>WEIV01008355.1:28556-95837 GCA_013390005.1 Calyptomena viridis
CCACCCGCCGGCACCGCGCCCCAGCTCCGCGCCCATGTGCTCCCGGCAGCCGCGGCGGGCAGCTTCCACGCCCGGCGTCTCTGTAAGTAGCCCTTCGCTTTCCCGGCACCGTGCCCGGCCCCATCCTAGCACTCTCAGACCCCTCGCCTCTCCAGCTCCTTCCAGACCCCAGCCCTCCTGCACTCTCTGCGCGGCTGCATCTCCTGCTCTTCCCGGACCTCCTGCATCCTCTTCCTTTCTCGAATCCCTGCCCGCCTTCGTTCCCTGTTCCCCGTTCCATCCTCTGCACGACTCCGGATCTCCGTGCCTTCAGAACCTCTTTCCTTTCCGCGACCCCTTCCCACCGTGCACGGCCACATTCTCTGCATAGGAGGGGATCCTCTTCTCTCCCGGATTCCTTTTCCCCGCTCCGACATCCAGCCCAGCCGCTTCCCTTGCCCATTGCACCGGACCCTTCAGACTCCCTTCCCGATCCCCAGCCCTCTCATCCTCTCATCCTTCCCCTCCCGGGCCCCCGTCCTTCCCGTATCTCCCTGCCATCCCGGACCGCTCTCCCTTCCCGGCCCCCCTGTTTCCCGGCTCTTCGTCCTCCTGGCCCCCCCCTCCCCTGATTCCCTACACTCCCGGCACCTCTGCCTTTCCAGCCCTTTCCCGCCCGCATCCCCCTTTCTCTCTCGAAGCCCCTTGCCCTTCCAGTCTGAGCCTCCGAGACTCCCTGTCCTCCCAGCCTCTTCCTCTCTCACGTCCCCTATCCCTCCCGGAGCCCCTGCACCTCAGCCGAGCCCTTCCCGATTCTCCCCCCCCTGCCCCAGCACTCTGTCGGCCCTGCGGGCGCTGCGCCCTCTCGCCCAGCAGCCTTCCCTTGGCATCACCCTGGCGAGTTTTGGTTCTCGGCCGCCGCCTTCCCTCGGGGAAGCCGTATCTCTCCGCCGCCCCCTCCTACCCCCGGAGGGTGGGGAGCGGGGTTTCGGGGCCGGAGGGGCGAGTCCGCCTCCCAGGGGAGCGCCCGGGCTGTGAGCTGGCAGGTTACGGAAAGACAAAGCTCAACAGCTGGAGCCGGCGGGATAGCGGGGTCGTACTATGTCGTCCCCTATTTCCAGCCGTGCCTCCTGCATTCAGGTAATGATCTCCCCTAAGTGCCGTGACCCACTTTGGCTTAGATTTTTGGTGCCACGCCAAGACATAGACAGATCCTTCTCTAGATGATGCCTCTGGAGAAATGCCTCCCCCCCCCCCGCGCCTGTCTCCCAAGTTTTTATCCCCAGGGGCTTGGCGTTTAGCAGGTTGAAGGCATATCTGTGGGTAGGCTGCGGGTAGATAGGCGTACTCTTCCTCAGTAGCAGCATAGACCTTTTAAATATTATAGAAGAGACTTCTTTTTCTTAGCGTTTTAAAAGTAAACAAAACTTTTGTGTGTGGTGCACATGGTTAATTTCACTTCCAAACTTTCTCTACATTCCCTCCTTGTGCTGAAGTAGCATTCATTTTATTGCCCGTTCATGAATTGGATTCGCTGATTGGTGTCTAATCATACTTAGAAGAAAAAGCCCTTGTAAATAGCTATCAGAATTAATTTGGCAGCAACTGTGAGAAATGATCATAAATTGACAAATGCAGTTGGAATAATGATCCAGTGTGAATTTAACAGGAAATACATCCCCAACATCTGGGAACAGCATGTAGGTTTCTCTGAGAGTCAAGTGCACTTGGTCACACTGCTACTGAGCTTAGAGGCTAGGAGTTGTATGAGAAGGATGCAGAGGGATTATGCCTTCTGAGTTTGAACTGCGAAGAGGGAAAGAAGAGCTGGGCTGAATGCAAGCAGGAATATTAAGAGAGACCTCTGTGCTGCTTGAGGTTGTGTAGGGGTAAATCCAAAAGATGTGTCAATGTCTTCACTTACCAGAAGCCCACCTGGAGTTTGGGTTCCTGGCACCTCTGAGCATCAAATGATAGAAGGCTTCTTTTGCACAGAGATGCCAAGCAACTTGGAGTGCTGGAAAAAATGTCATTTTATAACACTTCTTTTGGGGGTGTGTTAAGGAGTGTTACCACTGTCACAAGGGTCTGATCTGGAAATGTCTTGGGCACTATGAGTGGTTTTGCACTGAAGCTATGGGGCCATGCACATGTGAATGTACGTGTGCATGTGAAGTACATTCTTCAGGCATTGTGGGAAGAAGATCCGGCTACCTAAGGATAGACTTCATCTTTTTTTCTATTAGTACTAGAAAGACCAGGACATATAGTGGAGAAAAACGAGTAGGGAAGTACACAGGGAGTCCCTGAAGGTGGCTGCAGAGCAGCTTGTGCACAGCAGCCTGTGCCAGACAGGCTGCATACCACCACTGTCACACCGACCACAGCAGCCAGTATCACTGACAGTGGTTGTAGGGTCTGCTTGCAAGGAAGGAGCAGAAAAGTGACATGCTTTATTCAAAAGTCCCATAACACTCTGGCAAACAAACATTTTTTTTCTAATGTCAGTATTAATGAGTTTGTATTTTTCTCCTTTTTTTTGTGTTTTGCTATTTAATTAGGGACCTTTGACTTCATGATGGGAGGAACTATCCCCCCGGCTGTTGGGATCCGAGCGTCTTCCCGTGTGAGGATTTGTCAAGGCTGAGAGACTTCGGATTATCCACAAGCCTCCTCTGAAATACAGAGTTACTTTTGTGTCTTTCCATTGTGAGAGGTCTTGGAGCAGATACAAAGATGGCCTCTAGCCTCACCTGTGCTGGTGTTGTCTGGGCCTTCCTCTCCTTCCTCTGTGCCGCTGCCTCCTGTGTTGGTTTCTTCATGCCCTACTGGCTCTTGGGGTCTCAGCTGGAGAAGTCTGTTTCCTTCGGCACTTTCCGGAGGTGTTCCTACCCGGTGCGGGACGAGAGCCGCCAGATGACAGTGATGGTGGAGCAGTGTGGCCGCTACGCCTCCTTTCAGGCCATCCCGAGTGCTGAGTGGAGGATCTGCACGGTGGTGACAGGCCTGGGCTGCGGGCTGCTTCTCTTGGTGGCCCTGACAGCGCTCATGGGCTGCTGCGTGTCTGAGCTGATCTCCAGGACCGTGGGCAGGGTGGCAGGAAGCATCCAGTTCCTGGGGGGTAAGTGATTGTGTGGGGAGGTGATGGGGGTGTCCAGGCTACTGGTTTGTATGAGTGGAGACTCACCTGGAGCTTTGGAATGAGGAGGGCATGAGTCAAACTTTCTGCTAGCAAGGGAGACCACTTGGCTCCCTTGACAACTGAGCTGGTGGTTTGGATGCCTGAATATGGCCCAAAGATACAGTGACCTGTAGCCACACTCTTGTGCTCAAGTCCCTGTCTGGTCATTATGTGATCTTTGAGAGTTGCGTGGCAAGTCGACTTCTGTGGGCCAACATCTTCACAGAGATTTTGTGGGCTGTAGTTGCCAGCAGAGCTTAGCTGGGATGGAGGTACCCGGAGAAGCATGGGCTACAAATCCCCATGGAGTATTGTGGTTTGGTGGAGGAGAGAGAGGCTGTGTTATGTGGGAAAAACCTCTCTTTCTCCTTCCTATCCCCATCACTGGCAAAGCTCCTTCCATCTCTGCTTTGTGCACCTGTGTGGATCTGACAACAAGCTTGTGGCTCGCATTTGAAGTGTGGATTGTTTATTCCTGGTGGAGGTGGCCCACCATCTCCTGGGAGGGTCTGGCTGACCCACTCTGCCTGCTGATGGTGTCATAGGTTTGCTGACTCCATGGGCTAGTGTGTGGGAGAACTACCTACCCTCCTTTTCTAGCTTGTAATTGTGTGATGTCTTTGTGGAGTATTTGAGGAGTATGAGACAATAAACAGGATCCTCAAGCATGTTTTCATAGGGCAGTTTTCCCAGTAAATCATGACTCTCTTGTCATCGGTGACATGCAGCTCAGTGGCACTCACTTTTGCCTGCTGCAAGCTCTCTACTGCTGACACACACTTGCCCCCATAAGGTGAAGTGTTTCCCTGAGCTTTGGGTGCACACAGGCACCAGCATTTTGGGTACCCTGCCGTGTCTGGTCCCAGCCAGGTGCCCTGGCTCATGACCTAGAGGAGTGGGCTGCAGTGGAACCCTCACCTCTCTCCCCTCCAAACAGAAGCTTGCCCTGCAAGGCAGTCTGGATACGTCCTGTGTCTGCAGCTCTAAGGAAGCACAAGACAAAAACTCCACTACTTGTCCAGCTTGGACAGCTAGGCAGGGAAATGGCCCTGTGCCAAGCCTCCAGTGAGGCGATGCCAGTGTAACTCTCTCCTGGCTGCACGAAGCTCTGCCTTCGACTTTTTGAGAAGTTTCTGCACTTTAGAGCAAGCGGACCCCATCACTTCAGCCTTCCCTCAGCTTTGCGGCCCACAGGCATTCCTGTGTTTAATCTGGCTGACAATTTGAAAATGCAGCAGCTGCTGGAGAGTTAACTCTGTTGGGAGCTGCAGCTTCTTGAAGCCTGCTCCATTATACAGTTCCAGACGGGCAGCTGAGAGTGGAGGAAATTTTCAGTTCAGTGACAATCTGCAAGCCTGCTTGGTCTGACTATTTTCACTTAGAGCCATCACAGGCTTTAACTATCCTCTCTTTCCAACTGCTGTCTCGGCTCATCTGGTTTTAATTTGCATTTGGCCCCTTTTTTATGACCGAGCTCCCCTATGTGCTTGTGGAGCAGGCTTGGAAGGAGAGCTTACAGCTGTTTGCTTACAGCCATTCCAGCAAACACAGCAGCTCCAGTGGTGGGGAATGCAGCGGGAGGAACCCTGTGAGACTGTAATGGGATGAAGGTGTGCACCCTTCTTCCAGGCAGGATGGTGACTCCTGAGCCAGGAGGTGAGAGGTCCCTTCAGAACACACCATGGCTACCCCTGGAGCTTGTCCAAGCTGACCAGGCAGTGTCCTGTCCCACCTGCAAGGGCGTGAGCAGGTAGTACTTGTCCTCAGTATGTGACAATTCAGAGAAATGTTAAATTGTGATATGAAATAAAAATTGACAACAACTTCGCTTACAGTTCAGAAATTAGTTATACAGCATGTCTAATTTTTCCCTCTATTGGCTTTTACAGTTGTCTTGCACTTCATCCAGCACTGCTGGAAGCGCATAAGAAAGGACCAAAGTAGAACCCATTATTTCTTAACCTGCTTAAAACCTAACTGCTGGGACATGAGGGAGAGGCCAGGTGGTGAAAGCCAATAATTTGGATAAACTGAAGGGACATATTAAGGTAAAGATCAGGTCCTTACATCCTTCATCAGATCTTTAGCTGCTATAAATCAGTTTAATTGTTTAAATGACATGACAACATTTACTCAGATATCTAACTTAGGCACTGTAATTATTATGTTGTGTTATGTCAGGAGCTGTTCACCTTATTTACAAACATGGAATGCCAGCTCTTTGTTCCCTGTATTGCAGCTGTAGGTTTAGCTATGCACTTTGAATATGGCTCAGTGGCAGTACAGTGATTGTCATTTTAATTGGCCTCGGCTTAGGGATCTAATCAAATAAAACCCTCACAAATATTATTTTTAATTGGGGAAAAGAACTCTCACCTCTCTTTATATGAAGAAAAAGCCTGGGGAAATAAGCAGCCACTGAGTGATGCTATTAATTCATGCTCTGTGTTTGGATAAGGAGATGGCTAGGCGGTTTCACTTTCTTTTCATCTGAGTCATCTGCATCAATACCCTACTGTGGCTCCTGCTCCAGTCATGGAGGATGAGTGACAGAATAAACCGCATGTCTCTTGAAATTAGAAACCAGCATAAAGACAGGATCAATGTAGCTAGTTTATGGCTTTAATGGTGTTTCTTTAGTTTAGAATTCAAGCAATTTTCTCAAAATGATATAAAAACATGGACTAGGGAGGACATAAGCTAATGTGAAATGTAGTATTATGGGAGGCCCAAGAGTGGGTGAGATGTACAAGCCATTGAGTCTGTGGTGAGCCAAAGCACTAAGGTTGCTAAAACTAACTTACTTCAACATTAAAAGCATTTTTACTGCTATGAAGAGGTAACGGAGAGGTTTGCTTACCAGAGGTGGTAAGAAAACAGCCTGATCCTTTTTTTCTAGCAGTAGAGGAGGAATAACTCCAAGTAGGTCAGTAGAATAACACCTGTAAAAAAGTAGTGTGGCTTGCGCTAGCTAAACAGTGCCAAGGTTTTATAGCTGGGATTTCCCCAAATTGCATGTGGCAGCTCATGGAAGTGAATTATTCATGAGTACTTATACTATAAATCTGCTGTTCTCATAAAAATTGAGTGGCAGAACTTGCAAGAAACTGCAGATCCACGCAGAGTCAGAAGGGCTCTTTGGGTATTGCTTGATCTTACATACTTAGTCTGCATTTGCTATTTCAGATGATCCTGGCTACAGAGCATACCTGTATTTTTAAGATGACTCTGGAGTGATATGTGTTGAGTTTCTGTTCTTACTAGAAAGATTGCATCATAGACTTTTTCTCCCAGACTTTTCCTGCCATTTGCAATTATGGGAACTGTTTCCTTTCCACATAAATGATCGTGGCAGCTCTGTAGCCATTACAGCGATTGTTTACATGAAAAACAATGCTTTTAGCTTTTTCTAAGGCAATTTGGTAGTGAGCAGCAAGAAGGAGCCAACTCCCTAAGGCCAGCCTTTTGTGCAGTGGCTGTCGGTGGTCTGCAATCCACAGCTGGCAAACTGCTGCTGTGGTGTCTCAGAACATGCTTCCTGGACATCTCTGTTGGATTGCTTCAAAGAACAGACAACTGAGGTGAAAGTTATGCTGTCTGTAGGGCACAGGCATATAGATGGATACAGTCTTCATGGATAACAGTAAATGCAGTGTTTCTAGCTGGTTTCCTTTGTGTTTGGAAGACTGAGGCATATATATAATGTAGTTACAATAGATTGTGAGGATGTATCTTTGACCATAACTACTGAGGACATGACAGCAAGAAGTGAAATTTAACAAATGTATGGCAAATTGGAGTCTGTAATTAGTGATATTTTCATTGTGCCATGGCAAGTCAATTCTACTTAAATGGAGAAACTAGAAATTTGCAGATAGGTAGCTCAGATATGACATAGTAATTTGGTGAATAGTTTCACTCTTTGAATGCAGAGTAATGATTTTAAGAACATAATGAACTTAAAGGTTAGTCAGCTTTATGTGAGGCAGTGGATCAAAAGACACAAATATTGCAAGGATGGTCAATTTAAAGAGCATTACACTGGCAAGGTGAAGCTTTTCATTAAAATGGTCAGCATGTGGGAATGAAATCTTCTCTAGCTCAGAACTTTGGCTGCGTAGAACAGTTAAACCGAGCTCAGAGTGTGGATCCAAGGGAACAGAGCCTGAAACAACCTGCTGGTGTAGACACCTCTCTGAACCTGAAATTATGGCCCTGGTTTTGAGTATCATGTGAGATGTGAACCCTCTCCATGATTATGGGGTAGCTGTGTGGTTTGTACTGTCATTTTCTCTATTCATTTATTGCACTTTAGCAGAGCACAAGTTTTGCCACTCCCTTCTGTAAATGAGCAAAGTTTTTAGCAATGTCTACTCTTTCCTCATTTCTCTATCTTGTTTCCATTGTGTCTCATGGGAGTGCTGAAACTCCTGAAGCTATGATCCTTGAATTGCTGGTTAGAAAATCTCAAGAGCTCTTGAAATAGCGGTTGATGAAGGGAGCATTTGGTTATTTGAGAAAAAGGGGACACAGATCCTACAAACTTATGATTTTGTCTCAGAAAAAAATAACTGGCCTCATGAAAAAAAGATCTCAAAAACACACAAAATTGCTGGAGAATCCTTCTCCAAGCATCCTGTGCCAATAGAGGCCATAATACTATCCATCATTCATGGAATGCTCAGGACAAGTGTTTGCTGGGTGCAGAGAGCAGAAAATTAAAGAGTGATCCATCAAGATGAGGAGAATGTTGAGTGTGGCGTGATGGCTCTGTGTTGTCTGTCATGAAATCTTAGAGAAAGCCTTTGTAGTTTCGGGCTGAAGATTTTAGAGACAGATCTGCAAGTTTTAGAGGAGATCTTCAAGTTGTTTACATATTAATGGTTCAGTGTGACTTTGCAGGTCAGACATAATAAAATGTAGGAGACAAAGAATGAAAGAACATTAAGTTGTAGCATTGTGGGATCATGTAGAGAAGCTCTCTCTCAAAGGATTTGCTTGGGGAAACAGTTAAAGAAGTCTTTAACTGTCTTGGTTCTGAGACCAGCTAAGGAAAATCATCAGGAGCTTTGGTGAGAGCAGTTCTAGTTGACTACAGGAACTAGAAACTCCTGGGAAAGGTTTTTCTGCAGCTGGAGGCATTGACCAGTAGCCATTATTTTGTTTGATAGCTGAAGTGAGGCTTTCTGCTTTCTGCCTGAAGACTAAGATCAGCGTAATTTTCTGCCTGTAGGGAGAAAATGTAAATGAGAAGATGCTTTGCTTGAAACAGGGAAGATCTGAGATGGTCAGGAGACTCCAGGAAGAAAACAATTACCCCAGACTCTTTTGTAGTTTTCCCAAGCAATTTCATCCTTTTGTCCCGCGTGTACATATTCTTCACAGCTCTTCCTGCTATTTGTCCCTGAAAAAAACTAGACATTAAAAAAATGCAAAAATGGCCTTTTAGTTCCTTGATCCTCTTTAGCCTAAAAATATTTTTTGAACAGCTAACTTTTGGGGAGAGGTAAGGGAGGGGCATCTTCTTCTGTCCAACACCAAGCCCTCTTCTTCACCGTCAAGTTCACTGTTCAGGGCTGTTTTGTCACATCTTCCTGTTGTTGGATGCAAAACTTCAGTGAATTTGCTGTGCTCATCTAGACACATGACAGGGCAATCCTCCTCCTAGACAAGAACAAGCTGCAGGCTAGGTAGTAATCCAGTGTATGCATGCACATATAAAGACATTGCAAGGGAGGCATATGAAAGGAACAGAAGCCTCACCGAGGTAACGGAAGAACAAACAGTGAATGAGGCACTGTCAAATGTTGCTAATGAGTGATTGCATGACATGTCATAGGCTCATTGATTCAGCAACAATAAAGTCAGCAGAGAACACCGTGACTATTTAGTCTAAGGTCTGCTGTAGCATAGGTCATAAGACATCTTTTGTATAATTTCAGTTTGAACTAGAATATATCTCGGAAAAAAAACTTATAGTCTGAAGTTAATTAAGTTTGAGAAAAGCAGTAACTCCATAAGCCGTTCCAGTGATGAATTCCTCTGACTACTTTTCTTCCAGATCATTAATGCAAATGTTAAAAATGTAGCACCAAGAATATATAATTGTGAAAATTATGTTGTCTCGAGAATATTTTTTCCTTTTTTTTTTTTTAAGATCCAACATTTAGGTTGCTTTTAATCCATTTAATTGTGCTTTGCTCTGGTTTCTTTACCAGAACAACCTGTATTGAAGCTGCTTCACGTTAGTGTTTCACACTAGTTCTCTCTCTAGTTTTCTGTAGGCCTCCACCAAAAGATTAAAGGCAGCATATAGTTTTGCAGCTTCATCCCTTTTCAGCTTGACTTTGACTCATGAAACTCAGTCCTGTGACTGCTTGTGCCTATGCTCAGTCTCTGCTTCCCAGCACTACAGGATACCTTCACATACTGTGGTACAGCACAGAGTCAAATTCTTGGATTTAGATTTGGAATCCAGATAATTAAGGCAAGGAAAGTGTTATTGTTCGGGAAGATGTTAAGGACAAGGGAATTTAGACAGTGAAATTATCTTAAAGATTCTGTAGCATGTGTTTTATTGAAGATGAGCCATCTCTTTCTCTGCTGTATTCAGATAGGAGTTAAAATATAAGACAAACTGAGGACTGAAGCCTAACAGAGGCAATATATGTCCTCTGTAACTTTCAGTTTATAAAGGACATTACTTAGATTTCTGTTCTCTTAGTTAGATTCAGCCTGTATTACTTTAATCTTTCCTCAATGCGTGGGCCACCAGGTCTGACTGGTAGGGAATCCAAGCTCAGCAGGTACTTATCTGAAAAGGAAAAGGTGCAGACATAGATTCCCTATATTCTTAAGAGAAGATCCCATTTCCCATGGTTGCCTTCACCTTGCTCACAGCAGTTCGCATTGCAGCCTTGCTAAAGGCTGTTGCCTGGACAGACCTAACAGCACAGCTTTTTGTGAGATTTTCCTTAAGGGATCTGGCTGAAGGAGACCTAGTTAGCAAAGTTTCCTTATTTAAGCTAACACCAACCGTTTTAATGAAACAGGTTAGCAAGGAAGAATGAGTAATAAGTATTACTGATCCTAAAGTGCAGAATCGGTAGCCCTGAGGAGGCCATCCCTGCCAGCCAGGTCACAAGTGGCGCAGAGCAAGCAGGGAGTTGTAATGCTGCAGGAGCAGAGGAGATGTAACTTGAAGAATACATATGATGTGGAGAATAGCTTTCATACTTAGCTGTCTTTGGTTTTTAATTTCTGTTTCCACCCATTTCAGATATCTTAACACTTCTGGTGTTTCAAAATCTTCCTAAAAAAAAGTATCAGGGCCGTTATGGGCTGCAAATTTTGTAGCCCAAATTTTGTGTCCTTTGTAGTCAGTGGCACTTAGTAAAAATTACATCAGTATTTCTATTCTAGAGGTCATCATCATCATGGCTCAGCTTTGTGAATGAAGATATGGAAAGGGCTCTACCCACACTTGCTACAAACACGCTGATGGCTAAAAAGGCCAATGTGGGATAGACAAGTCCGGGTACAAAAGGCACAGCTAAAAAAGATGCTGCTAAAATATTGGGAAGAATCTCTTCTCTTGTCATCCTATTGATGTTGAATATAAAAGTGATGTTTTGAATATTGCTACAGCTGTGTTGCATTTAATTAGAATTTTGCATTAAGAACAGAAGTTTTGATCTCAAGTTGTCCTGGAGTCCTGTTTTATTTATCTGCAGAATGAAGTTCAGTCTTCTTGCTTTTTTATCCCCTCTTTTATTAGAAAGAAACAATGATGCTCAGCATTTCTGTGGCACTTTTCATTTCAAAAGGCTTTGCTTGCATAACCTAATGTAACTTCAGAAAACGTGAGGCATAGGAGCAAATAATCTATTTTGCTGATGTTGAGTCAGAGTAAATTCAGAGTTACTTCACTTTAGATCCTCTACATTTGTGTTTATTAGAGCAGAACCTGGGCTAGAGTTAACAATTTTGTTTCTTCATTGAAAGATTTGGCTTGTTTTGCTTCCTGAGCTCTGTGAGATACTTGAGTATCTCTGGGAACTTCATTTAGGCATCAAAATGTTTCAATATTTTCCAGTGTGGGTGAGATCATATGCCCTACAAACAGGACAAAATTGTTCTCAATGGTGTATTTTCCAGGATTTTGTCCAGTCTGGTGTTAAATGTCAATGTAATATGTTTTTTTTTCTCATTTCTCTTAGGAAACTCAGCTTATTCCACATTCCACGTGGAATTTTTTTCATACATTTTCCTTTCCTTGGTCATATCCTTTTACTTCTATACGCATTTTCACCTTGTAAGGATTTTAACTTTGGATTTGCAAAATACAGTAAGGCAGTTTTCAAACTTCTACATCAAACCAATGAAGTCAGGCATAGAACTTGAGAGCAAGCAGTGTATTGTTTCCATGCACTGAGCATTAGGAAGGAGTGTGGTGTAGTTAAGAAACACAGGGTGTATTTGTACAACCAAAACTCCAGCCACAGCTGTTTGCTTTGCTGTAGCCATCATGTTGACTAGCTTCCTGCTCCAGGATTTCCTTTGGCTCTGTGGAACACCTTTCTTGACTTCAGCGATTTTAAGCTTTTTATGTTGCATAAGTGTGAGGTCTTAAGAGGCATTCAAACCATATGGAGAGGTCTTAAGTCACAGAGAACCAAGAAAGGACATCCTCTCCTTGGTTTTGGGATGACTCTGCTACCACAAGACATCACAGGTCAGAGGGAGAATATTGCGTTTGACAGATCTCTTCTGGTAGCTGTCTTATATCTTCTCATGCATGAAAAATTTGGCATGGTCAATGCATCCTGACAATGCTGGTGATAAGGCTGATGCACCAGACATGATTAGATCTCATTTACATTGTTTGTTCCACTGCTAGTCCTCTGATGTCACAGGTGCATCTGAGAACAGAGGCAGACTTTTTTTTCCCTTCAGACTGGCTTTTCCTTAGAGCCTGACCTATTGAAATTAACAGTAGTATTTCTCTATGGAACCCTCAGGTGAAGACAGGATCTGGATCTTAGTGCCGTTGCTATTCATTGTGGCTGGAGGGTTTTGGAGGAGGTTGCTGCTGTGTAGCAGTGCAAAGACCTTCATGGGATGCCAGATTCTACCTAATTCCCCAGGTATGGAATATTAATTGCATCAGAACTAACACCTTAGAACAAAACTCTTGAGAGCATTGCTGTACCATGAGCTGAGTCTGTGTTTTCCTGCACAAGCCTGATAAAGCCTAATCTTGCATGAGGACTGACCACTTTGAAGTGATTTTCAGGTGCAATCCTTTACTGGGTTAACAGACTTCTAGGTAAGCTTGGCAGTACTTTGTGGGAATACAAAACAAAATGATAATGAAAGAAAGCCTCAACAACTACCTATCAGAAATCATTGTTATTTTATCCTGTAATAGAATCCAAAGAGCTCCAGAGAGAATGAAGCGGAAAATGCAGAATTCTGAAAAACACTGTATCATTTCTATATGTAAAGATTTGACCCTTTCTTTTGCAATTTGATGGTTCAGTTGTCTTGCATTGTTTCCCAATAAAGATGCCTTTGTAATATAAAGTGGTATTGTTAACTTGAGAGGAATAGTTTTCTAATAAATGCAAAGAGATGTGAAGTTTGTCCCATGCATTGAGGAGAAAGGATTTGAGATAAAGCCATGAATGGTCAATCTAGAATAACAAAAGCTGCTTCTGAAACACAGCACCCCATGAGAAGATATGAAATCTGATAATGTAGTGGCATATAAGAAATATCCTTACAAGTTCTGAGAAGTATGCTACCCAACTTCTTCATAAGTTTAGGCTTTTGTCCAAGTCTGCATCTAATTGAAAGCCTATTTATGATTACTCTTTTTTAATTTATGTTTTTTAAGTGGAAAACAAACATGATATTTGGAGCATCTCAAAGCCATTCAGGTCAGGCACAATACAGATGAATGCCAGTTACTGGGAGGGGTTACCAGGACATACTAAAGAGTGCTTAGTTTTGGGAATTTATAGAAGCCAGGGTAGAGTGGTGTTGAGGGACCTTTGTGAGTGTATGTGTGAGAGGAAATTGTTTCAGACTTTGACTTAGCCCAGGTGCTGCTACATGATTACAAGCTTTAAATGTCATTTGAAGATTAGTACATCGTCTGGCAGATTTGTATGAACATCCTCAGGTGTACAGTGTTGCTTCTGTTATGGTGGTTGTTGTTGTAATGTAGGAAATTCTAGAAATTTGGGGGAAAAGACAGAGGCAGTTGCAGCTCCAAAGAAGTCCTAACTGAAACAAAGACCAGGAAACTGAGGGAGCTTTGACTTTATTACATTTTTAATAGAAGAACTGATGCTGACTTTGTGTACTTTGTAGAAGAGTAAGTTAAAGGAGACCTCTACACGTTGGCTTCATAACAAATGACAAATTTATTACTTTCAGGGGTAAAGTTTTCTCTTCAGATAACCTGTATCATTCTAAAAGCTCTTACTTCAACTGCATCCTCAGAAAGGTATGAGCAGAGGAGGGAGCAGTTAAGAGACAGGGTGATATGTGGGGAAAGAAGCAGGCAGAGCAGGACAGGAGAGGGCTGTGGAAGGAGAGAAGCTTCATCTCCTTGTAAATTTCCATTTGCCATATCTGCAGACAGATGTATTCTTTGCTACTGCTGACTTGCAGAGAATCTTTCAGATGTTTTATGGGTTACACACAGAAAAATATGAAACTTAAGGCTTCTGTGCTGTAGCTTGTTTTAGATGTTAAGGAATTCTGTTAGTTTTCAAGTCCTTTTTCTGGCACAGCAGTAAGAACACGATGAATGGCACTAAATACTGAACTAAACTCTTTACAACCAAGACAAGCCCCCAAACCATTACAGGCATATTCTGAAAAATCAAGAGGTTGTGATAAAAGTCAGGACATTTTTGTGAAAAGTCTTTTAAAAGAAACACAATAGCTGGCTTTGAAGAGCTTTGTTCAGTACTGGAGATCTCTCTAACTAGAAACTTTCTCTCTGGAAACTATTTCAGGATCACTAACAGACTGATAAAAGCAGAATCTGGCCGTTTGGGCCAGGCTACAAGTTCAAGCAGGTTGTGATGTTGAAACTCATCAGTGAGACAAAGGTGCTGACCTGTGCCTCTCCCTCTGTGGGGCCTGGAGCCAATATAAATACCAATGTGCCCTTCCCATCTGTCCCCCAAACTACTGATAACTCCCCAAGCAACTGAAGTAATGAATGTACCTGAAGCTATTACCAACAACGATGGGCTGCACAGCTTTTTTGTCCCATGTCCTCAACCAGAGTTTGTGGGATTATTCCCAAAATGAATTCAAGCAGTTCGGTTTGTGAGATCAGGTTTTTCTTAGCCCAGTTTCAAATTAATGCTGTTATAATAAGTAAGGAGTAAAATCACTCCTTAGAGGCTGCAGTGGAGTGATGCTTTGGCAACTGTTCTCCGTGTGAGCACTCGGCCCTTTCCTGTGTTGGCGTGGTCTTCTATTTCCTGTTCTCTCCTGACTGCGATTTATTCCCCAGGCTGTGGAAGGGGACACCACGGCTGAAGATAGTTTATGCTGGGCCATTCACAATTCCATTTAGCTTGTTCCTCTTTTCTATAACAATTTGCAATAAAAACTTGTAGCCCTGTGCTGAAGGCCACATTTCTCCTGAGCATGAGCAAAAGTCATGCTCTGACTGGATATGACCTTGTCCCCCTTGGTTGGTCAAGGAGAACTTGATCCCCAGGTCATTGGACAGCTAATGTAAACAGTATAGTCTGATATATATTCTGAAACTGCGCAAGAAGAAGCAGCAGACATTTTCTGACTTCTTAAAAAGCAGACCTTCTGCCTGGTCATCTTCTGATTAGGCAGAGACATGTGTCTAGGGTTCTCCAGGCAGTCTGCCTGGGGAACCATGGATGCAGGGTCTGCTTGGTAGGTATTATAGCCTTTGCCAATGCTTAGATGCTTAAGCTTTCTCTGCATAGAAATTAGCATTCTAATAGATAAATAAAGCCTCTGAACACTTCGTGGAGTCAGCCTTCTCATCATTATGCCTCCGGGACTATGGGTGCTACAAAAACTCTGTCAGGAAAGAGCCCTGTGAGAGCTGGGACAAGCCTTATGCTAGAGATGGCAAATTCCATTTCATGCCGCTAAGCCGGAGATCCGGTGCTAAGAACACAGGAAGCTGGGAGGATAAGTACTGTAACTTTTCATCTCATGCATAAGAATTGCAGTCTGTTTTGATCTAGTGATAGAGAAAAGTCATTCTGCTTATCTCATCTAACATAGTGGCTAGTCTGATTACAAGCTTCCCTGCTTGGCACATTTTTAAATTCAATTTGGCTGCCTGTGCCCTTGGCACACAGTGGGTTTCATTAAATTTCACAGCAGTTAGTTTTCATTCCCTCTGTGGCACCTTTTTATCAACATTTGACTCTAGTGTAAGTTCAAGCAATTGTGCTTTTTTTTTTATGGAGTGCTTGTACCATAATAATTTGGCAGAGCAGGTGAGGAAAGACGATTCAGACACTGTTGCAAATCTATGTAGAAAACTAATATATCGGAAGCCAGGTCAGCTTACAGGTGTTTTTCACTTACGATGAAGCAAAAGGGAGCTTCTTCCCTTTCTGTTCCAGTGGTATCATTGGAGACTGTCAAAAGTACACTTAAAGAGCTTGCTGTAAGGGGCAAGTTTCATTTCCTTCAGGCTAATCGCAGCTTCATTTTAAAAGCAGAGCTAGTGGACTGTTGCTGGATTGACAACACAAGGTTGTGAGACAAGCTTGCAACCCAGACTGCTTAGCAAGTCGATGTGAGTTTTCAAAAACAGATGAGGAAGTTGGGAAAGTGTGTGTGTGAGTGCAGGAATGCAGAGAGGAAATGTGATTGTTTTCCTTTTAGCATCAGATGCTCAGTCCTTGGTAGGAGAAGTGAAGGAACATGAGCACCCCAGCATGGGCCCGGCATCTCTTGTTCCCATCATTGCTACCTCTTTGCCAGTGCAAAGCAACTTTTTCTCCAGACAGAGGCTGGGCAAATTTGTTGGACTCTAAGTGGTTTTGTACAAGTGTAAGTGATTTTCAGGTGCACTTTAAAAGGCCTTTATTTGCAGAGTGACAGCCCTTCTGAAATTCTAGGCCTTTTTCAGTCTGCCAAACCGAGCATCCAAAAACAATGTTATGGTTTCTCAGTAAAATTTTAAATAGTACCTAATTAAAAATTAATTCAAAGTGGAGCTTAAAAGTTCTTAAAAGTGAGCTTTCAGAAGTAACTTGGAGACTGACTGAACTGTTCCGCATTGCAAGACAGGGGCAGCCAAGCTTGGGAGATCATAAATCATTTTCAGAATGAGACTTCTGCGTGATGAAACTTTTACTTGTTGCCCTTTAGAAGGTATTAGTTTATGTCTTTTCATTTTTACTAATAGAACGTCTTGCTTTCCTCCACCCTAAGGTCTCCATAGTGCCTTTGTAGACAAAGTATTTCCAAATGCAGGGAGTTTTGAGCCTCCTTAAATCTCAGGTTTTCCTTAAACATCTCAGGAAAGCTGGAAGTTATGGACTGCTCCCCACCTTCTTTGCTGTAGACCTTTGTGCTCTGTAGCTCCTGGTGGGAGCCCTGGGGATTTTCCTCAAGGAGCTCTGCTTCCTTGTGGTTTGGGTTTCTCATGCAATGGGACTGGTAAACCCTATGCATACACTTATGCAACATCTTTTTGGTGGATAATATGACTGTAGTTTATATCTTGGTCAGCATCTTGAGTTCACTGAGAAGAAAGATGCATAGCTATGCCAGGAAAGCAAGTGTCTCCAAATATCCACTGTGTTCCTGAAGGGCAGTGGCTGCTGCAAGTGCTATGTGCTCCAGCTGCCACTTCTGAACAGTGAGCTGCATGTGTAGCCACTGCAAATTGTCACAGTGCCACTGAAATCAGCCCTGGCTTGGATCTGGCTGGAATAGGTGGCCTCACCCTTTCTTCTGGGAATGTTCTTTCCAGAGCACAGTTTCACTGCATAAGCCTCTGGCTACAGACTGAAATCTTGTTTGTTTTTTTCCAGATTGGCTGAGTACATTGGTGTATGGATGAAGGTATAGCTCATGGTTTCTTGTGAGCTGTTTTTCCCTTACCAAACTGAATGTAAGGATGCAGATTATTCCCTGTTTTAGTATGAGTCCTTGAAGTTCAGGATCTCTACCCAGTGTTTCCAGCAAAAAATGCTCCAGTGTAAGTAGCAAACCTAATACAGTGTAGCAGACTGTTCAGCAATAAAATTGTTCTGGGGAAAGTTTCTTCCTCTTTCCCATAATTAATGATTATTTTATATCCTGTAGTCTGGAGATCTCCATAAATTTTATTCCTAGTGTAATGGTAGAGGTTTAAACCACAAAAATCACATTATGATTACAATTTAGTTATGCAGAGGTCCAATACACAGGATTTTCAATCCCCATACGAGCCATACTCTTTAGAGTTGGACTTGATGATTCTTGTGGGTCCCTTTCAACTCAGAATATTCTGTTATTCTGTGATTTTTTTTTCTGTGATTGTCTAATCAATATTTAGACAGAAAATTTTTACCAATGTGGCCAGTGGCAGCTCTGAAATAATCAAATATAATAATCAAAATACTATTTGAGAATGCAAGTCAATGTAAATCTTAGAAGAGTTATATCTTCATGCTTTATATCTTAGAAGACTTTAATACAAGACCATGTCCTTTTGTTTCAAGATGATACATTTAATTATCAGTGCTGATGAACACCTGACCTTTTGGGCCTTCAGCTAGAGAAAAACAAGACTGTTAATGGCATGTGGATCCTGACAGACCTCTCTGAGTATTTACAGGCCTTGATAGATATGCAATCTATAGATATTTCAAAACTGGTGAGTTAAAGTTACGCTTGGCATTTCAATAGTGTCAAGACAAAATTAATCAGAGCTCAAAAGATATGCAGTCTTTCTGACACTGTAGTGACAGTGAAAATATAAACCACTAGGAAATAGCCTGCTGAAAGACAGAGTCTAACCTGGATTTTGGAAGAGAATCTATAACTGGCTTACTGCCATGGGCAGGCTCTGAGGTGGAGTGTAATAGTGTAGCTGGCATTTACAGACTAAGGTACCAGCTTAAATGACTCAGGGCTCTGCCAAGTTATATGTCCTGTAATAAGTCACTGCAAATCTTCTTACTTGTGGAACATATATTAAATATGCAAACTAATCTTTTGAAACAGTTCAGATAAGCAGCATTTTTAAATTTACCCAGTTAAGTTGTTTTTCAGTCAATGAAGCTCAGCAAGGAAATGCTTTCATTTCAGTGGCCCTCATGAGAATGGTCAAATTTATACCTTTTTGATTTTAGGCTGTATGACTGTCTGTCTTTGTAGCAAAAAATAAGAAAGCAGAATGGGTTTTTTTAATTAGTTTTGTTCATCTTCATTTTAAATAGGTCAGTGATAGTCTTTCCAAATTTCAAAAGATGTTAATTCAGCCTCAATGAAAGCTGTTAATACCCAGTTTGAAAAGCATCAGATCACACAGTATGCCTTTTAAGAAATCATGCTTTTTATTTGTTCTGTAAAATAGAACTCTAAATGAGAAATCAGCAGTAGTTTTGTTTTAATAACACCTAGTATCTGTAGAAAGATATGATGTACTGTGTGTGTCTGTAGAGGCATCTCTGTTTCACAACAGAAGGACAGTGTAGCCCTTCTGTCTGTGGTGGAGCTGGCCATCATTTTTAGGTGAAGAGGAAGCATAAACTAATTGTTTAATTAGTTTTGAAACTGCAGATCTTTTGCCATACTTTTGTTCTGGAATAAACCACCCAGTGAATAGGACAAAAATAAATAATAAAGAGGATCTACATAGAATCAGCTGTCACTCCAGACACTGGAGCTAAAGTAGCTGCAGAAGACCTAGGAGGGGATGAAGTTTGTGGGGTAAAAGAGAGGTTGGACTGTATTAGTTCCCCCCCCCCCCCCCCCTTTTTATATTTTTCTGCTTACTCATTGTGAAAATTGTCTTAATTTAGACTTTGGCAAGAGTATAACAGTCTTCACTACTTCCATTTACCTCCAAATTCAGTACACAGTGACCTATGTACTGATCTACTGACACAGTGACCTGGATTTGATCTTACATCTGGAAACCATTCACATCTCTCTCATGAAATCTCTTTGATTCCTCTTCACATTTTTTCCCTTTCCTCTCAGGACACTATTTGAAGTACTTTATGTCATATCCAGCAAGGATTCCTTAGTCATCATGTTAGTGGTTGTTCCCATTTAAATCCAGACTACTTACATTAACTTAAAAATATCAGAGATTTTTCTTAACCTCTGACGATACAAGGACAATAGAGGGTCTTCTGTTTCACAGACAGATGGTGAGATGTGCTGCTTCCAGAATGGGAATATAAGTCCGCTTTGAAATTAGAGTGGGACTGCTGTAAACCAAAGAGAGAGGTGGCATGGCTTTCAGTGATCTTGAACAGTACATAAATGAGAATAGAAAGCAAATGTTGACACAGGCCTATGGTCTTAACAGGTTTAAATGTGAATTCACAAGTTACTCTCAGATTTTTCATTGCAGCCTGTCTTCAAGTACTCACAAGTAAAACTGGGAAGACAGGTGCATCTTTAATAAAGCTAATCAGTCCGTGAGATGGATAAGGAGGGCAAAACTGGATGGCAAAATAGGAAAGATTTGAGGGAGCTTAAAACTGCATAATTTCCTTTTGCCTTTGTGACTTGAGTACACAGTTTGATGTCATCTCTGGCAAAGCTGATTGACAGAATTCAATATTCTAAGTTGTAAAAGTATCTTTCCAGAAAATCTTTATCTTCACAGTGCCTCAGCACAGATGCAAGGAATATTTTTCCCTTTTACAGACTGGAGGCTAGAAACTTATTGAAGGTTACATTTAAGACTTATATTTAAAGAAGTGTTGAATAGAGGCCTTCCAAGGCTTGGGTTCAAGAGCAGCCACTGAACCAGCTGTCATGTGCCTCTTCCTTACATTGGGTTATGACTACAGGATTATCTGCCTGGCATCTTTGATGAAGACAGAAGTTTATACTGTGTGCAGCCCGAACTGATGGCTGACGATGCAAACAGTGTTGGTCACAAGCTAACACACACTGTTTCTCAAGGGATTTTAGCCCGCTGAGCTCCTTGCTGTCATAATTAAATGTTTTTTTGTAGTCTAGCTGTGCAGAAGGTATGTCCTAACTGAAAGACACTGCTAATTTTCTTTTCTTTGTGAAGCTTTTCTTGCAATAATGAGTAGTATCCCATGGTTCAAAAGAGGTCATAGCTTCTTTTACGTACAAAGATTATATATGTGTGTTTAGATGACTGGTTTTCAACCTTTCCTGGCTGGTCGACTCCCTAGATTGCTGAAAAGCATTGCTAAGCTTGCTATGCTTGGTTACCTATTGTGCATGATAAAACAAGGGTCTGTGACACCTGTGGTCTTGGGTCACGGGCTGAAGCACACTGAAACACCATTTTAGAAAATATTAAAATTTCCATTGATGTATTTGTAGGCTAGAGCTGTTTTGTTATGTGTGAGTTTTGTTAAGGACATTTTGTCTTCCCTGTGTACAAAGAGGAATAGTCCCATATGCTTCTAGCCAGAAAAGCAAGTGAAAAGCAAGCAAGTAATAGATCTGCTGCATGGATCAGAAGGGAGATTTTGGATCAAAGGCCTCATAGAACCATTACATGGTCATCTTTTGTATCTGTAAAATACATACGCACACTTCTATCCTGTTATGCAAATATGTATTTAGAAGATTAAGGAAATGTGGATTATATAGTCTTTCAAAAGAGCTGTTTGGGTGTTTTGTCCCACTTTCTAACAGGATCTTTCACACAAGCAATTAATAGCTCTATAGATTACATGGCGCTGAACAAATAGTACTTTGCAGCAGGCTACACAACATCATATTTACGAGGAAGGAAACATTTAAGACCAGTGGTGGACTGAACATGCTTTTTAAGTTGGCACTGTACCTACTTTAAACCCTCATGTTGTTAACTACTCTTTAGATATACCCATGTTAGGGGAACATAGCTACAAAACATTGCACAAAAGCTCCCTACATATACACTGTCTTCCTGCATTATAACCTTCAAGGAATCTGAGTTGTTTTTCTTTTTTTTCTATCTTTTGAGTTCAGAAGGGATGCTCAGCTGGGTAACTCAGCTGAGGGTGAATATATTCCCCTGTGTCTCACTCTGAGTGCGAAAAGAAACAGCAGGAAAGTGCAGGTGCCCACAGCCAGGCTGGCAGCCCCTGCACCATGCAAGAGTTTCCTGTGTGAAGAACATGGCAGCGTATTGTCTTGGTGTCTGCATCTGGGGCACCTGGTGGGGAACCACAGTACTTGGAAAATGAAAAATTTGCCATTTATAAGAGTGGGACCTTGATACACTGAGCAGTACAGTGACTTGAGGTCTATGTCTGTTACCTGAAGAAGAATCAAGGCATTGATATACCTCACTGCCAAAACTGCGGGCAATCCTGTATAGCTGAGCCTGCCAGGTGAGATCTGGCACAGCTAAAGTGACCCTCTGGCATCTCCCAGTGATTGGATCTCTATGGAATTGTGGCTGTAAAGAACTGGGGCAGCTCCTTTATGTGCTGTGAAATAAGAAAAAGTGTCAAACAACAAGGTTTTGTGATAATATGATTGCAAGATTAATTGGCGCATGTATTTAGTAGAGAACACAGAAAGAATTTGCATTTGCATATGGGAAGAGTGAATCAAAATGACTTTGTACCTGTTTCCTATTATGCATGTGTCACATACCTTTAATATTTTTAGTTTAATACTTTACTTCATTGTTTTCTTGATTATTTTAATTTTCTGAACTACCACACTGTGAAAACATATCACAAAAGATGCTGATACTTTTTATTTATGTAAGATGCTTAAATTATACTTCTGAAGTTACTTACTGAGCATTTTATTTATCTTGAAGCCATAATTATTCAGTGTCTCCTCCATCTGCTTTTATTTAATTATGACTGTATAGACAGCAGCCACAAAGGTAAGCCTCTTCAGGTTAATTGGTTGCACAGAAAGCCTTCCTTGCACTGTAATGAGTTTGCTTGACACCTGGCAATTAAATAGAATAGACTTTTTTGTTGCTATTCACAAGATCAGGCACCCAGTGATGTGACTTGGTTCTCACATGCATGGCAGACGCTCCCTGGCGGTATGAAAAGCACAGGTGAAATAAATTATAGAGTTGTCAGCAGCTTTAAACAATCCTGCTTCATAACCCCCTTTTGTCAAATTTCTGGGATTTGATGCATTTTTGTATGAATGTCTTTTCAGCCTTTTCAGCTGTTGCCAGAGAGAACCTCCTACTGAAGTTCTTGCTGCTTAAAATTCAAGAGTGCTTTCAACTCCCCCTCTAAGGCAGGGTTTGCTATGAAGTAGAGGTATTCCTTATCATGCGACTTATTTAATATGTCCTTTTTGATGCTGTAAACAGTGGTGGAGAGACTGGAGTTTGTGTATGCCTATTGGCTAAAATTATACTCTTATACACCTGCTTATTGCTGAGATAATGACATTGATTCCTGTAGGATTTCTCCAGGTTAACTCCTCATGTAACCAAAATCCAGATATGCACCTGCCCGTGTTCTGGGTGCACAGGCACAACCTCAATTCCCTTTACAAAGAAAATAATTTGTCTTTTGTCAGCTTTTTTTACTCAGCCTTGTGTGCATCTTAACTCTCTGTGAACATGACTTGGATCTACAGTTACTAATCTCAATGAAAAAAAAAATTAAGAGTTAATCAACAGTGTGTCCTCTGGCATGAGAACAACTTTTGTCTTCTTTACCTTGTCTTGTGCTGGACTAATCCTCATTTTGCTGCAGATTTAAACTCACTTTGCAGTTTTTCATTAAAGCACCACAATATGAAGGCTGAGGTGTGATACTGAAATTGGCCCTTTCACTATGAACACATTTCCCAATGCAATATCTTCCTTGGGATCCAGTTGCACAACCCCTGTGGAAGGACAAGTGCCAAGGGTTGAACCTCCAATAGTCACAGTGACACAACTGAAACTATCCGAAAATACTGATACTGAAAATATCTGTACTGTGTTCACAAAGGTAATAGTTTGCCTTACCTTTTCATTATTATACCTTCCTTTCTGTGAGCAATGTCATTAAATCAGTGTTATGACTTTGAGCCACTAATCATTTCCAAAATTGTGTTTATTTTGTCATTTTGAGAAGCAAATATTTTCATTAATTTAACAGTTGGATAAAATCTATTTATTTTGATCAAAACATAAAAGAAACTCCTTGAACTTACCTTAAACCAATGATGAACCAGCTTTATCTCTCAGTGGTTTCTAACATAACTTGGATCTGCTCTGCCTTAATCCTCATCATACCACTCAGTTACCCACTGGGAAATAAAAAAGACAGCTCCCAGAGGGAAAGAAAAATTGCTTTCAAAACTTGCTCTTTTTGTAAGTTATAAGAAATTATAACCTTTTTTTTAAGGGCTGTTTTTAAGGCTCCTTTCTTCTTAGTCATAGTCTTCTGGTGTTTTTATTAATAAAGCAATGCTGCTTCACTCATCCCAGTAATAACAACAGTATTTCAGCCCAGATTCACAGGTAACCGTATACACTCCTCACTACCCACAGACTTTAATTAAGCAGCTTCCTCCTTTGGCATTTTTATTGCAGGTTGACAGGTTTTTATGCTGTTCTTGTGGGTTGCTTTTGAGGGAGCTCTGTGTTGGCCCTTACACTTTCCTGGGCCCATCTGGTGGCTGGCTGCAGCAGATTGACAGAAAAGATATCAATGCATGGGATTTGAGCTCCTGACAGCCAAACCATCAGCACTGTCCCCTTGTGGTCTTCCCACAGGTGGAGGGTGGACTTGCCAGGCTGTAACACAAACCAGTTTCAAGCCCCACTAAAATGGCAAATCCATGGCTATGAGGAATGTGTACATAAGCATGGCTTTGTGCTTCTTGTGTCTTCAGAGACACAGACCAATAGGAATGAATTCACTAAAGGTTAAGTCATGCTTGACCAACCTGATTGCCTTCTGCAATTTAAAAACTACCTGGATGGATGAGGGGAGAGCAGTGGTATTGTCTACCTTGGTTTTAGCAAGGCTTTTGACACTATGTCTCACAACATACTCATCGGAAAACTCAGGAAGTGTGGACTGAAGGAGTGGACAGCGAGGTGGATTCTAAATGGAAGCCCGTCACTACTGCTGTCCCCCAAAATTCAGTTCTTGGCCTAGGTTTGTTTAACTTACTCACTAATGACTTGGATGAATAGGTAGATGCCTCCTCAGCAAGTTCCCTGATGACACAAAGCTGGGAGGAGTGGCCCTTCAGAAGGACTTCGACAGATTGGAGAGATGGGCAGAGAACTGTCTGAATTTTAACAAAGGCAAATGTAGGGTTCTGCACCTGGGGAAGAATAACCCCATACACCAATAAAGGCTGGGAGCTGAACTGCTGGAAGGCAGCTCTGTGGAGAAGGACCTGGGAGACCTTGTGAGCAACCTGTCCATGAGCCAGCAGTTTGTCCTTGCGAACATGAAGGACAATGGTATCCTCGGGGGAACTTGGAAGAGCATTACCAGCAGGTCGAGGGAGGTGATCTAATTCCTCTCCTCCTGGTAAGGCCATATCTGGAGTGCTGTGTCCAGTTCTGGGCTCCTCAGCACTAGAGAAACATGTAGCTCCTGGAGTGGGTCAATGAGGGCTACAAGAATGACTAAGAGACTAGACTATTTCTCTTACGAGGAAAGTCTGAGGGAGCTGGGCCTGTTCAGCCTTGAGAAGATACAACTGACAGGGGATTTCATCAGTGTCCATAAATGTCTAAAGGGGCGTGCCAAGAGGATGGAGCCAGGCTCTTCTCGGTGCTGCCAAGTTACAGGATATGAGGCAATGGGCGGAAACTGATGCACAGGAAGTTCCACCTGAGTATGCGGAAGAGCTTCTTTACTGTGCCAGTGACTGCACTGGAACAGGTTGCCCAGAGAGGTTGTGGAGTCTCCCTCAATGGAGATTTTCATGAACTGTTTGGACACAATCCGGCGCCATGTGCTTTGTGATGACCCTTCTTGAGCAGGGAGGTTGGATCAGATGACCCACTGTGGTGCTTTCCAACCTTACCCATTCAGTGATTCCTTGAAATGAAGGGAGATGTTGGAAAGTAAATGAAGCCTGGATACCCCAATGAGACAGCAGCCATGTTGGCCAGCCTGGAACTTTGGACCTGCAGGAAAAGACAACCAGGTATCCAATGCCGATCACTTTAGCCCATGTTATAAGAGAAAAGATCTTGTTTTCATTCTGGATAATTTTATATTTCAGACATGCTCAGGTGCTTAATTAACCAAATCCCTGAGTGAAAAGCTTAATTTTTGGTTGTGAGGAGTAGTCTGAAATTAGATGTAACTGAGGAAGTGCACAAGTAGTGAAAGGGTTCCTAAAATAGTGTTTTGATACTGTTTTCTGTGTGAGGTAAAGTGCTGTTCTGTGAATGAACCCTGTCCTCTTGAAGCACTTATGCTGATGTTTTTGCCTCGCTCTTTTGGTGTGGAGTACTTCTCTTATTGAGTTTGTTTCACATTTCTACACTGCAACTACTCAGACACCTTTCTCTCCTCTCCTTGAGCTAGTGAATCACCTCACAGTGCTGTAACATTCTCCTCCTAAAGACAAAAAATTCAGAACATGTTGATGATTTTTGACCAGATTTGAACATTACTTAGCAACTGGCAGTAAGAATGAGCCCCCAGACACATAATGGAGAAAGTGTCCTCTGTTACCAAACTGTCCATGGTATCCTTGACATGCTGCAGAGTCATTGGTGGCCCAGGAGCTCAACTTTTTCTTTACTTCCCAAGATTGACTCTGAAGTACTTTAATTCTCCCTGGCTCTCCAAGTTTCTCTTTCAGCATATTTGCACTTGAAATCACGTGACAGGGTGAGAGACCAGCTGGTACTCGAATTCCACCAACCTTGAGATACACATTTAGTTTGGAAGTGTTGGCACGACATCTATGTGCAAAACCCTTGCCTCTCACCATCACTGGAAGATCTTCAGGCACCTACAGTGCTGCTCACCATTGCATTGCTATTTTTTTCACTTTCATTCTATATCCTCTGTTCCTCATCCACTACCTCTACTTCTGCTGTTTCTCCTCAGTCTTTCCCGAAGTAGTTAAAGGTAGTTTCTCTCTGACATAATTTCTATTCCTTTCCTTGCACTGATCATCACTGTCACCTGCTTTTTTTGTACCTGTGTGCTTCAGATTATGATGTTTGTTTTATTATTGTCTGTCTTCTTCAAGAGGTAAGCACCTCAGGCCATACCTGTTTTTCCTAGTACACTTTGGAAAAATACTATGGACATCCAGTAGTTCTCCTCATGTTCTGTTCTTTTATTCAAGCCATTCATTGTATGAAAAACTAATGCAATAAATAGCAAGCTGAATGGTCAGACAGGAAAGTTTCCTTCACAAAGCCTAAGAATGTAGTCTAGCAAGAAGTGGTTGTGTAAGGATGCCTGTGTTATGGCAAGGGAAAGAAGCTGTAGGTATCACCACATCATAATGGAGCATTGCACAATGTAGCAAGGTTCATGCTCCAGGAAGTCTACAGGAAGACCTCATCATGGTAACTTGATGCTGAACCCTTCTGCTCCCCACTCAGTGCTCGATGTAGCTTTGTCCAAGGCCTTTGAAGACTTCTGCCAGTTTTGATGTTTGTCTGTACTTTATGATTGTGGTTAATAAGTGCACTTTACTGTGCACAAAAGAACACAAGAGTCCTTGGAGATCAGGCTTGAGAACTGTGCTACTATTCTTACAACAGTGATAGTCTTGAAAACTTGTACCTTATGTCCCAATGAGCTTGAGCCAGCATAACCAGATGCTGGGGTGCCAGGGGAGCATCCTGCTCTCCCTGATACATCCTGATCCTGCTGCCCACCAGCTTTCCATCACCTTGCCACATCAGGAACTGCTCTGCCTGAAAATTGACTTGTGAGGGGAAAAAGAAGTTATTTTTAGCTAGATCAATTCCCTTGTTTGATTCCCATCATGGCTGCACAAATATTTGTGCTGGCACAATTGAAAGGATGCCACGAAAGTGGGAATGAGCAGTCACAGATACAAGGAGGAGGAGAAAACCAAGAATTGTATGCTAAAGTGTTTGTGCATTTGGAGCATTAAGGCCTGACCCTGTCACTGAACTCAATGGGAATATCTGTGGAGTCCTGAAAGAGCTTGTATGTAAGTGTAACAATATATATATGTGCAGGTGGTGGTGAATGTGGAAAATGTTTTTAGCCAGAACACTTGAGAAGCAGTGACTGGAGTTACAAAACAAGAAGTTTTAACAGCCTTGCTGAACCCATGGGGGCTTTTTTTTCCATGAGCATCACAAAAACAGCAGGTTGTCTCTCATAGCCAGATTTTTTCTGAGTGCACACTGCAAAGTGAGAAGTAAATCGATAAACAAGGTTGGGTGCTTCATTGCTGAGAAAGGAAATAACTTCTATTATAATGCATTTTTGTAATGTCAGCCTCTAGGTTCCCTACCCCGTAGCCTTTATGACCAAATCCTTAGTCACAGCTCGAGGCTGCAGAACATTGTCATTATTCGGTGGTTAATTCAGAGATTTCAGTAATCCTCAAGGGGTGGGGAAAAAAATGAATAAAGAAAGACAGAAGCCTCCTGCTGATAAGATTTCCAGAGCCACAGTTTATGCACTGTATATTTAATGAGCACGGGTGAAGCAATTGTATTGTTTCTTTCCGGGATGATATGAACCTTATATTCAGGAGTGCTTGTCAGTGGGATTCCTGTACCCAACATTTAAACGGTACTCTCCTGAGGGAAGAAAATAGATCAGAAATTTAAAATCATGCATATTTCTAATGGAGTTTTTCAGGCTTAATTTTGCATGTAACCATGATACAGTTTGTCTTCCTCAGCAAGACCTAATGCCATAATACGTCGCTGTACTTTTCTCTCAGAGTTGATTGTTACTTAATGCCTGCAGCCAGGTTGTGAAAATTTGAAGCTTTTTCTCTGCAAAGTATACTCTCATAAAAAGGCGTTTTTCGGAGCAGTGTCAGCTGAAGTGGTTTTGTTAGTATGCTTGGGTGTTTTATGATGCTGTTAGCATCCTCCTTATGCACTACACCAAGCTGATCCATTATGTCATGTTAGTAGCTTCACTACTTAATCTTGGATTTATTGTCTTGCATTTTAAACTTAAGACATGGTTTTCTAAATGTAGCCATCTTCTCTTTGTGCAAGTAAACCCCACAAAAAACATGTTCACTGAGGATTGGAATGTCAAATGTTTTTTGTTTACAAAAGGGAAAATGGCATGGATGTCTGTGTTCCCAGGGACTTCAATCCTCTGGAAGCTTTCTGCTTGCAAATGTTGGAGCAGAGGGTGTCAGAGGCTCCAGAATCTTACCAATCTACAAAGAATTGCATTGGTTTTCCAGAGTGAAGGGAATCCATTCAGTGTATGTTACAAAGCACCACTGGTTAGGATGACTGTTCTAAGTGTCTGCGAACATGAGATCCTATTCCAGAGACCCAGTGGATTTCAAACCTCTCCCTTAAAATGCTTTGCAATGTTATTTCTTTATACATCTCTCCCTTTAGCCTGCTGTATATTTGCTTGCTTAAGTCCAGGCTGATGTCTGACACTGGCAGGTAACCATGTAATTTTCAGAAGAACAAAAATACCAAAGCCACAATACCAAAATGACAGCTGAAGCTCAGTGTGCTCTATTTTAGCCTTCTCTTCCCATTTCTAATTTGCAATGGGCTGCTGAAGTTAGCTTCTACCGCATGGCTGCCCATCGTGAAACTGGTGCCCACAATCACTTGCTTTTTCTATGGAACCAGTGGGGCACGAGGGGAATTTCATTATCTTGATGACAGTGATAACAATGCAGAGTCAGATCCTGACATGTAGGGAAACTAGAGTTTAAAGTTGGCAGATAAACAAAAAGAGCCCAGTTTTAAACCTCTGATAAATTATCCTAACACCTAGAATTAAATGTGGAGTTGTTTTCAACATGTGCAGTCTCTCACATCGGAGTGGATCATTTCTTGGTTCAAAATAGTTATCTGATATTTATGTATCCTGTACTTCAACAATGGTTACACAAGCAGTTTTAATTGCTTCATGATAATGTCTTAAAGTGTGCCATAAACATATAGCAAGCAATGACATTCCAAGAATAGTAGCTCACTACTCTGAAAGGCTGTTCCAGACCCTTGGTCCTTTGATGGTTACAGGTCTTCTTGTAATCTTCATAATGAATTGTATTGTTAGTACATACTTACTTGCTCTTGGACCAGTGTTGACCCTTAGCTTAAATAGCTGTCTTCCCCTTCTGTTGTAAGCTGCTCCAATGTATTTATATAGACAGCAATCTCAACTCAGACTTAAATTTCATTGTTTAGTTGTGTTCTCTTGTTTAAATCATGGAAAGTTTTACCTGCACTTTTAAGGCAGAGTTTGTGGTTGTCTGTCTCACCCTTAGTCCTTGTCACAATCTTGCATAAGTTTGTTGCTCCTGCTTTTTGTTTCTTGCCTCAGTTCTTCTGGTGAATGGTTTCAGCCAGCTGTTGAGATGCTCTGTGTTCAGTGAAGGGAGATAGGCCTCTTCAGTAGAAGCTTGATCCCACCTGTGTTACATCCCATTTGTATTAAGAGAGAATATATAGTTTGCTGCAGGTGCCTCTAGTCAGTATGGAGAGAGCCTGGACAATTAGCTCATATAAGATGCTTCACTATTAGGTGTCTAAAGTTCAGTGAAATGAATCCTGCCCCCTCTGAACAACCTTATTTGGTACCATTCAGTCTTTTGTAAGACTAGAGGATGATCTGTGAATACACCCATGTCACATATTGATGTGATTCTCCTCCTCCAAGCTGTCTTTGTAGGGCATGAAAACACCTTGCAGTCTTTTTAAGAATCATTTCAATGACACCATGGCATAATCCTTTATCATCTGTTATGCTCCAGTGCACTGAGTACATCCCATAGGACAACTGTGGAAAGAGGTGGTTGCATGCTGTCCATGTGGAAGGTCCGTTTCCCTGATTGATTAACCTTCTGCATTTCACACTTCAAATCATCCCTGCATAAGAGAGCTCTGCCCAATGAATGTTAATATTGACAGTGCAGGTTGTGCCTTACTTAACATCAAGCTCACATTACTAATTTTCTTGCTTTGATTTCAAGATCTTCACTGGATGACCCCATGTCTGTATATTTAAATGATAGGAGACTGAATTTGCTCACATGGATAGTGACAGCATCCTTTGTTCACTAATAAGGCTTGGCAATTAATTGTGAAACTTGTGTCTGCACAGCAGACCACTTAGGACACTGTGTGTCATATAAATTCCATATTCTGGATTAAGTAGACCTTTTTTTGGGTCTCATTCCACAGGCATAAAATTATGCCATGAATGAAATGATGTGCTTGAAAAAGAGACTTGAGTGTGATGCCTTGCCAATGTAGTTTGTTAATGCCTTAACAAGTGTAGTCAAGTTTCAATTATTTATGATAATATCTTCTAGGCTGCCAATAAACATGGTGCAATAGGTTTTTTAAAAGTAATGAATTCCTAGAAATATGAGATCTTGTTACTAATGTAAATTACTAACATAAATTAAAACTTTGCTGAGAAGTGGGATTGAGTACCCTTGGGTGTAAAGGGGTTGTTGAGTTCTTTAAAAGTGTGGATTAGCGAAGTGAGAATTAATGAACTGTTATTATTTATAGAAACAACATCTGATCACTGTTTCCCCATAATTCATACTTCCCCAACCTGGATTTACTTTTCTTTTCCTCAGCTAAAGGGGACTCAGTAATATTTCTTCTACAGAACCAAGATTCAGCAATATTTTAAACAAGTTCTCCATTTTATGCTAGAATAATTACTCCTGATTTATGTTCTGTCTGTTTTGCATACAATGGGCGAAGTCACTACTTAAAATTCATGTATGCCTATTCATGTGAAAGAGTCTTGTAACAATTTAGAAGTTGAACAAGACAGCTGTGGAGATTTCTGAGGCCATGACTCAGACCAGCAATTTTCTTAGTGATCCTGACCAAGTCTCTCATTGTGCATTTATCCACCTGCAGACGAGACAGCCGCATATATGGTTATTCTCTACAGTCAAAGGAGAGAATTGTTGCGGTGCATTAGCACCGGGCCAGGGACCCCACCAGAGAATAATTCATCAATCAGAGGTTGTTATTATTTATACCCTAAAATGGTTGTCCTAGATGATGGAGGCTTGATCATTTGTCTGTGCTCCAGTATTTGGTGCTCCTGCTTCATGATGCTTCTGCATGGACATCAAGGACTTGCCTGAAAGCTGTTTTGGTGGTGATTGCACACTGACAGTTACTTCGCAAGTCTCAGAGCCATTTTAAAATACATTATTTGTGTAAGTTGATGATATTTGGCTTGTGGTAACTCCTACCACAGCTGCAATTGCATCTTATCTGTTTTGCTCTATCTCTAGTGCTTTTCTATATGGCTATCCCTATATAAAAGAGCAATGCCAGTGAGTTTGGCACCGGGAAGAAGTGGAAGGTGGTACACTATGACATGTGATTTCATGTATGTCTGTCTGCCTGTATGCAGCATCAGTGCTATCTCACCATCTCTGGCTATGTTTTATACTGTCTGAGCCAGCAAAGTATCTGAATCATGAGGATCTACCACTTAAGAGTCCTCCTTTAGTACTGATTTGTAAGCTTTAGCCTGTGATTATTTCTGATCCATAATCTCATTACCTAAACACTCCTGTATTGAACAGTCTCAGTCACTTATCATTCTGTAAACTAATTTATTCCAGTCTCCTCTGAATGTGTTTGCTTTTGTCTTCTGATGGATGGAAATACCTCTGTGCTTTCTGCCTCTTGCTGCTGGCATCCCATCTATTTCTGCCACTTCCTCAGTTCTGCAGGTACTTTCACAGAGAGGTGCTGTTTCCTTAGGTGAAAACAGCCCTGATATCTCTGCTGCCTTTGCTGTCTTGTACCTTTTGTTCTCCTTTTTATTTTCTCTTTAGTTTTAAGTATATTTTCTTGCTATCTTCTCAAAATGATATTTAGTGGTTTCCTTGATGGTTTTGTTCTCTGTTCGTATGCCATATTACAATAACCCTAACTCAGATATGTAGGTGTCTTTTCCTATTATTACCATTATTATGTCTGCCACATTCATTACCAACTGGCAGCCACAAGCTTTACATACTAAATAGTTTCCACTTGAATACCCTCTATTTCTCCTCTCTCAAGTTTATTTTCCTCTCAGTGTATGGGACAAATTATGTGCATAACTACATTAATGGTAATGGGAACTGTGGGTGTAAATCTCCCTTGTGTTGAAAGGATAATGTGCCTCCGTGTTTCTTGTCATCTGAGATGCATCCGGGTGGGCTTTCTTGGTGCTTCTGCTTTGGGGTTTCCCCCTGCCCTCTCCCCTGGCATAGAATATGCAACTTGTGGGGAAAATGTGGTGCTAGTCATAACAGATATCAAAATCCATAGTGAGGAAAGGGTGGAGAAGTGCAAAAAACAGTCAGTCACTAAGGAGGATGAATGTGAGCTGCGCCTTGAATAATTAGATGAACCATAAATAAAACAGTGACATGATTTGTTTCCCCACTTACCTCATGAATAGGAGACACCAGTTCTGACTCTTCCTTACCAAAGGGGAAACATCAAGTCCAGGGGTGTTAAGCCAGATTTACACTGATGAAAGTGAAGAAAAATTGGCTTTATTTTGAGAGATGATGCTAAGGGAGTTGTTGGAGAATAATGAAGCTACTTGACTGACTAAAGTCTCCCGTTACAGCCTTGTAACGATCCCACACTTCCCCTTTATGATAAATTAGTATTTATCCTGGAGCAAATATATATATTATGGTATCAATGTGTCTTATGAGTGAGGTGAGAGACTGAACCATGACAGAAAGGGAACTGCAAGGGAGTTGAATTATTTGGCATGGTAAAGGAAACTATATTGTGAGGAATAACAGATTTTAATATAAGAAATAGTACCACATGATGACTTCAGTAGGGTGCTATAGCATATTGAACAAAACAACTTAAATGAAACAAGAAAACCTGGCCACCTTGAAGGCTGTCTTACGGGGTTTTTCTGTGTATTTTTATTCAGAGGTCATAAACAAACCGCATATTTAATATTGCTTTTTTGCACATAATGGAAGGCTCTAGGTTGTCCCATTGGTTTGAGCAGAACAAGATCAATGTGTTAGGGCTGGCTTTTCATGCAGGCACCACTGTTATTATTCTTTATTAATTTGTACAGCATCCAAATAGGCACTTTGCAGACAGACAGTATAAGGTTTTTACCCTGAGGAGCATGAGAGTGTAATTAATCCTAGCAGTGATTTTAACAGGACATTTCAGGCACTTAAAATTACATACATATTGTTTCTAGAATCAGATGTAGAGGAAAGGTATGGACCAGTTCTGCAGAGTTGTGGCATGTCCCCTGCAAAGCCAAACTCCTTCCCACTCCTGTCAGCATCTCGCTAACTCTGGTCTGTTGACCCTTTGCATTTGGGCTTTGATGTGTAGGAAAGGAGAAGTCCTGGCGTGGTATAGCTGCATTTGCACACTCCAAAATGCCCCACCAGGAAATACACAGGAGTCAGAAGCTCACAGTGGAGCTGTTCCCTCCTGGTATTTGTCTTGACTGAGATGCCACTGTTATGTAGGTCATGGATTCACAGACCATATCCCTGCTCAGCAGAAGATCGAAGAAAGCTACCTGCTGAACAACACAATTTCTTAAATATTTTGAATGGCTATTACTGTCATGTATGAGTTATTTTTAATAGTTCCATAGTTCTGATTTTTATTTATTCAGGACAAATTCAGTCCTGGAATAAACAAATAGAGCTCCAACACAAATCTTAGGGTCAAATGTGAAGTAAGGCTCTAAAGATACAGATTTGGCAACGGGGTGGGTGCTGGTATATGAGAAGAGGGCATGACTGAACTTTTAAAGCCTTTTTTGGGTTTGTTATAATTCTTTTGGTGCTGTGCTTATATTTGTATCACTGTGTAAGGATTCACATCCTTTTAAGTGGATGGAGACTTGAGACTAGAAAGTACCTTTAATAAGTCAATGGCAGTTCACAGACGATGCACCATTCATATTTTACTTGAATGAAGCAATTTTGAACACTGAATTAGAGAAATTAAGACTTTACTCAGTCTGAAACTAGTTTAGCTGACTTTTTGTTTGAATGTTTAAGTTCCTCTAATTGAAAAAGTAACACTACAATCTGCATTAAAAGTACAAGTAATAACCATAATAATGATATCCAGATTTTATGTAGCATTTGTATTTCTTACTAGTGGTAGTTTCCAGCTAAGATGATAATGTGTGAAATAATTTCCATGGATTCATGTATTTGCTATGAAAATATAAGTTCAACCCATAGTCTTTAGTGAACACTTAGTTACGAAGTATCTTTATAAAAAAATGGCCACTTGGGAAGCAATTACTAATAATTATAGAAGCCTTCATCACTGTGTTTGATATTCACATTGCTGACAGTACAGCACAGTTCAACAATAGCTTTGATGCCAATAGGAACAAAAGGGCTTTTTAAAAATATTCAATTCAGCAATTACTGTCACAGCTCTGCTCCCTGAATGCAACTGTGTGTGTTCTTTGCAGTTAATGAATTCATATTACCTTTTAGAATTCACAGTACTTTTTCCAGCACTTAGAGTTTTTAGATGTGAATTGTATCAATAGTGATATCCATCATCACCAGGCGCTTGCTCTGTGAGCGTATGGTGCTCTATGTGCAATGTGTACAATTACTTTTGAACCGTAGACAAGATAATAGTCAGGCCATTTCATGCCTTAGGCAGGGGACATCTGCCAAGCATATATTGTACTCTATCAATACGTTTTCAATCTTTTGCATCCCATGAAATTAATTTTTCCTGGGGCTCTAGATAATTTGTCTTGTCTAATGAAAGTACAGCCATTTCACAAACAGCAGACAAAATTGATTCTGGAAACTTGTATTATAGAAAATACCTTCTTTTTAAATGTGAAAAGCCGATTGGTTTTCTATTTATTTCTATTTTTATTTCTACGTATTTCTCATTAGCTTTCTATTTAATTTTCTTGGGAATTACAAAAATAAAACATAGGATGAGATAAACACAGATTATTGTGCTAAGGCAAAGGTATTTAGAACATGTATGGTATGCAAAATGTATCTGTGATGTATATGGAACATATATCTATATGACTCATGTAATACATGTCTTGTATCTCATATAAATCATGTAAGGTGAAATATAGCCGACATTGTTCACTTATTTGTAAGGTACAACCCATCATTTTTTGTCATTTTTATCTGTACAGTCTTTGGGACAAGGGGCCATCCCACCATTCAGCATCTCAACTGCATCTCAGAGCACTCCCATCTGTGTTAGAGGTTGCTGCTGCCTTGTGCCCAGTTACTGAAAGAACTTCAGGCACATGGGGAAAGGCTGTACTGAGTCATACTGCAGAGATACAGCCTTTGCCTCACAAGGCAGGGGATGCACAGTGCTGTGCCCTGTGACTGGGAATTACCAAGAGGTGGGCTGTGGCTGGTGCGTGTGCCATCTATCAGGCCTTCTCTGAACATGGAGCTGGATTTGATCACTTCTCCCTCACAGTATATCAATGCTGAGTCCCCTTTCCGTCTTTAAGCTTGCCTGTACCTATCCAGCAGATTTCTGGACAAAAAACGCTCTGCCTGGCTGTGGGGCCAAGAAATGGGAGAGAAGCTTTTAGACTAAGAGACTAGAAAAAGTCAATTCTCTTGGGCTGCACTAAAGAATTACAAAACTGTGAGTATGGAGAAGGTGGATTCAGGCTAAACACTCTCTGTTTCATCCTGAGCAAGAATAAATGTCCATCAGATGGACTACTTGGGAGAGAGGTTCAAAACTAACAGAAGAAGGCAGTTCTCTGCATAACAGTCAGTGAAGCCCTGGGTCTCCCTGCCACAGGATGTTATGAATGCAAAGATTTAAGAGACTGGACAAGTACTTGAAGAGAGATTTACAAAGAATTATTAAACGGGAGAAGTACCTGAGATTTAGAAAAATCTGTTCAGTTGAAAATAGTCAGAAGCTGAGATAGCGTATGTGGAGAAATGTTGTAAATGTTCACCCATTTCTTAATTTTTAGTGAATATGGCTTATGACCATTGCTGGAGACTAGAACTGAGCTAGGCAGACCCTTTGCCTGAACCAAATGCATCCTCATGTAAACCACAGCACTGGGAAAGAAGGCAGAAATCATGGTCAATCCCTGAAGAAAGGCAGCCATCTCTTAATGCTTGTCCTTGGAAATCAGTTGAAGTCATGCATGTCTGGGGCCTTCAGGAACAGGCCCTGAGATCTGTCTGGCTTGACAGTCCTTTCTTATCCTTTAAAAGCCTTTAAGTCATTTATTTCCAGAGGATTTTGAACGCCTGCTATGACAGCTGGAAGTTTGCCACTTTTGTTCTGCATCTGTATCTCTGGAGATTTGCTGAATGTTTTGGTTGAGTCAATTCCACTTTAAATAGACTTCAAATTTTAAATGGTGATGCCAACAGCAGACTCAGATAGCAACAACATAAAGAAATAGTTCTCCTTCATCTTTGTGGACTCTTGTGCCACAATTTCTGATATGCTTCCAGAGCATGAAGTGGCTGTGCAGTTTCAATGACCTGGCTTATCTCCTTCTGTCAACTTAAACATGAACAAACTCCTTAATAAGTAATGTGATTACAAGTTACACAGAGATAGGAGTCTAAAACTTGTTGTATTAGGGTAATTTGCTTCCCTTGAAGCCAAAAAATTACTCCTGATGTGCCCTGCTCCATCATCTTGTCTTATGTCATTCCCATCCCTTGACGGCTTTACAGAGGGCTTGTGAGTTTCCTTCTACATTAATCAGTGCAGGTTTTCAGTCTCAAATGAATCAACTTTTTATCATGTAGTGTTTCCACTGCTGAGCTAACCACTTTGCTTCTCTTTGGAAATGACTTGAAGAAAAGCTGGGATATTCAAAAGCCTGCCTATATTCCCAACTAAATCAGTTGGTTTAATAAAAAATACTGTATCTTCCTGCATATTTTTTCTTTCCGATATCTTTTAATAGTCTGTACTATAACAGAACTATGTTGAGAAATGGCCAATGCAGCAGGAAGGCTATCAATGGTTTATTAAAAATCACACAAACTATTTTGATCTTAAAAATAGTTCCTATTTTTATGAACTTTGCTTCATTTGAAAAATAATTTTCAGTGACCTTTACAGTAAAAGATAGATTTTTACATTTTACATTTTCCTTCTTGTACAGAATACTGATAGATAGTCTAGTCTAAAAAATAACATGAGATCATAATACCTCTGAGCAAATACATCTAGGAGCAAAGGTGATTACAGATAAAGCAATACTTTCATACTTCTTGCCTTTATTTTATATATATATTCTAGACCTGACCTTCTGTGCTTTGCGGAAGAGAGCTCTGACTTTGAAGGGGGCAAAGCCACATACTGACTTGGTGTCAGGTTGAATAAGTGTAGGACTAGGTCCTGCTGCCTGATCTGCAAGGCAACACAAAGTCTAAAAAGCCCTGAGTGAGACCCCTGGTACAGAACAGCTTGGTGAGAGGATTCCTGGGCTGAGAAGACAGAAGATTTCCTTTGCCCTCTTCATGCTACTAATATGGTAGTATGTCATATCTGACTGCCTTTGCTGTATTCATCACCATACTTAGTGCCTACAGGAATTATACTTGGTCTTTTTTTTTCCCACTCTTTTCAGCAGAGTAGATTAATGGCACTTTCTGTTCCTCCTACTTTTCCTTCTACTCATTCATTTGCTTTGGGCAGCAATAAACTCAGCAATTTTAGTAGCAGCAGCAGCTGCCAGCCTCCAAACATTGAATTTGGCCAAGAAGAAAGGCGTTCTTCAAACCTGCACTATGCTGCTCAGCTCACAGTCAGAACAAAGTCTGTACCTCCCAGCAGCGAGGAAGGCGAATGTGCTAAAACAGAGGCTTGCAAACACTCTTCTCTTCCTCCCTTGCCAAAGGTAAACATTGATCTGGTTTGCAAACCTGACCAAGGACGAGGAACTGTTTCCCTGGTGTATTCAAGAAAGGATCTTCCCTTTCTTTGCATGGGACAGCCCCTCCAAATGAATCACTTTGAAGCAAAAATCCTGGTAAAAGTTGCCAAGCAATGACAACAGGGGAGTTGAGAGTCACTTGCAGGGAAATACTACCTGCCTACACATGAGGGCCTGTATTTTACATTCCATTGAGGGTATTTCATCCACAGCCTCAGTTTTTAAAGCATCACTCCTGGTAATATTTCGTTAACTCCAGTGGGGGGAATGCCTCAAGAGGTGACACATTATACTAAACCAAAGCTTTTTTATTTTTCTGTGTAAGTAAATCAGTGTTTTCACTGACTTACCTTTAATTACAATGCACATGGTCTTTGAATATTTATTACCCTTCTCAAGTGAGTCAGTGTCGAAAGACATCAAAATTGAGGTCTAGAATAAATATAGGCTATGACAAGGTCTTATTCCAGACCTCAACAAAATCTGCTGGATCTCATCATTAGGGGCAAAAGGATCTTCAATGGCTACCAGCCCTTACTCCTTTTCTATAGCTGGGGAAAATTGAGTTTTCCTTTCACAATAAATTATGTGTCAGTTTAGAACCTACCAATATTTATAAGGCCAGATTCTGGCCTCTGTTGGCTTCAGTGGAAGACCTTGACATACATCTAAGGACAGAGCATAGTCTACCTTTCAATGTCTCCTTCCCTGTCTGTTGACAGGCAGTGCTATGGGTTTAAAATGAAATTGCAAAACCAGGGTGAAGACTGTACTGAACATTCCTTATTTCTTTTGTTTCCCTTAATCAGGACCAAAGTCGCTAGATGTCACTCACACTAAAAATTTATGTATTTTTGCCTCCTGGATGGGAACTTGCAGGATCCTTTGCTTTGATAGTCACTCCTGCATCTGAGTCAGAGTTTGAGTTTCTCAACCAGCAGGTCTGTTCATTTACTGTGGCTTTTTCTGAAAGGCTAATTTGGGGAATCCTTGTTGGCATTCATTAACAGAGGTTGCTCTGTGGACTGTATTTCCTTTGTGTCTGCAAAAATGCCTCAGGACAGATGAAAGGTGTGCCTTCTTCTGAAGTTAAAAAAATTAAATAGTATCTCCAATTGAGAAAGTCAGTGAGATCTTTGACCTTTAGAATAAACTCTGACAGAAATAACATGAAGTGTCAGGTGTTGTAAGAATTAAGTGTATTACTGGATCTAGTGGGAAGGAAGCCAGTGTCTTAAATGGAGGGCACTGGAGTCTCTTGTTGATTGCAAATGACACTGCAATGCAAATCATGAGTGATATTTCAGGCTATTCTCTTTCTTTCCTCCCACTCCAGGGATCTCTATGTGCTCACTTAATTAAGAAAAGGAATTAGGTCTCCCAGAGATGCACAGGGACCCAAACAGCCAAGCCAGATGCAAACTCACAGACTTCTGAAGACCTGAAATCTGCTGTTGAGCAATAGAAGGAGAGAAAATCTAGAGGAATGTAGTACTTCATGAATGTAGGGCATTGCTTTTTAAGGCAACTGTCTTTAGGCTAGCAGGGGGGAGAGAAGTAGAATAGTAATTGGAAAAGGAGTATATCAGGGTGGTTTTTCTGTCTTAACGTTCCCCTCCTTCTGCCTCTCAGAAGACTTTGGAGGTGGCGCAGTGCCCCTGCTCCATTCCTTGTATACACAGGATGAGGATTTGTTTTTTTAAGAGCATGGACAAATTTCAACCCCTGTCTAACTCCACACTATACATAGTGGGGATCAGCTATCTTTCTTTGTGTTTATACCAGGACATGAAACACAGCATTAGTTGATGTATGCTCTCAGGCCATCCTAAGGCAAATAGCTGATGTTCCAAGAGTACACAAAGAACAAAATAGGATATAAATCCCTTCTTCTTCTAAAACAAATGTAAAAGGTATCATAACTCTTCTGCAGGAAAGGAATTTTAATTTCACCCATGTGTGACAGGAGGTCTGTTAAGTAACCAACATGCTTAGAGCTTTGGAAAGGAGTGTATCATGGTCTCGGTGGGCAATTATCTAACACTTTAAATACGTGAATTACAGCAGAATAGGAAGGAGAATATACCTGAGGCCAAATGTCTCCATAAACCATTGTAATAACAAGGAGGCTGATCCTCCCTGTCTCTCATTTGAACTCTCTGCAGCTGCCCATTCTGCATTGCAATGCTCATTATAAGCAGAAAAGTGACTCTGAATTTTACTTGTAAACCACCAGCAACCGTTTTGCTATAAAGCTGAGCCATTTATATTTTCTAAGTCTGTCCTCACGGATATGAGAACAATACTGTGAAGAACAAAAAGAGCAATTGCCATGACTCTTCTCTGAGAGAGGTGAGTATTAACAACCCATTTGCCCCAGGGGTTCAATTGAAGTTGGAACTAAGGGGCTCTGGTTGGATAGTCTTCTGATTTGCACAAGGCTATATGGCAAAGACAGACACAGAGGCAAGGGCTGAGATCAGGAATTTGTGTCTCTCTAGACAGACCTCCTTCCACCCTGACCTTGAAAATTTAGAATACCAAATCCCTCTCCCTCGTATGCATTATTTAATAAAGAAGAACCTTTTCTTAAATATTCAAGAAGCCAGACACCTTGCATTTCTTCCCTCTATTCTGCTGTCTTTGTGATTCTCACTCAAGAGCTAAGCCTATTTAAGTTTCCTATAATGATGCATATTGTAAAAGTTTATTACAACAGAATTTAATGCCTGGGAAGCAAAAGTCTGCAGGCTGAAACATTATATCAAAGGTAACCTTTTGATAGAAAATTTTGCAGACATGGTAAATTTAATATGACTAAACTATTTAACTCTTAACAGTGTTTCTTGTATCTCTCTGAAGTAGGGTAAAAACAGGATTTCTTTCCCTCCTGTCTTGCCTTATTATTTATGCTCTGCAAAGGGGATATAAAGTTCTTCAAAAATCCCAATGGCAGGATTCTCCATGCGATTTCCAGAGAAGCTGAGAAGTGCAGAAGGGATCAAAAAAAAGAGAACTGGGGGGGGTGGGGGGAGGGAGGCCTAGCCTCATCCCTCCCAACTTTAGGCACCTATAAAACTGAACTTTTGTGTGGGGTTTTCATAGATGTCCTCTGTAGTCAGTGATGAGAAGTAGGCCATGTGCAGCTGAAAATTCTCATCTAAAATGTGCTGAATCAATATCTGCAAGCTTTGCCTAACTACAGCCTAAAATCTCTGTTCTGTTGCCTTAACACAGGTATTTAGCATCATTTGAGATGCCTAATGGAACCTTACATCGCCTCCAGATGCCACTCCAGAATTGTATGGATTTCCTGTAGATCTATGTCACACATCAGGCCTGTGTAGACAATCTAATATACTCTAGGGAATCTCTGATGGCACCAAACGTTTATATTTAGGCAGTTGACTCAAGCTGTAATTAACTGGACTGCCCGATTCTGAGTGAATAAACTGAGATGAGAGAAATCTAAAGTTTGTTATAGGCAGTCTGAATATAGCCTTTAGTTCTTGCACAGAATAAAAGGAACTGATTTCCATAACATAGGATAACCCATTTAGGTAATAGTAGCACTTTAGGCATCTTTTGGATGTTCTTGCTGAATTAGATGTGACCTTAGAGGAGGAGAACACATGCTAAAGTCAGATCTTCAGAAACCTACTGTAGACTTCCTTGCCTTGCCTTCCTTTTGCCAGCTGCATAAAATAAAAGCCCAAGAGCTGGAAAAATGATTGCCTGGAAATCAGGATTTCTTTCTTTTCTAATCAGCTCCTGGATGTTAGTAAATAGATCTTTTCACAGCTCTCTACCTCAGCTTCCTTTCCCAATAGCTGAGGGTCATGACATTGCCATCCCTTCTCAGGAGATTTGACACGTTATAGAAAAGACTATGTGATAATTTGATTTTGGGGAGAACTGAAGAGACAGTCTGTTAACTCTAATGGGATATTTTGTGAAAGAAGTAGATCCTTGTGTGTGTACTTTCCCAGCTTCAGGATGGTGCTGTGGATGCACAATCTTCTCCTCTAGCAAGAAAATATTTCATTCTGTTATTCTAAGAAACAAATTGTGGCATCTGACTTGAAGTAAAACCAGAAAAGAAGCACTGAAATTCTCTGAGATATGATTGTTACCGATCCCCATCACAGTTGTCATAAAGCGTGATCAAGCTCAGATAATAATCTGACATTGATCAAGGGAAGTCCTTGCTCATCTTGAGTAACTATTTAATTTTCTCTGTTGCTTCTACTGTGATTCAGTCCTTTACTACTTCTGTCTTCTCCTAATTACCCAGGAAACTTATTGTGTTTCTTCTATTACTCAGAAATTCTTCCACTGAGAATTTTCATGGTCTATAATACCTGTCCTGAGCTCCTGGTGACAAATCACCTAGACAGTGAGCCTAAGATTTCCCATGGCCAAGTGAGTGCAAATTATCTAGTCCTAGAGCAATCAGTTCTTCTATCAAAAAGGACATTGACCCCCACCACTGTCATGAATACTCACTATATTAATGTAAAGCTGAGTTCAGTTTTCACACATTTGACCTTGCCTCTTTATGGAGATGTATATAATCTTCTATACGGATAAAGTTAACACTCAGGCTGTCTAATATGGTTCTACAAAAATTATTCTAAAATTGGGAGGCTATTTTAAGAAATGGAAATGCCCTTTTTGAAGGTAATTTGAACTGTTTTGCATCATGCCATGAGACAGACGTTAATCTCAGTTCAGTGCAGGGAGATTATTCAAAAATCCTGTCTTGGGCTGACTTTATGATGTATCCCATATCGCCATATCGCCAACTCTACACCAGGAAAAATGAATCTCGGGCCTTTCTGTGTCTTTAAACTGGGCCCAAGAGCTGAGACGGCAGCTTGAGAAGGAAACTTCCAGCAAGACCCCTGGAATACCCAGGACCCAGCTGCAGAGCCTTTGGGCTCATTAACTCTCCTTCCCACAGCTGCAGGAAATAAGGCTCCTTTGGCAGGGGTGTTGGAGAGAGGATGAAGAGTCGAACTTCTGTGTTTTCCTGAGACTTTGGTTTCTCTTCTTTGCTTCTGGACTTGTTTGGGACATTAGAACATTGAAACCTCACTGGGAGACCCTTTCACCAGCCTGGCCTGGGGGGGCCCCCCACATTTTCTCCTCTGTGGCAAAGGGAGAAGGAGATCATATCAACAAAAGGACTGAATCTTCCAGGTTCTCTCTTCTCACCATGGGGGAGGGGGAGCTGCAGCCTCCTTTTTATCAGAGAATATTTATCCCTCTGAACATATTTGTCCCAAACCAGGACAAATCCCCCAGAAAATATGTTGTTTTCTATTAGATATTTGAGATGTTTCTGGTAATATGTTTACGAGGCAAGTTGAAGCAACACTCTCTAGGTTTCCCTAGTCCAGCTACCCAGTGGATTTTTTTTTTTTGAATGGAAATTCCCTGTTTAGTCCTTAAAAACCTTTTTAAGTGCAATGTTCTCTGGATTCTTGATTCCCTTGGTGTGTTGGTAGTAAATAGCCTTCACAGCTAATTCTCCTTTAATTGGAAAGAAGACCATTTGCAAGCTAAAGGGCAGCTCCTGCATGTATGCTTAATTTGGTTGATCGACTTCAGTTTCAATGATTAATGTCAGATAGTTGTATTAATGTTCTTAATTACTTCATGTGAGTAGAAATCTTGCCCTCATATGGACTTGCCTACATTTGATTCCAGGAAAAGTCTGCACAAAGCCTTGTTCAGACTTAGTAGCATGCATCTTCATACCATGAAGGTAAAAGAAGGACTGGATCAGTCCTTCTCCTAAATAGCTGGAGAGAAAGTTCTTAGTAGGAGGCATATACCAGCAAACTCTACACCAGCATGTGCATAGCATGCATGTATGGATGTTCTGGGTTTGGCTGGCACCCTACCTCAAGTTCCTTGGTGCTGCTAATATAAATAATTGATCTTGGCATTGTGATGGAGGCTGTGAAGGACATCTGATGAATCATTCCTAGAGGATAACTCATTTGTCAAAAAAGGTATAAAAAGTATCACTTTGTTATAGGGACTTCATTACACAAGATGATAGGCAGCAGATTGATAGCAACGTTCTTCAAAGCTGTGATTTTTTTGTCTTTAGGATATATAGACATTCCATTATCATAGGCTCTTGTAACAGGGATGATATTTAGCAAGTGAACAGGGCTCAACTGAGCTACTGGAAAGCTTTGTTTGATGTGCAAATGAAAGATCTTCTTCAGTAGGGTACACATGTCCCAAATGTGTGTACATGAAACTCAATTTCTGCCAGAGCCTGCAAATAACACAGTGTATCAGATAAGAACTGGGACCCCTTGAGGGATGGCTTATCTTAATGTCACTAGCTGGAGTAAATTGAGTTTTCAGTCTGGAAAAGCTTTTCATTCAAAGTGAACAGCTTTGACGTGTGCTGTAGCCCTGATTAAGGAATGAACTTATGAACCAAAGGTTGAAAATTATCATACCTAACCAGATGAGAAGCAAGAAGCTTTCAGGCATATCCTAAATGCCTGTTTCCATGAAAACAAAGATTTTAGCAAAAAAATCCTAACAAAATATTCCTTGATAATATTTTCCTCACAGAGACACATTAAAAATTTCATTGCACTTGCCCAGCTTTCTGGAGGAAAGACAAAGAAGTGAGATCTCATCCCACTAAAAGATAGACAGATGTCCTGTATGCGTCTATTTCTTGCCAAACTGTGAAACTCAGAGAAGCTGTTACTGTTTTCAAAGAGTACCTGCCAAAGATCTATTCAAAGCATCCTGAAATTAAGATAGGGTGACAGATCATATCTATGCAAAGAGCGTAACACTTAAAATGATATACCTTGAACTGCAGTATAACATAAACAGGCCTAAGTGAAGTGTCTTATTACAATGGGAAAAATCCAAGTAGACATTAGAAAGAACAGCTGTATGTGAACCCCAAATAATTCAGATTATGCAGTCTGCTTCTGTTTAAAACAGAGTAAAGGCAAACAACCTTTGACTTTCAAAGAGCTACTTGGAAAAATAAAGGACTGCTCAGTCAGAATACGAGTGACGAAATCTTGCCCTACAACATGAAACTAAAATAAAACCAATCTTTCTCCCCTAAATACGGGAACTAAAAGAGTCTATTCTTGAAAACATCTCTTTTTCTGTACTCAGAGGCTCCATGAATTAATTTCCTAGTGGAATGCAGGTCAAATTCCATCTCTGTTATGGGGTACTTGAAAGGGTAGAAATATTTGAAGTGAAATATTTAAAGTTAGAGCCAGGAGGGTCAGGACTAATTTGTGAATCATCAAATGGCCCAAAGGCAACCTGCATATAAGTGCTCGATTTTGTGCTTTAGTTTGTCATCATCATAAAAATTGATTCTTCCGTGCTGTGTGACTAATATTTATAGGCAAGACTTACTGGTGGAGTGGAGGTTATAATAAAAGCTTTTGTCTGCCCAGGTAAGATAAGGCTCATCACAAATTTACCATGTTCTCACTACTCTGTAGTAACTCTCCACAGAGTCTTTCAGCTTATTGGGATGTCTTGCACATATAAAAGTACATATCTTGCTTAAGCTTACTGGTATAGACTTACTTGACAATCAATCTGCATCTAAGAAAACTATTTCACACCAAAGCCTTTTCAGACATGCCCAGTCTAGTGGCTAAGTTTTGCTTATTGGTGGATTATTTTGAATTTGCATAGAAGTAATTGGAAAGAGATTTTTGGTCTGTAATGGCTAAAGGTTACTTATTACAAAGTTAAAATTTTGTCATCCACAGACATATAGAAGATGTAGCCTGAAAATTAGAGAATTAGATTTATATAAGAAACTGCAGTAAAATAAAAGGTTAAATACAAAGTAATTTACTAGGATAGTGACAGAGAAAAATACAGAAGTAATAAGACGGAATAAACGTGAGACATGTAGGAATTCTGTAAAAAAAAGGCTGTTATTTTATGGATGCAGTCACCTAACATGAATAAATGTGGCTTCCCAAGCAGGGGTCAGTCTTCATTCATGCCACCATCACAGAGGTGATGAAATGATTTCCCTAGGGAAGGCACTGCGAATGACAGCAGAAAAAAACCTGTGAAAAATCATTATAAAATGTGCAGCCACTGCACTATTTTACACTATGATTTAACCCATTTTTGTACACCTGATGATAAGCCATGCTACTTTGCAGTATTCTTGCTCTTTTTTGTCGTCATGGATATAGACTACACCAAAAGCCAGTAGATGCAATGGGCCAAATGGCTTTTTTTGAGCCAAATCTCATGGTTGTGTGGTAAAATGTGAGGAATATACAGAATGTTGATGCTGCAGGGCTGTCTGCCATTTATTTCACTAATTTCTTCTTCCACTTTTTTTTTTTCCCTCCACCCCTGCTGTGAGCACTAGTGGAAGAGGCAGAAAGCAGAGCAGTGCAGAAAGGCCCCACTGTGCTCCTTTTTCTGGAGACGTGTTAGTTCTCCAGTGAGTATCGGAGCTTGCTGTTTCAAAGTCAGGCTTCTCTGTGGCATGCTGAGTGCTCTTATCCACTACCCAGGACATGCCTTGAGTCAGCTGGAATGCAAAATATGCTTGTCGAGGGTGGCAAGAAGACTGTGTCAACACTGCTGGGTTTATGATTTTGCTAGAAATTCTCCAGTTCTCTTCCACTATGATTTGGGGGTGATTGCTAGGAAAATAATTATTTTTCATGTTGAGTGCTGTTGCTCTATGCTAGGCTGATAGCACATGTCACAAGAGACAGATTCAAGGTCTCAGGTGTGGCTGGTTTTTACTAGACTGCCTGGACCTCTGAAGGCTGAAGGTGCTGTGATTTCATGTTCAGGTTTCAAGAGATTTGCCTTCCTCTCCTATTATTCCTGTCTGTTTATTACCTGTCCTCATAATTATATCTGACACTTGATTGAGATAGAAGAAGATGATCAGCCAGACACTGTAGTCTCCTTCGTGCCTTGTAAGGTATTTAAAACCACACTCACATTTTAAGCCCTCCCTGCACTCATTTTACACAGCAAAAGTTCACCACAGATAGCATGGTGGGAATCTGGTCTCTGAGGTCTGTACACTGGTGGGGTGATGCAGGAAAATACAAAGCCCCTGTTACAGCCTTTGCAGATAGTGAGACTTTTGGGTACTTGGCTCTCTCAAGGTCCCCACCAGTGGCAACCCCCACCAGAGAGGTCTCTTGGTTAAGTCTTTCCTTCACTTGCCCCTTCTCACCTGTCCTCTGTGTCCAGGGTCACAACCTCCTATGTAATGGTGTAGGGCTCAAGGAGAAGATGAAGATGCAGTGTTTAGGGGTGCAGCTGGGGATCAAGTCTGCAGAGCTGCCCCTTTAGTTGTGTGATTGTTGGAAAGCTGAAAGCTGCACCGTAAAGGCTCCTGCCTTGAAAGTGCTGCCATTAACTAGCACTGCCTTGTTCTTATGGTTATGTCTGTTTTCTCATAAGCATTATGGCCCCTGTATCCTGGTTTTCAAAGGTGCTGGGTGTGCTCAGGTAACCAGTTTAGTCTCACAAGTCACAGGACATGTTTTCTCACACTTTTCCTGCTTGTGTTTGCACCTGTCAGCAGGTCTGAATTGTGATACGACATTTGGGAAAATGCTATTTGCAGAGCAGGTGTTATTTACCCAGCAGTGGAACATTTTGCTTGACTGAGACAGTCTTTGATCTTTTGTTCTGGAGTTTTAAGAGTTGTGCATCCAGTCTCCAGCAGATTGGTAGCTGGAGCCTTTTGTAGGTAATCTCCTTTAAAAGCCAAGTCATTTTGGTTACCTCAAGGTCTGAAGATTCTTCATTTATAATTTAGATGATTTTTCTGGGGAATGGATTCACATTTTAATCTGCATTTGAGCATCCACCTTGCAAATCCGTTTAAACAGCTCGAATTATTTGCTTGGCATAGCAGTGGAACCCCAAAGTGTGAGTTAGCTTTTCCAAGGAAGATTTTTCACTCATGCAAATTTGGGTTTTGAATACTGCCAGCAGAAAAGCAGAACAAAGAAGAAGGAACTCAACCACTTAAACAGGGATTCCTCATTACACCTGGTTGGCTTTGTTTTTCAGATTGTGAATGAACCACCAAATGAATGCATAGAAACATTTCCACACTTGTAGCTACCTATTGTATAATGAATATACCATAATTCATTTAAAAAAATGAAAATACTGGAGGGCCTCAGGCAGCCAATTAAACATTTTTCCCAAGTTCAGATAATGCCTCAAGAGCTATTTTTATACCAGCTGACAAATTATAGCTATACTTTTTTCTTCCTGAATATAATTCTTGGACAGACACAGTAACTTTCCATTGCTTTGCTCTGATGTTTTATTATTTCATGAGTTAAAATACAGCAATTCACAAAGAAATGGACCAACGAGACAGGTAGGCACATAGATGTATTATTCTTCTGCTGTCAGATGCCTCATGAATCACTGCCCTTGTAACAATTTTAATTGACTTAATATATTTCCTATCAGGAATTCAAAACAAACAAGCATTTCAGAGATTTCTGAACTTTGTGCACCTCTCACAAACAGCAATATGCATATGGGAGAAGGAATAGTTTAGAGAAACTGCTTTAAAAAGTGTTGTGTCTCTAGAGCTTCCTCTTTCACAGCTCTCTTTCTACCTACAGCTCCTGCTTATGCAGCATTACTAATTTACCTTGACAATTGACACTCATGTTTCCAGCAACAAAATCTGTAATGACACAGTGACTTAGCATTTCTATGTTTGCTGGGAGAGTGAAGGGAATTGCGCCGTGCATTGCTGTCTCATTTTGTATTGCATCTATTCTGGCTGGGTCTTGCAAGAAGTGCTAATTCCTGTCTTGCCATCTGCCTGAATTGTCATAATCTTTCAAAGCCACAGACTCATTTTGCATTGTTCTTTTCAAATCATGCATTTAATTAGGACTCAGAATCTTTTGGGTCTCATGTCCTGAGTGTAAGGTAGAAACTAATGCAAGAGGGTGTACAGCCTCTTACCTGCCCTGTGGGTAGCCAAGTCCTTCTGATGTCTCTTGGGTGGGAGAGAGTCTCTGGATCCATGCTGTGCACATTTGGGCCATGTGGTCCTGCTTGTGGAGGAGTACAGATGGTCAGCACATGCAGGAATTGTGAAGCCAGGCTGCGTGATCTGGCAGCTCAGCAACACCACCAATCCTGTCCTACCACCTTTGCACTTTTTTAATAAAGTCAGGGGAAGGCACCTGCCCTTTTGTCTCTGCTCTGGGAACACAGTCTCAAGGCTTATGTTGGAGGGAAGGGTAAGAGGAGGAGGAATCTCTCTGCTTCAAAGTTTAGCCTTAATTACTCCCTCTCTCCTGCACGGCTTCCACCCCCATAGCTGGCATGGGCTTCAAACAAGGACTGTGAGTGAAGCTTCCAAAGGTAAATCTGTATTCATTCCCACCATAGTGAACGGGAAGCCCTGATGAGAGCAGCTCCCACACTGATGGCAGTGGAGGGCTGCATGAGTGGGCAGTAATTAAGGCTGTATTTGAAACAGAGGGGTTCCTCTTCCTCTTCTCACCTCCTTGCCACCTCTGCCACTGCCTTTGAGAACTCAGTTCTTCTAGGCCAGCTCTTCAGTGAAGGCACCATGGAGAAATAGCCACCAGCAGACAGAGAATATTTTTATTTTACATCACCTCAGAAGAATCTCCTTCAGCACCGAACAGCACCCGGGTGGGCCAAGGTGTCAGCATCTCAGCAGGGCACAGACATGGCTCAGGGAGGCCTGATATGCCTCAGTTTGTTCCAGGAGAAATCCCATTTATCTTTTCTCTTGCCTCTGACACACAGGGTCTGATCTTACCTGGCATCTGATTTCCTAGGCACCTAGTGCCACCATGGGAGTGCTTGGAGGCCACAGCCACCTGAGCACGGATGGACTTAGCTGATGCTGCTAGAAGTAATTGTAAACCTTCATGTCGACACTCTCACTGATTTAGGAAATCTCTGGGCTACAAAATCTCATTACAGCATACAGCTATGTTTTCTGCCCAAATACCTCAATATGTTTCATCTTGAATCATACTAGTCTGTCAGCATCCTCCTTTGGCCCATCTCACAGAGTCCTGGGCTGGATGAACTTCCCATCCTGACTTGGCAAGGGATAGCAATCTGCTCTGCACCTGACATTTCTTGGCAAAGCAGGTAATAGATAATGAGCTCACTGCTGGCATTAAATATTTAAAAAGGTATTTAAAAAAAAATATTTTTTCTATATAACTATATATATAACAAAATTATAATTCTGTTTTCTTCCAAAAGAAACAAAGCCATGAAAGCAACTGCATGTACTTTAAATAGGGAATTCTGAGAGAATTAATTTGTAGGATGCAAATTTGTAGATGGGTTTTTATTGCTTTTATCAGTTAGGTTACAAATAAGAGTTTTGATATGGGTAAATGCAAGCATGCACACATAAAATTGAGAAAATTCTCAAAAGTCCAATAACTGCCAAATGCGCTAGGTCACACTTGTGTAGTTGAATTACTACACTATACATTATATTAAGCATATTGAATTACAATATTTTGGAAAGATAACAGACACATGAGGTTATCTGGGTTTTTCCTGATGGGGAGTGGGTGGGAGGTGTCAGGCCCTGCTGCTCTGAGGGTTGCAGGGTTGAGAGAAGACCTTCAGTGGGAGTGGCTCCCTGCCAATGGGACTGGGTTGTTTACTGTTACAGGGACCACTGGGCATGGAGAGAGGCGTGGATAGTCCTCTGTCGGGTGTGCTGGCAGGGACAACCGCCCGGCACAGCACAGCAGAGCTGCTGCTGTTTTTCCTGCCAAGCTGTCCCGCTGAACATCAGGAGGCTCTTCTCCCTTCCCTCCAGGAATAATTAATATTTTTCCTGAAGCGGGCCTGATGAGGCCATGGAATTGCCACAGGTCATTTGGAAACATTTGCTAATGACCTTCTTGGTCCCAGTGTTGAATGTTAATTTACATTATGAATTTCACTCAATGGCTGTGCTTGCTTCTAGAAATGCTGACTCAAGATGCCATGAGGTGAAGCTGTTGAAGCTAATAGAGATAACAGAGTAAATCTGCACAGGCTGCACTAATCAGAAGAGAAAGGGATAAAAATTCTGATCAGAAGTGACATAATTTGGCTTAATGTAATTTTTTAATGCTTTTAAGAACTCCATCACACTATGTACATTTTAAAGCTAAACTGTTAAAAAACCCTTGCATATAATATCTAGATCTAATCTTACTCTGCCAGCCATCAAGTTTCCAGGAAAAGGAGTGGAGATCTGTAATTTAATAGCATTCACTATAATGTGCAACTGATACCAAGAGAACGAAATGTATAATTAGCTATACTAACTTTGAAGGGTCTGAAACAAAGGGGGAGTGTGTATGAATAGCTGGAGATTCCTCAGATAATAGTAATGTCATAAATTTAGAATATTATAATGTACTTTGTAAAGCGAAGTAATTTCATATTCCAAGTAGAGAGCAAATATAGGGACCTTTCCTAAAGCATGCTGTAGATTAATGAATTTCAAACAGGCACATCAAAGTAAATCTAACAATAACACTGCCATAAATAAAAAATATGATGGGAAACAGTTAAAATATAAAGACAAAGGGACAATTTTTTCTCTCATTATCCTGATGTAAATCCAGCATATCTTTGTTAATCTCCTCTGTGACTCCGGGTCTAGAGATGGGAGTGACAAAGAACAGAATTTGATTCATGCTTACATTAAAGAAGTATAGAGCTGTGAGCAAAAAAAGCCTGAGGGTTTTTAGGAGATGAGAGATCTTGAAAGCAGGGAGAGAGGAATGCTCTGGAGGAAATGCTTGGAAAGGCAGAGCTGCCTTTTGCTATAGTGTGGTGTTATCCTGACAGTAGGATCCCCATCTTTATCCCAGTAAATGCTGATCTACAAAGTACAGGAGGAGTTGCTCCAGAAACCCAACAAATCAAAAGGGACCACAAGAGAGGGACAACTTGGGGGGGGTTTGGAAATGTGTGGAGGTGGAGGAAAATGTAAAGCACCCTTATGAACATGGCTTCGCTCCTATAGAAAGCCAGGGAGGAAGAGGAGGGACACCCAAGACAAGTGGCCCCCTGGGTTGCCTGTGTGGGTGCTGCCTGTCCCAGCATGCAGAGCTGAAGGTGGAGGGGGCTCAGGCTGGCAGTGTGTTGTGCAGCCCATCTGACTGGGGCAGCCCCGGGTGGTGATGGAGCTGCAGCAATGTGGTGAGAAAGTGCAGAGATCTCCAGGCTGGGACTTCTAGAACAAGGGGGGCAGACCAGGGAGGTTACCAGACCCATCGCGATCAAGCTTCCTGGCTATGTCTCTGTTTCCAGTGTTGACCACTTTGAACCAGCTGCAGCTTTGCCCTGAGATGGCTGAGCAAATGGACAATCTTCCTCTACTACACAGCTGATTTGGGGGGGGGATCACTGAATTGTATGCCACCACTGTTGGCTCCAAGACTCCCACTTCTCCCCAGACAGTGGAAAGGAAATGAAGGAAGTGGCTTTTGCATTCTCAGAGTCGTCAGTAATGTGTGAGACTCCTGAACATTTCAGCTGAAATGAATAAATATTTGGATGCATTACTTACTGGGGTGACTTTAGCAAATGCATTCAGACAGTAAGGTACTGAAGCCTGCACACAATGAACATAACTAAATATTACTAAACATAATACCAAATATTTTTGCTGGAAGCTGTTCAATTGTTACCATCAGGGAAAGCACAGTTAAGGTTGACACGTCCTCTCCCTTCTGTTAGCTTTATTCTCCATTCTAGTGCCTCTGTCATAACAAGCATGTATGCAGAAACATGAAAAAGAAGGCTGGGTAATGATGGGACTTGGCATGACATACTATTTGGGTTCTGCAGCAACCTACTGAAGTGCCACTTGCCAGGTTGCTATTCAATCTGAAGAGACCAGGCAGTCAGTGTATCACATAGCAAAGGGTTGCTAAAAAATAGAGAGGACTTGTGTCAAACTCGGAGGAAGTATTGATTGAAGCCAGAAGCAGGGTTAGGGCTTCTTTCGGTGTTTCTAATCTGTCTAAATGACCTGCACAAAGAAGCCAACTGCAGACTTCTTATGTTTGCTCTTACCTGTAAGTGAAGAGCAGGCAGCAAAAAAAATCAAAGGGATGTCAGATGTGCTGTGAAACTGGGTCATTGCACAGCAAATGAAATTTAATGTGAAAATATAAAGAAAATGGTTGGTAAAAACATTAAAAAACTGAAGGTAATGAGAACAGCTCATAAAGCCTTTGGAGCAGCAGTTGCCTGATTTACTAAAAGGACTAAACATTTGAGAAATCTGTTTCCAGGAAATGAATCAAAACCTGAGAAAATGCTAAGGTATTTGGCTACAACAGTGCTCTCTTCAGTGTGGGAGCATTGTTTTCGTCACACAGTCTGTGCTCAGGGAGCCTATAAGCAGGGTACAACATCTGCTCTGATTTCCTCAGATTTCCTGATTTTCAGATGTTTCATCCAGTATTCTGAAGGGGTGAAGAAAACCTAATTTTGCAGCTCTCCTTCTGGGGAGAGCTGCAGAAGCTTGTGTCCATTAGGACAAGGGAAAAGGACCCTGTGAGACTTTGGGAGAAATCCTGTTACAAAGGCCGTGGGGAATTTTAAACCATCCTTTTTAAAAGTTCTGGTAATATCCAGTGTAGCACTTGATTGAACAAAGAGCTCCTTGTTAAAAGCTGTCGGCTGCTCTAGGGAACCAGAAGGAGGAAATAGGGCAGATCTTAAGCAGGAGGATTTCCTTAGTGCACTGTGGGAGGTTTGGGAATGCTGCATGCACTCCCTGACATGAATAGGCAGTTGTAGGTCAAGAAGCTCTTCAGGATTTGAGTGAGGAATGCCAGATGGAAAACTGTGGAAATTAATTTTAAATGGAAAACTGTGAAAACTTATTTGTTTTCCTCCTTATTCGCAGATTGTGGCATTAAAGTTTAGGAGTAAGTTCAGGACATTTCTTCCAAGTGGGTGGGACACTGCACGACAACTTTCAACAGTAATGAGAAAGCTGAGCTGGGAACACACCTGCGCATTGCTCTTCCTTTAGTCCAGTGCCAGGGGACTTCTGGGGTAGGATGTAGTGTTGGCGTAGAGGGTGGCAAGGGTGGTAAAAGTAAGAATCTGTATGACCTAAAGTGGTCTGACTCTTCAAGAGGGACAGGGGAAGGTAGAGAATGGAAGGAGAGGTGGTGCGTACTGGGTGTCTTCACCACAGAACTAAGTCTCTTTGCACATGCAAACAGAATAAAACAATTTTCAGTTGGCTTTCCAAGTTAAAGCCATTGAGGTAGAAACACACTGGTGTTATTCGGTAAATCATAAGCTGCCTTCTTGGAGGAAATAGAGCATTAAATAGAAAAGCTAAATGAACTTTGATGAACCAAATGGCCTAGGCTTGTTCCATCATTTTTTATTAATTGCACCAGGTGGCTCACTTTGGGTCTCTGAGTGTGTATCTGAATGCTATGCTATGTCTCTGAATTGTCACTTGGACTCTGACTACTGAAAGCCTAAGGACTGGGTGACAAACTATCCTCACCGGGTGTTCTCTGGTAGAGAGATTTAGAAGAAGAAGGACCACGTGAATACAAAATATGAAGAAGCCCCCAGAGCGATGTCTTCCTGTACAGGAAGAACACAGAGTTTACTGCCCTCCAGGAACAGAGTGAGGCTTTTGGGGTGTAAACCAGTCTCTCTAAACACTGTGCCAGAAATTACTCTCTGCTGCTTTGCTTTTTCTGTATTGCCTCCTCCTGAGGGCAAGATGGCTTTCAGACAGATTCTTACCTGGACAAGGGGGTAATAAGTAGGTGTGGAGCAGACAGCAAATGCACTTCTGCAGCAAGCCTGAGCTCAGAACTCCCCTGCCTTTATTCAAGAAGAGGTTTTTGGCATCGATTGTAGATGAACAAGTTTTTATTTATGCCTTCAGTTTCTTTGTTGCACTCACCTTGGATGCTGCTGGCCACAGCAATGACAGTTTGTCCTTTAGATGGAGGATGTCAGTTGCCAATGCAGAGTATTGATTTCTGCTGATTGCTAATGAGTAGATTGAACTGTAACTTTGTGTGGAGAAATTGAGGTGATTCAGGCTATGGGAAATGTTACTCAGGCCAGGAAATTTCCTAGCTAGTGTTAAGGTGTGTGCTTCTTTGACAAAGGCAATTCTGTAGAGAAAACATCTCTCCCTTTCTTTTCCTTGATCTTCCTTGAAGCAGAGACTGGTACCTCACCCTAGCCTCGGGTGGGGAATTCAAGGAAGGGGACCAGCCCTTACATCAGAATATAAAACTACATGACATATTCATATTTTTAAAGCAACTTCTTCTGATCTGTTGTGAGTTCCTCTGTCTTCAGAGCAGTATTTACCATGGATAATGTAGTGCAGCTCCAAGGATAGACAAGAAGCCACCTCTTATTCAACTCTGTGACCTTAATTTCATGGATATTATATATGCACCAACAGTTAGCTTCAAATCCTAACTCCTGAACTGTATAGAGAAATTTCTGACTGGTCTTCTGACTGGTCTTGAAAATACCTCTTCGCCCTTTGCTGAGAAAAAAAAAAAGACTGCTTAATGCAAGTGGGATGAGAAATCCCTCTATATGAATTCTAAGCGATGGATCCTCTGTCATCCCTTGAGATTTACTCAGCTGAATTTTGATATTTTGATGTATCTCCTCTGTGCTTTGATATATTTTTCTCCCTGTCAGCAAGTCGCATCTTAAGCAATAGCAGATTCTTTGCAATTAACCAGCATTTTGAAGAGTCAGTTTCCCCCCACTTCTCTCCCTCCAGTCTTCATCTGGTATTATGCTTGCAAAGTCAGTGGCAACTGGAAAACTAATCCTGTTAACTTCACTGTAGGATTTCTGAAATTAACTTTCTAGGAAGGAAACTTACTTCTTACTGCACGTTGAGACTTCAGAATTATTCACTTCCCTTGAGCTATACTTTTTCATATCCCCATGATAGATGATGTATAAAACTTAAGATGGGTATTTATGTTAACAACATTAGTGAAAAATTGTATTAGGATATCAGTATGGTCAGATGGGATAAGACTTGTGTTCCAGCTGGTCAGGATCCACCTTTATCTACTAGATATATATATATATATACTTTATCTACTATAAAACTTTTTTCAATCAATTATTTGTGTAACCATCAAATTTTTCTCCTCTTCAACTTTATAACAAAAATGAAGAGTGATCTAGCACCAAATTGATTTTTCAGGTGTCTTCTGCAGGGGTGGAAAGCTCCAAAAAGTGTCCTTTGTTTAGTCTAGGTGTTTTTCCACACAGCTATATTATTCTGTGCCTTGTGTGAAAAATATATTAAGTTACTCAAGAAAGCTTGGTGGATTAATTTGGAAATCATATCTATTTTTTATAAAGAATCTTCTTTCAGCTCATTTTGTGGCTTGGTTTACTAAGTTTTAAGGAGGTAAGATGACTTTGCCAAGAGCACACCAGGACCTAATGTGTCAGCTTTGATCCTGGTGGGCGTAGAGGTGTTATGGATGCTTCAGTCTGTGAAAGAGCACCTGAGCTACCTTTCTGTGCTGAGAAGGCAGGGTTGCCTGTAGAAAAACTCTGTCTCAACATGATTTAACTTTCTTCTTTGTTTTATCCAAAGATGAGAAATAATTTCTCAAAGATGAGAAATAACTCATCCAAAGATGAGTTATAAGTCACATGGTTCATAACATGGCAGATGTATAGCCAAGGAATATGTGACCTTGTCCTGGTGAGGATTTTTCGCATGACGCACCTTGCTGGACTGATACCTCTGTGTCTGCAGCCTGGCAGGAGCAAAGGAATGCAAGGTGGCTTGTAAATAAATTATATCATTCAGCTGGCTGAAAATGTTTTGTATTCCTTTCCCGGAGGCTCCTAGATATGCAGAATAGCGGTGCAGCGTCCTAGTTGTAGTTGTTGCTGCAGGGCCTTAAGTTTGCGATAACCTGTGTTAAGTTTGACTTACAAGAGGATGCATCAAAGGGAATTGGTAGCGTGAAACTGTAATTAAGCCTCTACAGAGTTTGGGCTTTTGGGGCATGTAAGTTAACACAGGGAAGACTTGGTTTGACTTTAACAGAAAAACACCTACAATGAACAAAGAAGAGCTTGTAATTGGTTCATCAGAAACCTCTGCATTGTGGAACTTCTTAGGTTTATTTATGTGTTTTGAAATCAAGGATTTACCCAGGTGAGATGGGCTTCTCAGTCACTGACACCATTCAGAGTTCACGAAGAAGACGACTTTGCTCTTGAACATTTTTCATACCTAAATACCATTCATCTCTCATATGAGGGCCAAAGGAGACCTGGGTTACCAAGTCCAGCCCTCTGATACCACAAGCAGCAATATTGTGTGAGGACACTGGCATCAATGGAACCTGTACTCTTAGCATCCTTCTAGCATTCATTGGCAGCATTTTGTTCCTCAGCATGACCCAGGAGGGGAAAGGACCCAGCACGTAGACGGCTCTGTGTGGCAGAACAGACTCCTTCTGGGACCCAGATGTGTGCCTGCTGCCCCCTCCAACCCACTTACCCTGCCAGGTAGTGAAGGAGTCTGGGACAGAGCCCTGGAGCATGGTAACTGCTCACAGCTGGAGGAGGAAAAGAGTTTAAACTGCTGAATCACACCAAATGCTTCAATTTACGTGCAATGGAGATGTGGGGAAAGAGCTTGCTTTTGCCATCAGATAAGCAATCTGCCCATAATAACCTATGATCAACTCATTTTTTTCCTCCTCTTCTATGTGTAGCATGACACTGGGAAACTATCACAGATCTGATGTTAGTACACAGATAATCAGCAAGCTAGTTAATCACAGCTTTCAGATGGCTCTGATCCTGCCTTGCTGTTTGGCAGAGATAAATTAGGGAATGAGAATGATATAAAACAATATTTTAAAAGTGTTAAAACCTGATCCCACATTTCAGAGGTTATTCTACCAGTTACAGGTCCGATAGAAGGCGAAAGTCTGTTTTCCATTCTTTGTACAGGATATGCATACATATTTGTGTGAGTAATTGACACTGCTTGCAGTTTTTCTATTAATAAAGTTAGTGTATATCAATAGAAGTGATTAACAGTTGCTTTGCCCCTGAATTACATTAGATCATTCAGTGCAGAGCATATTGCTCCTTCCTCTGTATCTCTGGAGAAGCAGAAATGTACTGGTCTCTTTAAAAGGGAACGCAGCAATTCAGGAGGACTCGGATTGTGGGCACTTAAATCTGCAGGAGATGTTGCAGTGGATCTTTTGTCTTCAGCTCTGTCATCAGTGTCTTTGCAAACTTCCCTGCAAAGTTTTCGGGGAAAGGCCTCTGTCTTTGTGGTCCCCAAATCTTGTGGGTATGGTGGCGGAATGAAACGCTGAAATTTGTAGAGAAGCTTTTTGGAGTTTGAGTTGCACTTTTCAAGGAAAACCAGTGCTACATGACTGCTTCAATCAAAGTCCCTCCATAACCCTTTGCAAACTGCTTTATACAGAGGGTTTTGTGACAAAGGTCACAAAAAGAAACCCTTTTCATGACTCTTTTATGCACTGATGATGTCTGCTTTAGTAAAGAAATCTTCCAGGAGATCTTTGGTTTCTTTCAAAAGCGACTATGTTAAATGTTGGTATTTTGGTCATTCAAAAAAGATTCCTCACTGCAAGTAATTCAGCATTCAAGCCAGCACAAAAACAGTGTGCCCTCAAAGTCCCGCATATGCACCTAGAATTCCAAACATATGGCCAAGACCCAGATAGACATCAGGTAGAGAAGCACTGAAGGTCTTTACTGCATTTAGGCTTCAAGCTGGTCTTCTGTGTGACATGAGTTGCCTGAAGAGTATATGGGTATTCAAAGGATGCAGCTGCATATCTGTATTAAATAATTTTCTTATCATGGTGCCAGTACAAAAGCTGCCATATCTCAACATACTGAATGTTTTACTTTCCTGATTCTCAAAGCATTTGCTCTGAAAAGGGCTTGGTTGTTCCAGTGGAGTTGGTGGAAGGCATTGTGGTCTAATCCCACTGGATGAAGGGACTTGCTTCTTCCTCAACTCAGAAGCAAGTGGACCTACTAGTGAAAGATCTTTTATGAACTTTTGAATGATACTGGGCTGAATTATCTTTTTGCTTTCGTAGCATACACCTTGTCACACAGTTGTGAAGAGAATTGCATATCTGAAAAAGCCACTAGTTTGAAAGGTAAAGCTCTTCTGAACAAGAGCCAGGGCCTCTGGCAGAGAGTGACTTTTGCAACAGTACCATCCTGTCTTCTCATCTCCATGGCTGGTCAGCCAGAAAGAAAAGCTGTTTCCAGTTGCAGATTTTATTTACTTCTGTACCTGATCATGACATTGAGGTACTTTGTTTTGTTCTCTGAGGACCAAGATGCTCTGATGCACCCCAGGGCATTGTCTTGGAGAGAAGAGGATATGCAGAACCGGCTACAGTGGGAGAGGTGGCTTGGGAACTCCAGTACCTTGTTGTTTAATCCACACCCCAGGTATAACCATTATGAACTTTGAGCTAAGTTCTCAGTCTGGCAACCATCAGGCCCTTTTTACTGCAGCACTGGATTTCAAAGCTTTTAAAAATACCTAAACATAAACTCATGACCTCTGAGAGGTTTTTTTAAGCAGTGTGCTTACTACATTGCAGTTTTGGGAGATGGCCCAAAAATCTCTCTGAGGCAATACCAGAATAGCATCCTTTTAAACACATGTGAGTTAGAAGGGATTATAAGGATTAAAGAATGCTCATAGCTCTCCTTAGGTAGACAGCGACTTGCAAACCTGAACCAAGCCTCGGTTAAGCTTAGTGTTACCTTCCAAGCAACATCCGTCCAGTTGTTAATTAGTTGATAATCTTCTCTAAGGCTTTATGCTTGGGAACACCTCTCTGTGAGAGCCCAAACCACAGTCCTTACTAGTTTTAATAGGAGCTCTGCCATTGATGTCAGTTGGCTTTGGATCAGGGCTTAAATGCATATAATATCAAATTGTATGGCAACTGTGCATTTCCTATTGAACTGAGCAACAACAAAGCAGTCTCCCACTGCTCCAAGAAAAGTGAGCTCCATAGAAAAGTAAGTGAGGAATGCCTCCCAACAGTGTTTGTGTAATTGTTGGCCACCACTGCTGCTACTTTCATTATGGGAAATGGTTCCTTAAAATTGCTATGCTGCTGGTGTTGCCCATTCTCCGGTCACTGTCTGACAAGATTAATAAGCCAGTGACAAAGTTGTGTCAGAAAGTTCCAGCTCTGACTTTATTTACCCTTGAGGGCAGATGCAATCTCAGGAGGAGCTTTGAATCCTATTATGGCAAACCCTGGCTGCAGTGGCAGGCTGATAAGATAGAGAAACCCATACTTCCTTGTCTGAAAGCGTTATTAATAATGTTTCTTAGGGTTGTTCAGTTATTTTCTAGTTTTTCTCCAATGTAAGGCCACCTGCCATATGTCCTATTTAATATAAATCCTCTGCTTGGTATGTCCTTCATGGCATATAAGAGAGATTACTGTAAATGATTGGAAGGGATTGCTTACTACAGTCTCCACACCCAAACCAACCCTGGGACTCCCAGGTTCACATACCAGGAATGCAGCAGATTTGCCACCTAAGGTTACCCCAGCATGTGGCAGGGGACTGCTGGCTGTGCTTCGCTTTTGATGTGAGTGGAAGCTGCTTGGAACAAACTGCAACAATGGGCGCTGTAACCTTGGTGGGGCCACAGCAGACCACTGCTGGACAATGATGCTTTTGACAAACAGGCAGCAATGCAGTTGTTTCCAATGAGGGCAGCCCACACAAAACTGAATAATGAGATTTTTCAATGCAGTCCCCACAAGAGATTTGTTTGCGCAGAAAACAAAGATGCATAAAAGGACGTTTAGATCTATAAATGAGACTATATCGCTCCTCCTCATATTTACAACATGTCATCTTTGCTAACAACACCAAAAAGACTGTTTGCTTAGAAAACAAGCCCTCATTGTTCAGGAAATTACCATTTAAATTTATTTTATTAAACCTCTTCTGTTTAGCTACCCATGGTGTGGGAGCCCTGAAATGCGTACAGAGCTGAAAGACTGCTGAAGTCTAAATCAGACTTTAATAAAGGAATGTCATGTTTCATTTTAAAGCTTCTTCTCACCTTCCCTTTTTTGTGCCGTCAAGTGAAAATAAAAGTAGGGTTATAACTACATTGCTGCCTCCGCTCCACATTATCTGTGAGATCTCTCACATTTCTTTCCACACCTTTTCCACTCCTCCCTAGCTTTGCTGCTTGCTAGCAGGCTGTCAAGATCCCGGTGCTCCCTCAAATAAGCAGATGACTAGCAGTGGTCCTTGTTCATTATGGGGTGACAAGCTCAAGGAATAAATACGTACAACATGGAAAGTTTCATGCCGCAGGGTGTCAGCTTGGTTGGGTGGAAAATGAGGTGGTGAGCCTCCCCGTTCTCTCTGGAGCATGAAATTGGACAGAGACTGACTCTGACAGATGCTCACTCTCTTTGGGATCTCATTGCTTCTCTCAGATCCACCCTGTCACATTGCTGCATTGTGCTCTTACAAACTACTGTCAAGTCTTGCTTCTCCTTAGAGTGCTTGACAAATATTTCAGCCCAAATCCTTTTTTTATTCCCTCTAAGCCTTTTCTTTTTTCATTCTTTTATCTTACACCCTTTCTTCCCGACTCTTCATTTTTAGCTTCTTGGCACTTTTTCCACATATGTTCTTTCCATATTTCTTAATTCCTTTTTCCTTTATATCTTCCTTGAGAACAAGCCTGTTGGTCCCCAAAGATTTATAGGTCATTCATTTCCCGTGCCTTCCCTGAATTCCTAGTTTTCAGTTTTGGTCCCCACACTTTATAAAGGGCCCTATAGGGCTCCCAGGGCTTCAGAGAGTCTCTGTGCACCCGTTGGTGCAACTCTGAGGTAACAGAGACCCAAGACTACAGTTTCTTCAGGCAGGTATTTTCTATCTCTTTGTCTGCTAAATGCCTGGACCCCAAGGTAAATGGTGCTGCATGGTTGCATTGGTGATACTTAGACTTCTGGAATAGGTTTATTTTGGAGAAAGCTTGTTGGAACTGGGAAAAACAGAGCTGGGAGGTATGTTAACTTTAGCAGTGGGGACAAACAGTGGCCCAGAGATTCAGCTCTGTCCCTACCCCTCTTTTTTTAATGGAATGCAATTATATTTGGTCTTCATGAGACTGTACAGTCATTACTAGAATTAAACACTGATCCTGAAGTTAGTAATATTGTATTATTAAGTCGCAATAATATGATTGTAAAACTGAGATGAAACTCCTGTGTTGCTGAGTTTAGTCGTCTCTTACCACAGATGATCACATCATACAAAATTTTACCTAAAAGGTGTATATTTTCTTTTGAGATAGCTGATTGTATCCTTAAACTGGAAAACTATGTCACTGAGAATGTTACATTCATGATAGGATTTTGCCATTTGAACATGAAGCTAGGTTATAAAAGATCTCTCTTCTTAGATGCATCAGTGCTGCCTCCAAGAGTGGTGGACCCACCTTCTTCTTTGCCTCAGGTGGCTCATTCTTGTCACATCCGTTGGGCAGCATAAGCTTTCATAGACTTGCATTGCTAGACATGCTAGGTACATGATGCAGTTGGAAGCTAACTTGGCCAGAAAATAAGAAGACAAAGAAAAATAAAAATATTACCTGACTTGATGAGGTGAGCCTCACCATACAGTGATATAAATTCTAGAGCCAGTGAGGGATGGCAGCTGGAAAGAAGAGTCAGGGGAGTGCCAGAAGACCTCTTCTGAGCAGTCTGGATTTATGCCAGGTTAAAGTGACTCTTTACTGCAGCCTTAAAATTGCCTCTTTTGCTCCCCTTCACAAGAGACAAGAATGAAACAGCTGCAGTTTCTCTATGCTTTATCTGATGAAGCCTCTTTCAAGCTTTTCATAAAAGTAGGCAGCATTGTTCTGAATAAAAGAGAAGCACAGTTTAATAGGAAAAGTAAAGGCTGAGCACTTGATAGTTAAAGTGACAGCTATTGGCATGGACAGGAACACTCTGAATGCTGCACATTTGTCTATGGCCAGGCAGGAGATAGGGGTGCAGAGGTTATGTGACACAACTGGTTGTTCTCTGATTCCAAAGCTCCCTGATTATACAGGTGTCTTCATCTGGAATAGCTGCTTGAATATATCACTGTAACAAGAAGCCATGTTCTGCTTAAACTGCTTTAAGCTGGTACAATTTACTGTGCTCCAGGATTTAATAGACACTTATCAGAAATATTTCATGGTAATTTTTGGTCAGATACATGCAAACATTCAATAGCAGTGGAAATTTCAGGAGCTTTACCACTAAAGCCTCTCAGTGGGTCTGAATTCATTTGTAGGCAGACTGATCAAAAGGAAACTGCTATTGGCATCTAAATGTAAGAGATTCAGTTTGTAACTGATCACAGTCCTTTGTAAAGCCCAATGGATGGGAATTATTTTAAAGATTTTAAATATCTGTTTCTTATTTATTAGTATTGTCTGTGCCAAGATGCTTAAGCAAAGCGCAGGATTAATCTGACCGATTTGTCATTTACTGCTATGATGTTTATTTATTGTACATGGAAGTCTGTGGATGTGCCAAACTACGTATTATTTACTAAATATAAACTCCGTTATTAGTCTCCTGGTGTGCACAGACCAGGAGACTGAAGGGCTGATCTTCAGGAAACAGTGAAAACCAACGAAGACCACTCCTTCATCTAGTACAAAGTACACAACAGCTAATGCAGCTCCATAATAGCAGACCATAGCAGTCCTTGAAATGGAACGATCCCAATAGGGACTGACATCTGTTATGATTATTTGTACTTAAGCAAAATGGCACATATTGGACCTGCCATACATAAAAAAACGGAATCAAAGTTCAGACTAGAAGTTACTTGCCAACCCAAGGTTTCCTGGAATTAGTACAAATTATAAAATAAGTTTGATCCTACCTCAGAACAAGGTTTGGTTTGTATCTTTGATATCTTCCAACCCAATGTTTTATGATTCTGTGGAGTCAGAGTGAAAACAAAAAGGAGCAGATGAGCATTTCACCTGGCATATTGAAAAGGGCAGAAAGATAAAGTGACACCAAGAAGTGATATCAACAGAGGAACATGAGATATAGGCAAAAGCACTTTCTGTGTTATTATCCTTTATCTCTTGCTGGAAATTCTTCCTGCTCTGTAGTTCCCTCCTCTTCTGTATTTCACATATGCTGTACTGATTTGCTGATCTGTAATTGTGGCACTTTATTACCCTTAACATCACCCATTAGTGTAGCTTACAGGTGTCACTTTTCAAACAAACGCAGTTGTGAAAAGGGAATAATGCAGTGGACAAGTACTTATTCTCATTCTCGTCTTTAAAGAGGTATGGCTGTTGCATATCACCTTCATGGTTTTGAGTTATTCTTTCTTGCTTTTTACTTGTGTTCTATGCAATGTTTTCTGCTTTGTTTTCCAGGTTTTATGAGTTTTATGCTTCTTAATTGCAAAGCACCCTGTATTTGTTGTTTTTTCATGGGCAAACAGATGGCAAGTCAAAACAAATTCACCTGGTGGTGCCAAGCACTGAACTCATTGCTGCTGGATTTAAATGTAACGCTCCTTGCTGAAACAAAATGCTGCTACTAGTGCATGCAAGGAAAATCAGCTTGTAAATGCTCAAAGAAAAGAGCTATGACATGTTTTCCTTTTCCCCTTCCTTCTCTCTATTAATATATACCTTTTGTATTTAACGTTTTTGCCCATAAAATTAGCATGTCTTGTTTTCTACCTCGTCACATCCTTGAATCACAAATGCAAGCTGTATTAGTGTAAACCCTACTTGCTGGCTTTGTTTGTAAAACAACAGCATTTCTCATATACTGTCTTTATGTTGACAGACTTCAGTGTTAAAATTTGTTCTTTCATTTCAAAGTTTTTTTTCTGGCTGCTTTGTGTTGGTGTTACAGCCTTGTGCCTTTGGCTGCAATAGGTGCTTTTGTTTCTGCTGTGGAGTTGCTAGTGCTGGTGCTTACTCTGCTGTCTCCTGTTTCTGGTGAAATCGATGGTTTGAGGTCCTCTTTGATCTGCATTAATTACAGAGGGGCATGAAAGCAATGTTAATTGCTTAGCTTCTGACTCCAGTTCTCGTCCTCAGAAATACATTTCTCCTCCCATATTGACTTTGCGGATGCAAACACGGGTTTTATCCACTGAGGGACTATGCCCTTGACAGTTTTCTGTGACCAGCTTTGAGCAGCAACTCGTTCTGCTCAGTCATGTGCTGACAGGTGCAAAAGCAGGCTCCTTACTTCAGAATTGCTTCCTGTTGGGTGTGAAACCTGAGCAAATAATTCTCTTTCAAAAGAGAAAGCTTATATTGTTTTCTGGATGTTTATACCCCACTGTGTAGGTATTAATCTCCTGATTATGGGCAATATTAATAATTGACAGAGGGCAGGAAATGCAAACAGTTTTCATCTTAGCATCATACATTTATTTAACAACAGTGTATTCATTTTTAATGGCATTATGGATTTTTAAGTAGGGGAAAAAATGTGCACTCTCTCATATGGGTGTGATTCAGGTCTTACATTCCTATGTGGGAGAAAAAGGTCAGACCTGACCTTGAGGCATTTAAACAAAATCTTAAATAGTTGTGATAGTATTGAAACCTACTGTTTCTTGTAAAAGTATCTTTAAAAGGAACTGTGATAGGATGCAGTCACTGGAATGTATGTATTGTAGGTCTCTGAATTGCTACCTAAACACATAACATGCAAGATAGCACCTCAGACAATTGTTATTAAGTACCCCATTCTTTGAGGGGCAGGTCATAGACTCTACCACCATTTACTAGATTTAGTGGCTTTTGAGAAACTAGTCTAGCAGAAATCTCCAAGATAACTCTCAAAGCCAAACACGATGTGAGAATCTACTGTATTATAGAGTCTATCCTGCTATTCAGGAATAATCAGTCTTGTCTCTCTAAGTGCATCAAATACATTTGAAAATACAGGCTGTGGAAAGTTTTCCTTATAAGTCTTGAATGTCCTCTTTTTGTGCACTAAGTACTCTGCAGCCCAAACTGTTTCACCTAAGGTTTTTTCACTGGCATCGAGCAGTCCCCATCCACAGTTCTTGGAGGCCCCAGCCTTGCGCTGGTGCTGGTGTTTGTGAAACTACATAGCAAACTGAGCCAGGGAACTGGCCTTGCTGAAGAAAAACAAAACAAAACACAGGGAAGGAGGGAAGAAATAAAGGTAATGGGATTCCCTGCACTTTCTCTCTGTGTGACACACACAGATCACTGGAGGTGAAGGAGTGAAACTGGCTTAAATGACATTGCTACAAGTTGTATAACCCCAGCCTCAGGATGGAGCCCATCAATGATGGCCCAGTTTTCATTGGTCATCTTAGAACATAAATTCCTAGATCTGGGCTTGCTAAAATGGTCTTCAGCAGAGCTTCTGCAGTCATGGAAACCTAGTCAAACTGGGCTTTATGGCAGGTCAGCTGGAGGTCACTGTCATGCAATGCTCACCAGCTGCAGTTGTCTCTAAAAGGGTCACAAAGTCATGTTTAGCATCTTTCCAGCTGAGAAGACATCTTACCATTATCTTCCAATATGACCCTATAGAAGTTCAACCTTATGTCTTGTATCTTGCATCTTGCATTTTAGCTAATATGTTCATAAAACAGATATAGCAAGCAGAGGGGGCTGGGGGGTTAATGAGAAAACACAAATTC
>WEIV01008355.1:104762-130562 GCA_013390005.1 Calyptomena viridis
ACGAACAGGAAATCAAAGGACATAAACCCAAGGTACCTTTTTAGTTTCTGAGGGATTTTGAAGGACCAGTTGTTCTGCACCAATGTAGGAAATACTGCATTTTGTCTTAATACGTAGCAATATAAAAAACAATCAATCTCAGAAAGTATCTGATTTCCATTGGCAGAATAAAATAAAATGAAGNTGGTCCAAAATGTCCAGATGAGTAATGCAACCTGACAAGAGGGATGGGCTTTGTCTCAGGTGACTTCAGCTTCCTGGAGGTCAAACATCTACTCTAAAACTGTGGTTCCTTGAACGTTCTGTTGTTAGTAGTGCTGCTTTAAAGCAGTTCATGTTCTGGCTGCTCANNGGCTTTCTGCCTTCAGCCACCCATAACAAACGAGTATGTTTAACATCTCTCCATATATTTTTACTGTTGATGACAGAAGCCCAAGAGGATCCTTGTCTCTTAACTCAACTCTTACCATGAAAGAGGAGCTGATAACCAAAAAACCCCCAATTTCAGACTGTGAAGAGTTCCGTAGACCTTTCTGAACCTTTGCCTGTAAGAAACATTTTTAAAATGATGGATCAGCAAATTCTGCAGAAAAGACTTAGTGGATTTTTTCCATCACCTTTTTTCTGCTGAAGTCACTGGCAGCGCTCCTATTTATATAAATAGAATCAGGGTTTCATCTACACCTGTGATGGTAATATTGTGTCTATAGTTTTGCTGTGTGTAAACTTTTAATGAAAATATTTTTATGAGGAATCTAGTTTTCTTCTCTCATCATTAGCCTGTGTAGGGAAACCCATAAGCACTGTGGACTGTGGTACAGCATGTGAACAGAGTCATTTGCATTTTAGACTAATGAAGTGTTCCCAAAAAAGTTGCAATCTTGTCAGTATCTGCTGATATAATTTTGTTAATTTACAATAAAATGTTAGGTCCTGGACACCCTGCCTATGTGTATATTTAGTGACATCTTATGGAGCAGGAGGAGAAGTGTATACTGTTAGGAAGTAAAGTAAGTGGTCTGTAAGTTGACATGGTCAATCTGCATCAGCCTCTTTGGAACCGAAGGAATTGAAATTTTTGAGGAATCACTGAGGAAAATTAATGTTTTCTGTCATAAATAGAAATATAGTCCAATTTCTGCAGTTCAGTGCTTGGGTGACAAATGGCACTAGAAACCCACCTGTCCAGGACAACCATCCATATCCCTGGGAAAGCCTCAGATCCCATTGCTGCCACAGGAAAAGCTTTGCTTTGTGTATGTCCCTTTTCTTTAACAGGAAAGNTTCAACTGGACTAGTTCTGTTATCTGCTTTACAGAATGTTGTTTTCAAAAGCTGGACCAACATCTCTGAGGAGCAGTGGAGTCTGGGGAGAAGGAAGAGAGGATGGGAATATTGTGTGCTGTCAGTGCCAAAACTGTAAACTGATATTTAGGATATGTATCTCACAGCATGGGAGGAATCACATTCCAGAGGTGCCTGTCTCTATCTGTTGGCCATACATGTGGATTAAGCAACTAACTTAGATGAAGGAAACTGTTCAGTTGCCAAAACATAGGTGCCTACTCCCCATTGTGTGCTTTAGGGTATTGGCCTCTGGCTGACACTCTGGAAGGGTATGTCCTGTGTCATAGCTGTAGCTATCTTATGTCTGCACAGATATCCTAAATGACACTAAATGTGTGTGTTTGGGCACCTGAATTGCTCAAAAAGTTCAATTTCAGACAGTTTCAGCTAACTTTAGTTAACTGAGTGTGTGAAGAGCTCTTGCCAGTGTATGCATGCAAAGACCACCCCTGTGAACCTCCTCTTCCAGCCTTTATCACCTAATCTGGTGCAGTGCACAGGATGGTTCATCAACTCTCGCTCCTAGTGAATGATAGGGAGAAGAATCTGAAAAAACAAATGTGAAACCAGTGCAGTGAGGAGTAACTGATAATCCACCCCTATTTTTTGTTCTAGTGACAGGAAAGAAAGGAAATAACTTCAGTTATCTTTGAATTACATTTCTTTTTTGTTGGCTGCGTGATGAAATAAAGGAACAACTTCCAAAGAAGGCATAAACTCCAAAGGATACTGTTGAGGAGGTCTCATGACCATGCTTCTCTCTCCTCTTTGCCGCCCTTCGTATGGACATAATCTGTGGTCTTGTGAGCATGCATTGGTGGCTTTCAGTAGCACGCCCCAGGAAGAGAAATTATTCTACTTATGCACCTGAGATTAAATTCGCTGCTGCCCTGAACTAGCAGTAAAGAATCTCATGTTACTGGCCAGTAGGCTTGTTGGCTTCACCTGTTTCCATTCTTGACTGTCTACCAGATCTGTAAATGGAGAGGACATCCTTTATTCTGGGCCTGCATAAGCCACAGAAGGAAAATGAGGAGCAGAGGAGTTTCTTATTCCCTTGAAAGAGCTTGTGGTCCAAGCTGTAGTCTCAACCAGTGCACATACATTTAAATTCATTTGTAAAAGTTCATTTTCACTGATGAACTTCCTCAGAAATTTCCCTCTTGCTTTGTAGTGTATGCATAGAAGGCCCATGAGATTAAAATCCTTGTGCATGCCATAAAAGACGGGACCTACTTTAATTGTAATGTGTTGTTTGCTGACCATTAAATAAAGATGAAATAAATTGTCTCATTTCCTGTCTTCGAGGCTAGTTGTTTGAGCATATTACTCATCTGGGGAGAATGTATTGTATTGCCAAGGCTGAGAGCACACACATTTATCATTAGTAACAGCACAGGGATGAGCTGCTTTCCTATAGCCTCGTCTTTTGTTTGTGAGATTAACTTGTTTTCAATATTGCAAATTCAATGTTACAGAACAATTCCTTACTCAGTCATTTAAGAACCAAGTATGGTTTTCCCATGTACAGAGTGCAAGTTCCTGTCTTGAGCAGCATGCTTTTGAGATTTTTCAGTTGTTATTTGTTACTGGAGTGGTATATCAGGCTTAAATATAGGGAAAGGCAAGGCCTTTTCACTGTGCAAGTAGATGCATGCTCTCTTTTTTCTTTTCCATTGGATCTATTTTGTTTGCCAGTGAGAATGTTTTCTCTTCAGAGTTTATGGACACAAGTGCCTTTAATCTGAAATCTGACATCGCTTTAAACCCGAAATCAAAGGCATTTGGTATGTAGAGGTGTAGAGTTTTCTTAACCCGCTTTGTTTCTTGTCCCCACTCCAAAGTCAACTCTCTTCATTTGGGTGTTAAATATGGATTTAAATGCATTATATTGTTAAACCTTTAGCTTTTAACAGTGGTAGGTTTGTTGCCTGCAATGACAGGATGGAGAGATAGGACAAAGCAGTGATGCAAAGTGAAAGTGATCATGTATTCTGCCCTGTCTGATACAATGTCATGATGTACGCTTTGCTTTGTTTAGTGCTTAAAGAGTGTCCATGGAAACTTCTTAAAAGTGAAGTGTGGGCAGGTGCATGTAAAAAGGAGGGAGGAGAGCTTCACTACTATCTTTAGGCATTTGTGTCAGAACTTGCAACTTAACTTCAAGCTAGAGCTCCTGCAGAAGCCAGGCTCTAAAAACATTGGTAGGTTTGATCCTTGTTGCATTACCAGGCCTGCTGCTGTGAATCCATGGCAGCAGGAGATCATATCTCCAAAGAGGCCCATGGGAAGCATGTTGCCTTTCCTTCAGCTGCTGCAGAGAAGAAGCCTTATAGCTTCTAACATGCGTGTGCCCATCTGCTATGAGTTCTGTGCTTCTGAAAATCGGTTCTTAACAGGGCACCAACTTACCAGTGCTCTCAGGTCACTTCCAAGCACCTCCTAGTTTCTCTGTGAAAGAGAGCAGTCCTTTTGAGGCAGGGTTACTTTTATTCACAGTCTAATGGAGAACAGTGCAAACTGCTGGTGCCACAGGCAAGAAAACCCATGTTCAAAGTGAGGAGGGAATGCAGTGGCTGCCTTGAATCTGAACAGCCTCCCACCAGTTATCACACCACCAGATGATGAATATTACATTTATTTCCCTGGAAAAAAGGATCCAAATTCTTACTGCTTATGGGGAAAAGGTTGAAGGCAGCTCTAGGGCACTGTGTGAAAGGAAATAAAAAAAGCAGTTGGAAATTATTACAACCCAGTGGGATGGGGTGGGGGGGAGGAGGGGGAAAGAAGCCCATTGTCTTTTATTGCAGTGTTGAATCAATGAGAAAGAAGGTAGGTGATTTGTCAAGGTGGAATCCATATTGCTTACAGCACCCAAATTTGCTTTCATTGGAATGTCAGTTTTCTGATCAAATGATTTTACTGTTATTTAGCCTTTATGCAAATGAGCCCCCCGAAGTGCTAGTTCCTGCTTGCAGGAAATCCTATCTGTATGGAAGTGGAGTAGTTGTGTAACTCTCCTTCTCAAGGTGAATACAATTAAGGTAAAAATCCTAACAAATCTATGGGCCCCAAATCTTTTTATATAGCCACAGCAATAACTGATAATGCTCTGACAGGCTTTTATCCCTCTTGTTGAAACACAGAACTAACACAAACACAGGCATAAATAGTTGATCATAAACAGCAAAAAGATATTCAACAAAAGCTTTGTTCAAAGTTAGGTGATGGTCAATTGCAAGCATAAAAAGAACATAAGTTTTAAATATTTTAACCTCAGCTGCATAATCAAAATTTTTTGTATACTGTTTTTTATGTCTCTACTATTTTATTGCACTTTTTCATTTTTTGTTATTGTTGAAAACTTTTTGGTTTTGTTCCCAAGTCTCCATAATCCTGTGGAAGAGCTTCAGCAGACACACATTTGTAAGGGAGGTTGCCTCAGCGATTCCACCTGCATAGAGAGAAGATGAGAAGGGGGCAGTGCGTGGGCAGCAATGTGAATTTCATTGTAGCCAAGATTTTTTGGGCAGAAAAAGGAAAGATTTCATGGAAGCTGTCATGCTGCTTGGTTATGAAGCATGTTGAAACGTAATATTGGTATAATATAGTATAATATTGGATGGATGGTAGACAAGTACAGAGAGGACATGGTCTGGGTGATTGATGTCAGAAGGAGAGACAGCTCATCAGCTCAACTGTACCAGAGAGGTAACTCAGAAGGTGCTGAGCCTGAAGAAGTATTAAGGCTTCCTAGAAGTCCATTCAGAGCTTTACTGAGGATACCACAACCAGTGGAAGAACCAAAGGCCTGTGGGGAAAGGGTACCAGAATGCTGTTTGGAGCCAAGAGGGAGATGGATTAAACCTCTGCAAGAACTGCTTGTATTGTTTTTTTCAATAAGAATTGTTGACTGTTGAGATCCTGGGAGCATACTTCCAATGCAGGGACTGGGATGGCTCAATCCAGATTTTGCCTGGGAGCAACACTGCAGGGCTTACCAGACCCTCACTTAGACTGTGGTTTCCACTGGTTGTGGATATTGTGTTTTATACTGGTTTTGTTTCCCCTCCTTCCCTAAAAAGATGTACTAGAAGGGAGAAAAAAAAAAGGTGAAGTTTAATAAAAGTTGTAACATTTGTTAAAATGTACTGAATAGCTTCTACATAAGGGCTAAGTAGGTAGGACTATTCAGCCTGGAAAATAGGTTACTGAAAAGGTTATGTGAAAGACATAAAATAATGTATTATAAAGAAGAGTGAATAGCAGACCGTTCTATTCATTAGAAAAACTGAAGGGTATCAAAGAGTATTAGGAGGCAATGAGTTCAAAACAAACAAAAGGAGGTGTTTCTTCGCACAGGTAGTGAGCAATGTGCACAGCAATTTCTGAAAATGCTGAACTGTCTCTTTTATGAGAGTAAATCATGGCAGAAAAATTCCTCAAGGGCTGTTGAGCATAAAGGCGTTGCCTCTGGCTCAGGAAGTCCTTGAGCAGCGGAGTCAGCAAGCCTGGAGGAATGATCTGGAGAAGTGTCTGTAACATACCTGCTCTGTTCTTCTTCAGATGGACAGATAGGGAACTAGGAGGATCTTTGATCTGACCCAGTAAATCCATAATTGTGGTCTTAAAAGTTCAGGAAGAGTTTCTGTCCCACTGCATCTTTTTCAAAGACCTATCTATATGAGGATCAGTTTGAAATCTTTTCAAAGATTTTGCTGTTCGTCTACATGCACATTACTGCTTGCTGGTTTAACCATAGGAGTGCACACTGCTGTGGCTGTGGCCTGAGAGACCAGGGAGCAGAAAGGAACAAAATCCAGTGCTTAATGCTTTTGAAGTATGTTTGATTTTTAAAGCATGTTTTTTTATTCTCTCTTTTATTTTTTCTTCCAATCACAAAACCACAGCCGTACACTGATGAGCTAAGTGCACTGGGTTTAATTGTCTGTGTCTAGGGAAAGCCATGGAAAGGTAAAGACAGCATGAGCTACCATGGGAAATTCTTAAGTCCAGTGTTTTTCAGAGTGTATTTCAGGGCCTGACAGTGGCTGATATGAAGATAGCTACTTCAGAGCTGCTCTAATTTATGCTTATCTTTCTTCAGGCTTTGGAAAACAAGTAACAGGAGAGCAGCACACTCCAATTATGCCCTTGATACACTCCTTATCCTGAGGACCATAAGCGTGACAGCCTTTATCCTCTTTGCTCCTTGTGTCTGCTCCTTGAGGAGGCACAGCAAAAGAGAGAGAGGGAAGAGGGGAGGAGAGTCCTGCATAGGTAGTAGAAGGGTGGTTTCTCCTGATTTTAAATACCTCTGGGATTTTTCTTTCTTCTTGGATTTTCCTATTTATAAAAATGCAGCGTCTTACTGGTGAGCTCACTTTAATTTGTCAGAGTAGAATGAAATTTCTAGCATAATAGAGAATCAAGCCTGCTAGACTGCTGCAGACAAACTGGACAATAGTCCGGAGACTTCCAGAGCTGTTTTGTCTCTGTCACTTGGAATTCCTCTATCCTCCTCCTCATCATCAGTTCACCCCCTACATCCCACATCCACTTTCCTATTTCACATCAGCAAAATGAACAAGACATAGCATTCCTGCAAAAATAAAATATCAACTGGGAAATGACTGAAGTGTGATTTTCCTTCTTACTATCTTCTTTCTTACTCTCAGAAATATTTATGCTTTCATTCTTCCTCAGCCTGCCAGGAGCAGCCACTAAGGCATTTGACTTTAAATGATGAGTCTGTAGCTTGGGAGGGCAAGAGGGTGGTTTCTTAAGCATGGCTGGGAGTTATTAGTCCAGGTTAATTACTAGGGGAATTTATGTGGTGACCATCAATCAAGGCTTGGGCACATCAAATTCTGCTATATAAACTGGCGTATGCCCAAACTGCGTAAGATGACTTTCATCTTAATATTATTACTATGATTTGCTAGCTGAAGGTGTAACTCAAACATACTGTGAAAATGGGAAACTCAGGCAAAAACCATCGAATATCCCAGGACTGTGGATGTCAGTCTGCATATCAAATGGAATAAACTTGGATAACCTTGGGTAAGTGATAAATTTTAAAAATTTGGCGTTGATGGGAAAAGGTCTAGCAATGGATTATAACATGTTGCCTTTGCTTAGGATTACTGAATCATGTCAAGGAATTTGCAGTGAAGGATAATAGATGGGAGCCAGTTTTATGAGTGAGGCAGTGCACTAGACTAAAGCAGGCTTGTGGCTTTTGTATTTCCTTCATCAAACCAGAGGCTCTTCTAAGTACTTGCAAACAACTGAGTATTGCTCCCTGCTGGGATTGATTTCTTGAGAAGGCCGTGTTTGTCAAATAAAAGTTATCAGGTGGACCATGGTAATAAATAGTGTTTTTAACTTCTTTACTTAGGATACAAAAGAACCAGAAGCAAAGAGCATCACAAAAAATAAAATGTTTAGAAAAAAAAGAGTTGGTGCCCAGGCAAAGGATACGACATGGCCTCATCCTCCCCTAACATGTGCCTTGTCTCTCAGTTCACCATAAGAAGCAGCTTTCAGTTTTCTCCAGCATTTTCTCTTGGCCCCTGTGGAAATTATCTTGTTTGGCCCAAGCTTAGGAGAGGGGTAGGGTGACAGTGGGTTGGCTCTCAACCCAGCCTAGCTTCATGATGAGGGAATGAGAAAGGGATGAGGCAGAAAAAGGTGTGTGAGATGTGGGCTGAAATTTCTTCCTTATTTCTATAAAGCACCTGCTCAGATGCCATGAGGCCACCACAGAAGGAACACTGGGACAGCTGGGATTACAGGTGGGCTTCAGCCATCTGATCACGCGCTCATTGAACTGGCTGCAAACTTTGGCTGAGGAAAAGCCTCTGGAATCTAAAATCAAGTAAAATTAATCTAATGACAACCAAAAGCTCTTTATGAAACTCAGTGATCTTCAAGTTAACAATTATAGTGACTAAAAGTATTTTAAGAAAAAGTCTGAAGAAAATCACTCAGACTATAAAAGGGTACACAAACTCAAAACATACTGTTTAAAGTTGTTATAGCATTTTCATGGCAACAAGATGCAGAATACACAACAATGGGCTGGTAGAGAAGTCGTGGAGGGCACATACAGCACCTGCAGCACCAATTGTTTCCTGCCACACTGTGCCCCGGCAAGGAGATAAAACATGCAGCTTTTGGGCTGCCTGGCAGTCAGTGAGCCCCGATCGACAGCCCACGCTCTGACAGCTCCACGTTCAGCCCTGCCAGCAGCACAGAGCGGAAAATCTGCTAAATGCCTGCCTGGTTCAATCAGGTTTTCCTATTAACATTCCTCCACCGTGTGGGAAGAGGGGAGGGGGAAACCCAGGCATTATTTCTGTGGCGGGCCAGCAGTGCAGGGTGGCCCAGACATCATCTGCTGCTGGTAGGGGAAGAGAGCAAAGGCAAGAGTAGGAAATTGAATGGAAGGGAAAAGTAGGGGAGAGAGAATGCTAAGGAGATACAATTCACTGCTAGCTTGCATGTATTTTTTATCACTGTGTTCCCTGCCCCTAGCCCCACAGAGACACGGTCACTCATAAGGATGATACATTGCACCACATCCTGGTGCTGCAGCCTGAGGAAGAATTCAGCCAGAAGGGCTAAAGGCTTTTGAAACATCCCCATGTGAGGCACCACAGGGCACTTGGAGAGGCAGATGCACAGAGTCTACTCTGTATTTCTTTCAAAGGAAAACAAAAGCAAAGATTTTAAAATGTTGCAAAAAAGACTCAAAAGCTATTTTGTGTTGTTGTTTGTTTGTCTGTTTTTAACTGGAGATTGTGAAGTGTTCTAGGGAGAAGGAACTGGGGCTGGAAACTTGGAAAAAATGGGGAATTTAGGAAGCCAGCTCCCCAGAACTTTCCCTTTTGGCACTTCAGGTTATGGCCATAGCTTGGCAGTGAAGTGAGGCTGAGTTTGAGTAAAAGTGCTGTGCAGAAGTGGACTACGGGCAGTGTTTCTCCTTAGAGAATTTAGAAACCCTTTCTATTGGGTTTGCATGACCTGGTTTTGGTAGCAGGTTTTTTTAGGGCCTGCAGGGCCTACAGGGTGCTTCTGCGAGAAGCTGCTGGAAGCTTCCTCTGAGTTACTGTGCTGATGTAATTGCTGCCAGAGAAGGGAAGGGTGAGAATATGTGAGAGGAACAGCTCTGCAGACACAGTCAGGGGAGAAGGAGAGGCAGGAGGTGCTCCAGGCCTGGAGCCTCAGGTTCTCCTCCAGCCTGTGGTGAAGCATCTGTACCCCTGCAGCCCATGGACAACCATGCAGATGCAGAGATCCATCTGCAGCCCCTGGAAGAGACCCAGGCCAGAGCAGGTGGATGCCCAAAAGAGGGCTGTGAACACCTGGGAAATCTGTGTTGGAGCAGGGTCATGGAAGGGACCTGCAGAGCCATGGAGCAAGGAGCTCATGCTGGAGCAGGTTTCCTGGTTTTCCTGGCGCAGGTTTGTGGCCTGTGGGGGACCCACCCTGGAGCAGTCTGTGCCTGAAGGACTGCACTCTGTGGAAGAGTGACCCATGTTGCAGCAGTTAATGAAGAACTGTTGCCCATGGGATGGACTCCCATTGGAGAAGTTCATGAAGGACTGTCTACCATGGGAGGGACTCCCCACTGGAGCAGGGGAAAGACTCTTCTCCCTGAGCAGTGGCAGAAACAGCCTGTGATAAAGTCACCGTAATTCTCATTCCCTGTGTCCCTGGGCTGTTGCAAGGGAGATGGAGCCTGGGAAGGAGGGAGGGAGCAGTGTTCTCATTATATGGCTCTGATTTAGTTAGTAATATATTCAGTTAATAACCCCAAGTTCAGTCTGTTTTGCCCATGATGGTATTTGGTGAGTAATCTCTCCCTGTCCTCATCTCAACTCATGAACCTTCATTATTATTTCTCTCCCCTATCCACCTGTGAAGGGAGATGATAGAGCATCTTTGGTGGGTGCCTGACATCCAGCCAGGGTCAAATGACTACACCCTCTTCTCCAGAAGAGAAGAGAGGCGAATATGTGTGTGGTTATGAGGGAAAACTCAATTCCTTCAGTGACAGCAGCTCTCCTCTGAATGGAGATGAATGTTTATAACATAAGAATTCTATGCAATATGGTCGAAGGCTATAGATATTCTGATAGCTATAGATTTTATGGGTAAATCCTTCCCAGCACCCTCCAGTTTTATAGTGGAAGGTTCAGTACTTCTGGTCTTGCTGGAGCAATGCAGAGTGAGCTCTGTGCGTCAAGACTGACATTCCCAACTGGGCCATAATCTGCTCTCACATAAATAAATAGCATGAAGCTGTCACAAAAGCTTTCATAGATTCAGGGCAGAAAAAAGAGAGGATAAAGATATGTGGCAATTAAAATATTTAATATTCAAATGAGCCTGATGTCCTGTGGAGCTGACCCAGATTGTTTTCTTGCTAGGAAAAGTAGAGCCAACTGGATTGTTTCCCTTCAACAAACTAAGCGACCTCTGTAGCTGAACCGATGCTCTCTGATCCCCTATGCCTGCATGCTAAAGGTGAATCAGGCACTGTCTAGATTGTCATTGTAACAAAAAACTCAAAGCGTTGTTCTCAGACCATGAATCTTTTCAGCTTCCTTAAGCCAATGATTCCCTCTCATCTGGCTTTGCTCTGTGATGCCCACTCAAATATGGCTTTTTCTGTGCTTTCCATGAAATCTGTAAAAACCCTTGGTAGGTAAGAAGCACACACCTCCAATTTATTGATCAGCTTATAAAATGTCTTAGACCAATAACAAATAAATAGGCTTAAGGGACTATTCTAAAGACAGATGATCAAGAATGCATTTGTCTCAGGGTTTTTGCCAGTTTGCAGCTGGTAATTTTGGTGGGTGTGGTTTCAGGCAGAACAAATGTGGATGTTACCTTGCTTAACATACAATACGATACTAATGTAATGCCAATTGTAGATAAACATCTTAATTAAAAACTGGGGAAAGTATGCTTAGATATTTTCTAGAAAGTAGGATTGGAATGTAAGCTGAGTCTTTACAAATGCAATGGGGAATAACAGCTAATCTTGAGAAATTTATTTTGAAACAGCAAAGCCCTTCTGCACAGGAGTACTCATGTTTTCTGAAAAGCTGCCTACTATGTTGACAAAAGAAATCACTCTTTGTACTCAAACACAAGACATATGACTATTTTGTATGTCTTGAAATGAAGAACATGTTTTCCAAAAATGGCTAGTAGGCTGGCCTGTATAATTATTGAAATTTGGCAAGTGCTTTACATAATAAGGCTGTTGTGGTCACGCAGTCATCTTTTCTTTGCTTGCTTCTCACAGATGCCTGTTATTCAGCGACAGCTGAATTCAGACACAAATACAGGCAGAGTTTTTAAGTTTCTTGCTGCTCTGAGGGTTGGGTGGGTAAAAGCAGAAGGATCCTAATGAAGTTCTACTGAAGGCGGTCCAGATCAAACAGCAGCCAGGTGCAATATTTGGCCATTAGGTATACTTAGGTATTTCCTAAGTATTCCCCCTCCCGTCCTCAGGTGCTACAATCAACGAGACTTCACTGAGCTCCATGATCTGTGTTGGTTTCTTCTGAGATGTTCAGGTGCTCCTTTTCTGCCATACTCTACAGTGGCTTTTTATGCATCAAAAGGTTCTGAATCAAACCTCTAAGTAACATGTAAACTACAATGAATTTAGGAGCAGCTACCCAGGAAGCTAACTTAGCAATAAGAACTTGATAATAAAGTGCTCAGTGAGAAAGGGAACTGAAATTTGAGAGTAGTAACAGGCCAACAATGGAGCTCAAAGGAAATGTTTGAGGCTCTCAGATGTCCCAGCTGATTTTTGATGCTGAAAAGATATCAGATAGTCAGAGCTAGCTGCACACTGGAGACTAGTGTGAAACATGCTGCGAAGTCTGTCTTCCAGCTGACAAAACAGCCAAGCTATTACAAGGCAATCTGGCTAGCATTATATCTTTTAATACATTTCCATACTTCAGGTTCTGAAATCTCCAGAGGATCATGAGCCTCCAAGGTCATCAGGGTTTCAACCTTTCTTTTATTGCCATAGCAACCAAAGCTGTCTTTAGATTAGTTAATCAATTGCAGTCCTTGATTTATGCTCATTGGCAGCAGCCATCCTTGAAAGCTATTTCTTGGCTAATACATGCTTTTATCACAGGAGGGTATTCCCACACCCTGGTTGAATAGGACCCTTTGATAGAGGAATTCACTTCATCATCTGAACTCGGTATCTCGTCTGGGGCCAACTAATATGAATTACTATTATAGTTTTGTTTGTTTTGTTTTTTTTTTCCCCCTCCCTAGAATCATCTTGATTCTGGTTTACATTCCTTTAGAAGGAGGTGGAGTTTCTCTTAGTTGGAAAGAAAGCACAGGCTCTAATTGCTTCCATAAAAAAGGAGAATGCTCCACCTTTGAACTGTGTGTAAATGAAATTATAATGCACAAATAAGTTAATTACTTCAAAGAACTCTTTTGAATTAGGTCAAAATATTAACTGTTTCCTGTTTAACTGGCATATCCTGATAATCTCTGATTCTTCTGAGATATAGCGTGGAATAAAAGATTAAGGGCAAAGTCATCAACTGAAATGCCCTGAAACCAGGATTGTGCATTGTTTTACTGTGCGGGTTTGGGTGTATTACTCCAGTCCTTTTCAGCTCGTTTCCACAGACTGTAAAATGCAGCTAATACCTACCTTGGTTATATGGAATCAGAAAATTTCAATGGTTTTTGTGTTTGAAACAGCACCTTCTTCTCTGTTTCCTTTGCTGATAAACAGATGTATCTGCAGAAGTACAGGTGCTCTGTTCTGCCTGTGCTCCAAGCTGGCTTAAGAGAGTCACAGACTTACATGGATGGGAATGGGACCTCTGGAGGTCTCTAGCCCAAGTCCCTGATCAAAGCAGTTCCTGTAAGTTGTTTAGGCTGTCCTCAGGCGAGTTTTGAATACCTTCAAGATTGGAGATCTCACAACCTTTGTGGGCAGCCCATAGCTTGAGTTGACACTCCCTCATCTCTGTAGAAATGTATTTCTGAGGACTGCATTCTCCCAGAAATACTTCTTTGCACTGTAACATATTTTCACTTAAGCCTGCTTTGTCTCCTTGGACAATTGGTGAAGTCAGGCTTTGGCTATTTTGTGCCTGTGCACATCCTATGAAATTAACAGTGCATGCTCTCTATGGCAGCTCTATATTAAAAGTAGTTTCCAAATACTAGTCAAGCTCTGATCTGTGTGTAGGGTTTTCTTTCTTCTCTAGTTGTTGGGAGCACCTTTAAGAATGACAAGCATGGAGAAAGCTGGGAATTTCATGATGAACTACTAGAAAACAAAGATAATGTCTTCTGTGTTTCGGGATGTGTCCACAGCTAGAGTCCTGGATATCAAAACAAACTGTATTTGGTTGAAACGGTGTACATTTGCTTCCTTTAATACCTTTCAATACATGTTATTCATTGGTCTTCGGAAAAGGACATAGGCTCTGCATTACCAAAGCCCACATTGCTGAGTGGTGAAAAAGTGCTCTGTACCTTAGTTTTCACTGATGCAGAGTGAAGTGTGTTGTTTGCAGAGCAAAAAATAATCCCTACAGTCCAGCCTGGTGATTCTTTCTATTGCCTTTAACCAGTGGCCTCTGGGGACATGTTTGCCTGAGCTGGCTTCTGACAACATGACCTCATCATTATGCTAAACCCATGTTCTTCCTGTCTTTACACAAATAGTCTTGCAATCCAAATGAGCACGCTCTTTGTTATTTTAAAGAGTGGCTGGTACCAAAGAAAATCATTTTTCTTTTGATTAGCATTTTCAAAGGATAACCTTCATGAATTTTCCACAGAGGCTGCTGTTGCTGCTGCAAAGTGCATCTGCTTGAGTTTTAATCTTTTAGCAATTCTTGGCCTCAAAATGCTGTTGTTCCTGGGACTTCTTGAAAGTTGTGACGTGACAGCTGGTGGGGACAATGGCTTTTTTTCTGATGTGTACTCCCTGTGTGATAGTATTCATGTTTTACATCCTCTGTTTACTACCAAGTTAGCTGCTGTTGATGCAAAGGTGAAACCAAACAAGAGTCATATTTGTAATGTGCAATGGCAGTGCATCTCTGAAAGACATGGGACTGAGTGTCAGCTCAGAGAATCAATAAAATCAAATTAATTTTATACTCTTGCTTATGCCATTGGACATATTTCCCCTGTAACTCCAAGAGGGCTTTAATTTTCATAAGTGTGGATGCAACTTTGATCAAGAAATTGAGGCTTTGCCACGTGTATCAGACACTATCAAGTGAACTGACAAGCACCATATTTGCAGTTCCTCTGGACCAACACTATGCATTTGCAGGGGGATTAATTAGTTATGGTCCTCAGAGAAAGGATTTCAATAGTAACTTAAGTAATTTATTCCTTAATGTAAAATAAATGAAGTAGGAGGGGGTATGGAGATTAGGATGCAGCTTGCTGTTTTATAATATTTAAGCTGATTGCAGGTATTCAGAATAGTTCAAATATCACTTCGGCACCAGTCCTGAGCCTTCCAATCTGATCTTATTTTCTGATGTGACCCTTGGCTGATGCAGCCAAGAGACCCATTATGATTGTGGAATTAGAAAAACAAGGCAAATGGTGCTGGTACTGTGCCAGACACTGCATGGTCAGTGGCTGACAGCAGTTCCTCACTGTTGCGGTCTGTGCTGGGAGCAGTGGTGGTGTGTTTTGGTTGGAGTTGGGATCTCTCAGGGCCACTGGACACAGTTTAAAAACTAACTGTAGAAACAAGAGGCTGTGGTGACCTCTCTATAAATAAAAGGTTAAACAAGAAGATTAAGAAGACAAGGTTGTGGCATCTCAGAGGAGGTTTGTGTTGGACTTCTGAACTCCTTGGTATTTTGGTCTGACATGGACTGCATCTCCTTTGGGGCAACACCAGAACACCACTAGTGTGTGTGGGATAATATATTCAGACCTTGGTTGTGTAGGAAACCTTTTAAATCATTGGGCAGCAGCACTCCTTGTGAGAGTGAAAATTGTGTGGGAAAATTGCTTAACAAGGAAAACAGGGTGAGAGGAATCTTACAAGTAAAAAGTAGGATTGAGTATTTTCTCATTTCCAATAACTGGTGGCAAAGCCATATGATGTTATCTGAAGAGTCAAACTGAGGAAGAGTCACTGAATGAAGGAATCTGTGTTAACAAGCTTATGCAAACTGTAAAAAGCAGAATTTGCCTTTGACGTCCATGTTATCTGTTAATTGTGTGCAGATAAGGAGCGCTTGTCTTACATTGATTTGAAGTTGCATTCCCTTTCATTCTCCACCAAACTTTGCTCTAAGGTTTTTTTCTTTTTTTTTTTTTTTTTTTGATCAGCACTTTGCCTTTTCCTAGCTTTCTCTGCTTTTCCCCTTGTTGTTCTTTATTTAAAAAAAAACTGCAGAAAGTTCCTATTTCTGTCTTACCATCTGCTCTAACTCTGCAGTGGCTTTTAGGCTAGATCACTGCCACTGGAATAGCATAGCAGATACACACCATTTCAGGCACAAAAATTTTCCAGAAGCAGCTGTTAGAACAGTTGTTTTTACTTGAAAATGCAATTTTGAAGTCAATTAGGATGATAGTTGTTTGGACCCAGAATAGTTAAAAGTAAGGTACAATTATACCAATATCTTTTTTGGTTTTGTGGGGGGTATTTTAAAAGGAGAGGAATCTAATCATTATAGCTATTATTCCCTCTTCATTTTAAGTTCCAGAATTTTATGATATTGTTGGGTTTTTTTGCATAGAAGTTCTGCTTTCCCCTGTAGACTACCTTCCCTTCCTGACACAGTATTCATCACTGTATATCCAAGTGTCTTCCTCCATGTGACTAATCATTGTTATGTGTTATCATTTTCAACCTCTCCCTAAGAGCAGTGGGATGTTCAGTGACATCATTTTGGAAGTAGTAGGAAGAGGTTCTATTTGGGTTGTGGTTCCTTTCTTTTTCTTATCCTGGTTTTTGGTTGTTTCTTTCCCCTCTTCTAGTTAGTGCATGGGGGCTTTCATTTTTCTCTTTCTTTTTCAATTTGCTCTAATACGCTTCAACTTAAGTCATTCTCTGTGCATCTCCACCTCACAAATAAACCAGGATCTGAGATGATTAATCATGGCATAGCAGTTTATTTTCTCTAAGGTATACATAGCTGGGTAAGATTTAATGGGCTTCAAAGGACAAACTCAGAGGAACAGCAGGACATTTCAATTATCTTTTTGGAGAGCCAGAGGAATTGTCAGGAAAGCAATAATAGTGACACAGATAGATATTACAGTGAGGGGAGAGGATTTAGTTGTAAAAGACATTAGCAGGGGACTCCCCTGCTGTCTGACACCTGACAACATGGGTTACTGCTAAAAGCCTGTTTTTTAAGACTTCCTCTAGCCATGTTGTTCTCTTCATCCAGGATTGTTTCTAAGCAAGTGAAAGCTTATAACAGATTGACTCTTCCAAATTAGCTGAAGACGGTGTTTTCTGTTGATGAGTGAAAGCCCAGCAGCCGGTGAACCAGATGATGACAAAATTAGGCTTGTAAAGCACTCACTCCAGTTTGTGCAAGCCTCTGCACTGAGCAACGTCTCCTCTATCCCTTCCCCCTTGCTGAGCAGTTGCCGTGTTGAAATGTATGATTTTTAGTCATCTTTAAAGTATTTGGGAGCTTGCCCTGAGATTGCTGAAGATGTTTTCAGGATGAGGGGTCACCAAGGGGGTTAGTGAGAGCTCAAGCCAGGTGCTGCCCTCACTGCTGGTGTGGAACTGCAAGCCTCTGTCCCCTGGGAAAGCTAAACTGTTCTCTGGGGGGCTTGTTTCTGTCTTACTCGTGCAAGCTGTTTTATTAAAGTACTTAAATAGTTGTGGCACTAGGATGAAAAAATAGGAGTTCCCCTTCCTAAGCAGACTACAGGCTCTTTCACTCTTTGTCTCACTGAATAGTTATTTCTTCCATGCAAAGGGAAGCAAATCCAAGCCCTGGGATTCAGCTGGGCTGATCTCAACACGGAGCTGGCAAGGCCAGGAGGGAACAAAATCTGCTGCTGAGGTACCCTGGGTGAATATGTGAACTGATGGGCTGTTGGCCCTGCCTTGTGCAAATGTGCCAAAAAGTGAGATTTTCATGGCCTTTGCTGTTGTTCAAAATGCTGACACAGAAATAAATCTGGGATTTTTTGTTTCATTGACAAATACCAAAAAACCCCAATCAAACAACGAAAAAAACCCCAAACCCCAAAAACCCAACCAACCAACCAAAACAAATAAACCCCTCTTTGTTTTTTGGCTGTATCTGATTTATTACATCTTTTTTACAAGTCAGTGCTGTTTTCATGTTTTCATTTTTGATTCAGGGGCCAATTATGACATAACCCTGCTAGAAATAATTTAGCCAACTACTCAATAATTGTTTCTCTCTGCATTTTCATTGTTGAACCGTGTCAGTTTCATCTCTGGTGCTTTACTCACCTGACAAGCAGCCTTCATTTTATAGCTTAATGCTGTTAAACACTATCATCTACTTTTTCATTTTGTAACACTGTTTAGCACTGATGATTCCTGTAGATAATGTATACATTGTGTAACAGAAAATTAATATCATGGGGCTTGCTAGAAAAAAGGTAATACAATATTTGAGAGCCTTGTTCCCTGGAGAAAGGAAATGGTAATTGTTTCCAGAATGCACTTGCCTGATGACTCTTGAGTTTCACAGCCTGTGGGATTGAGCTCTCTTCTGCCTTCCCACAGCAGACTGAATTCAGCCAAGGAAGGTCTGCAGCATAGCCCCATGTCTCCAGCTGGGAAGGAGAAGTGCAGCTCACCTCCAGAGCTGCTGACCAGGGATGGGCTATGAGTTGCAGGTGGGTGGTGGCAGGTCCCTAGGTTTCTCTTTGGGGCAGCAACAACGCCTTATATCTCTGCAGCCATTTATGCAGAACTATGTGTGTCAGGGGTTTGGGATTACATTTTAGCTTTCCTCTACTCCAGCCTCATCTCCATAGTCCCTTCTCTTCTACTCTGAGTATTAGTAGCTGCTGGAGTTTGGTGGATTTGATTCAATAACCACAAGAATACACTATCCATCAAATACTTCAAGGGTGAATTGCTGAGTTTCTGGGACATGCTGTTTTAATCTCCACAGCCTGTGATGGTTTTGGTAAAGGAGGCTCACCACAAATCACAGTCACTGGGTTTTTTTTCCTGAAATCCAGAGGTTGTAAGCCATGGCAAATAATTTCAAAAGTAAGCAGTCATTAGGTTGTCTCACCACTGGTGGAGGTCTTCTTACCAAAGACTGAATTTCAGAAGCTGAGCACTTAATGCCGGGCATAGACTCATCTGAAGCATGTTAAGTCCCCCTCATTTCATTAGTGATGCCTGCTGCAGTGCGCATTTCCGGATGCACTCTGGGGAAACAGTTCTGCTCGTCACCGATTCGTTATCAGAACAGAAATCAGCTGTCATTTCACGTTCATTAGTGCTGGATCTTTGCACTGCAAAATCACCTGGCTGTACCAGAAGAATCCAGGATAGGCACTAAGCAATAGTCTTATTCCTGTTGAATTTGCCAAGGTGTACAGAGTTTTGTGCTGGCTGTTGGGTGACAGAGGACATGTGGTGCAGCCTGAAGTTGCTTTAGGTCCTTTGAAACAAAGTTTTCAGGGAAAAAGTAATGCTTTCAAAATTTTTGTCAAATTTGGATAACTGTAGTGAATTTTTACTCATTACTTGATATTGTGTGACTGTTGCAATTTTTGCTCTGATACAATGCACCTTAAAACTGGATAAAGAGGCTTGTGGATCCATGCCCGCATGTAATCCCACACAGTACTTCAAATTCTGAATATGCAAGTAACCCTATAACCACAATTCACGTTCTTTGTTGAAAATTCCCTCTTGCTCTCCTTTCTCCCAGTTTCGTGTTTTTGTCATTTGCTAAACAGATTGACGCTTCAGACAAATAGCTTTCCAACAATAAGTAGAGGTGGTAGCAGCCATGTCAAGGATATAAAATTCTGCTGTCTGTGCTGTTTTGCTTAATCTTGACAACACAGCCAAGGGAACCAAGCACTGAACAGAAGGGATGTAAAATCTCCTGATTCAGTATAAAGACAGATAGCATGCTTTGTCCTTTTGTGGATCTTTATGAATGGTTAAAATTATGGCTAGACTTGGATTAAGTAGCATTTCAACCAAAATATTGCACTTGGGTCTTTCAGACATGGACTAATTGAAAGATGGAGGAACATTTAATCTTACACCCACACAGACATCTGCATTTCCAAAACAGGATCTCTCCTGACATTTAATGGCTCTCCAGCCTGTGTTGAAACTGAATGCTGAAAGGAAAGTACATCAGTCAGCAAAGGAATGCTAAAACTCTCTCTGTACTTGTTCAGACATCATTGCCAACATCTCTGGCTTTTCAGGATTCATACATATTAAATACTCTGGGCAATACTCTTTATAGTCTCAAAAATCTTTATCATGCATAGTTTTTCATGTGGCAATTCTTCTTTTTGTGAATCGCACATCAATATTTCACTAGCCAGTTCTTTACTGACCAGAGTGAAATACTCTGATTCTCCAGGACTTAGTTCTCAACCTGGCCTGGATTACTGATTTCTGTTATGTCTGGTCCCTTTTGATAAGTCATTTGTGCCCCTTGAACTTGACTCAGATCAGCTGGAAAACTGAATGAAAACTGGGAACTCTGGAAACTGCTGACGGTGTCTCATTTGAGCTCTCCTTCTTAGATGCAGTTCATCTTTTTTGTATGTGACATATCAGGTGGGTCTAACCTCTTTCATGTTTTAATGGCAAACTGCTCTCAGATTTTTCATTATTTATGAAGATTTTAGTCAATGCTGTAATCACACTTAGTCACTGTTAGGGCAGACAATTGTCAGCAAAGTGAAGGGAAGGTTTTAGATGAACTCTAATTATAAGTGATTTTGAGCCTGGTTAATTATGTCACTTCTTGACCAGACTTGTCAGTGTCTGAAGATGTCAATAGCACTCATGAGGATCAGAATACCCTCATCAGCATTTGGCAATGCTGGAACTAAAGTCTTCTGAAACTGTCCCTGAGTAATCAGCTCATTTTCACATGGCAGTAGACAAGGAAGCCAAAAGCTACAGGGAAGACCTAGTTTAGGCAGGCAGCCATCAGCTGGGAAGTTCACATGATGTTATTTTGCCTTCTGAGTTATATTGTGTATGTGCCTAAGAGAATGGGGATATTCAGGGTAAAAAACAAGGTCCAGAGCTTAGAGGTGGCAGCTGCGTGGGCTTGAGCTGTCTGCTCTGGAGTCCTGCTTGAATACCCACCAGCAGAACGAGCAACCTTACAAACTTCCTTAATGTTTATTTACCTAGCCTGGCAAGCCTGACAGTGAAATGGCATTTGTGGATTTTGAAATCCTTGAGGTGAGTGAAGCTGCAGAGGCTATAACCTGATCCTGAGGAATTACCACTAAATCTACCCCCTCTGGAACCCTGAAAACCCATTCATATATCTTCAGGGTGGCTCAGCTGAGGCGATTCTTCTGCTGCAAGCCTCCCTGCAGGTGTCTTATTGCCACTGAGGAGGGTAACACGGCTCTTACTGCCAAATGAAATAACACAGTGACTCTCTGCTTTTCTCTAACCATTATTTGTTTCTCACCAAGTCGTGGCAGAAGCAGTGTAACATTTCCTGTGGAGAGACGTGAGACCCAACAGCAGATGTTTTTTTCCAGCAGTTTCATCTTAGCTATTTTTTTCTGAAAAGGGACATTTTCTCACTATTTTCTTTATATTAGTTCTCATTACATGTTTTTTCACTTTTGTTTGTGAAAAGATAAGAAAAGCTGATAGAGAGCAAAGAGTGAAGTGACAAATGCGATATTTTCACTAGCTGCAAGTCACTTTGAAATATGGTTTGGAACATTAACAGCATCTGTGTGTGTAGAAGACCACTGAATGGTTTTGTCCTTTCTGTTCTTTGGCATTGATCCACTATAGTTCCATTCGAACCCACTTTTTTAAAGACAGAAGGCCTTTTTAGGAGAATGGCCTTTGGTGGCATAGACAGAAGCACCTATGTTATACTGGGAAGTACTGGTTCATTATGACCCTGGTAAGAAGGTACTCAGGCTCTGAAGAGTACTTCAGGTGCCATTTGTTGGATCCAACACTATAAAGAGAAAGGCAATAGCGTAAATAATCTTGTCTGTTGTAAGATGCCTGCGACTCGGAGTTGTGCAGTGCTGGGCAGGCTCCAGTCTGGATGCAGTACTCTCTGTCTCTGCAGCGCTCACCCCGTTTCAGTCATTTGAGCACTTACAGGGTTTTCTTACAAGAAAACTTCGTTTATCATCTCTAATGCCAAACAGAGTGGATGTTCACATGAGAACTTGTTGCTGCACTGTGAGATGAGGGCAAAGCCACACAGGTGTGTAATAGTTGGTGTGGAATGGGAGCTGCCTGTGGGATTCTCCATTATCATCACTCAGCTGAATCTGTCCTGCACCAAGGGAGAGATGTGGCACAGCACAGGCCTGAAATAAGTCTGCATGCATGGCTTTGTCAAAAAGGTCTCATTCAAAGTAGTTGCCTTAATTTTATTTCAGTAGAAGCATCACTCTCTATGTGTTAGCTAATGCCCCATTACATGCTATAGTGGGTTCTCGTGGTAGATTAGCTGTAGTTTCATCTGTTCCTTGGAAAGGGCATGTCGTGGTCAATATGTTTAGTCCTTCTTCAAAATTAAACCATTTAACATGAAAAAGATAATATTTATAATTTATCTCTTGATACAAAAGCAGGAGTGCAAACTACTGAGATAAAACAATCCAGAATTTCAGACTTTTTAAACCTATAAAATTTCAATACATCGAAACTCACAGATTTTTAATAGATTCAAATTCTGCTGAATCAGTAACAAAAACTATTGAACTTGATACTATTGATACAGTTTTACATGGTAGTTTCTTTTGTTCCGTTCCTCCTTTTGTACAATTTCTTAGCAAAAGATTTTTGAGAGATGGGAGAGAGAACAAAAGAGGAGAAGAGAGGAAGGTGGGTGGGGTGGGAGAGAGAGGGAGAGAGAGAAAGAAAGGAAGAAAAACAGAAAAAGAAAAAGGCAGGAAGGCAGGCAGGAAAGAAGGCAGGAAGGCAGGAAGGCAGGAAGGAAGGAAGGGAGGAAGGGAGGAAGGGAGGAAGGAAGTTAGTTACGTGTTTTAGCCGTAGACTACTCCAGTTTCTCTTGCTGGCACACAGTGGCTACTTTAATTTTCTTAAGCTTAAAAAAATGGCAGAAGAATTGCCATGCTGAAACTGAAGACACATCTTTTTGACTTGAATCATCTTCAACACATTATGTCTGTAACTGCTTGTCCCTGCTGCTCATTAGTTGTTCAAATCTGAACTTCACATCTGACTTTCCTGCTAAAGTTTGTCAGAAACTATCAAATGCAGAATTTTAAGTATAAATTTGAGTTTACTAAAATGCCAATTAAAAAGGCTGGTCGAGTTTCCAAGTTAAAATACAAAAAGTATTCACTTTTTTTGCTGTATATATAGCAAACACAAGAAAAAACAATCCCCTCCCACCCCCCGCGCAAAACTTACATGGATTTACAAGAGTGATTTGTCTCATTTTTTAATTGGTTCCATTCATTTTTCCTTACATCTTTCCCGAACTATCAGGAGTGTTTTCTTCACTTCTTTCACCTGTGGAAGTTGCTCAGCAGCTTTTGTCTCCTCTATTGAGTCCTAAATGCTTATTTCTTTCTCAGTGCTTATATTTCAGCAATAGTGACATTCAGGTGGATATTCTTCCTATCTTAGTAAGGATAAGACAACTTTATAACTATTTTCTTATTTCTCATCTGGCTTTTTGTTTATTAATGTATGACTTTTGCTTCAGTTGCTTAAATAGTTCAAGGCAGGGTAAATGAAAGTCAATGAACTATAAGCTAGTTTCAGTGTATGAATGTTGATAATATCGGAGTCCAAGCTCTCGTTGGTTTAAAGCACAAAAAGTTGAATGTTCAAAAAGCAAGGATAAATTCTCGTTCATACATTTTTTTATAAGCCCATATAATCTCTTGACTTCTCTTTTTTTTTTTTTTAAGATTAATTTTTATCTCTGAAAGAAGAAATGAAATGATCTGTCCTAGGTATTTCTTGTGCCTGGAGTATCCTTCATGAGATACAAGCAAAAGTGGTTTGTCTCTTCTGAAAATTACTGGCTACAATAGAAACCTAAGTATGTCAGGTTCATAGCAGGAGCTCTGCAAGGCTCTATGTAATTAGTGGAGGCTTTAAAAGTTAAGTCTAGGTAGTCTAACAATGTTTGAAGTAAGGTTAATTCTTTCCTAAAGTTGCCCTTACTGTCTTTTCATATTTTGAATTATAGAAATTGCTGGGATGGGGAGGCAGGGCATCTGAAAGCCGCCTTCACTTTTGAAAGATTAAGGAATTCTCCACCTGCACTGCTCCTTGTGATGCCAGTGGAGTTCCTAAAAAAGGTTCAAAGATACAGTTGTGGTCCAAAGAGTTGGAAGCGTTAGAAAAATACAGACTCCTCACTTACTCATTATATATTTTCTTTTCTTATCTACAAATATATGCAGATAAGATGCTAATTATGTGGATCCATCTGTGGTATTGAAAGTGTCATAAATGTAGATCTTAAGCTTAAAGCTTCATAGAAGCTTAGTATATTTCAAATCCTTCTTTTTAGAGTATGATTTTCTTTAGAGTGCTATTTGCATGTGGAACAAAGTTTGAGTCTGTGAAGGTTTGCAGGTTGCCTGTAAGATCACTGTGACTGTATTTTCCTTCTCTTTTGGGAATGTCCATGACAAAGCATCTTACTCACTCTGGCCACAGCTCCTACCATTTTTGTAACATCTACTCCCAGTACATGGACTATACATCTGTTAACACTATGGGGTAGAATGAGGTAGAAGTGCTTGCCTTCTTTCTTCATCAGTAACCTATTAACCTGCTAGAGAAAATCTTTTAGCTGAGCATTCCTACAAATTTATTTGCAATGTCTGGTTTGTGGGTCCTTTGTGACATTTTCTGGCGTGAATAAAGCCTTGGAAAGAGGAGGAAAACAGTAAGCTGCTTAGTGTTGAAGTGTCCAATGGCAGGTGGTAGAACTGTGAGCTCTTTTGATGATGCAGCTGGATTGTAAGAAATATACTGGAACTTTTCTTTCAGATTTTGTAGCAGAATTAAAATGCAGAGAATCAGGGAGAGATCCAGGTGATGCATTGTTACATGACTGGGAAAGTCTCAGATGTCTTCCTGTTCAAAACAGGATGTTAACACATGTTAACACATGGCTTGCTTAAGGAACACAACTAAGCATTCATGTTGGTCTCTTGAATATGCACTTGAAATTGGGTATTGCTTGTATGACAGCTCAGATGAGGAGACCCCTGAGACAAAACAGTGAGTTTTCCCCACTCTTTGCTCCACCTCCCAGAACAGGTCCAGAACCTTGTCTTTGCTATCCCTCTTAGAGTCATCCTTGGAGAACAGAATGACAAGAAGATAGGAATTATTTACAGGTCTGTAGTTTCCCCTTGTGGTCCAGCAAGATGTACTGCTTTAGGGAGATGCCAAATACATTACAGCCATTGATAAGAAGGTCCATTAGATGATACTAGAAAACACTAGACATCATTCAAAGAAGGGAAGTGGCCATTTTTCAAGCAAGGTGAACCAACAATAAATAAGGACAGGATAAATAAATCTGTTCTTCAGTCAGGATGGGTGGCTTCAGTTATGAAAAGCAGAATAGAAGTACTGGAGCATTGCAGCAAAGCAAACCAGTGCCATCCTGTTCATTAATTGCTATGTCTTGGAGACACTTAGTATGAGATTAAGGGGTTACAAACCAGCAGTGAACTGGTTTGCATATAGTTTCTCAGAACATGATGAGGCCCTTTGATGTAGATGCTAAAGGTGTCTCTGCATGGATCTGGCCTCAGTTCTACTGCAGATCAATGACTCTGCAGGTTGGCCGAGTTGTCCTGTGTCAGGTAAGGACATCAGTAAGTATGCCTTGACTTCTGCGACTTCAGAGAGATGTTTTCTTAGCAACATCATGAACTCTACCTTAGCTTCTTGAGGAAAAATTGTTAAGGGTAATATCCTTGTATCTCGTACAGCATACATCTATGACTATTAGCCAGAAAGATTTCTGAGGGTGTCCTGGAAATGCACATGCACTGAAAAGTAGGAATTAGTTGTGACATCAACATAACCTTTTTTTTATTTTTCTCAGTCCATTTGTAATTACTGTTTGCTTTGGTTCTTACTAGTTCACTACCTTTTTTCTGAAAATACAACAAAACAACTCCCAACACACCACAGCTCACACTCCACAAGGAAAATGTGGCTGAATTAAA
>WEIV01008355.1:130911-201924 GCA_013390005.1 Calyptomena viridis
CTACAAATTTATTTGCAATGTCTGGTTTGTGGGTCCTTTGTGACACTTTCTGGCGTGAATAAAGCCTTGGAAAGAGGAGGAAAACAGTAAGCTGCTTAGTGTTGAAGTGTCCAATGGCAGGTGGTAGAACTGTGAGCTCTTTTGATGATGCAGCTGGATTGTAAGAAATATACTGGAACTTTTCTTTCAGATTTTGTAGCAGAATTAAAATGCAGAGAATCAGGGAGAGATCCAGGTGATGCATTGTTACATGACTGGGAAAGTCTCAGATGTCTTCCTGTTCAAAACAGGATGTTAACACATGTTAACACATGGCTTGCTTAAGGAACACAACTAAGCATTCATGTTGGTCTCTTGAATATGCACTTGAAATTGGGTATTGCTTGTATGACAGCTCAGATGAGGAGACCCCTGAGACAAAACAGTGAGTTTTCCCCACTCTTTGCTCCACCTCCCAGAACAGGTCCAGAACCTTGTCTTTGCTATCCCTCTTAGAGTCATCCTTGGAGAACAGAATGACAAGAAGATAGGAATTATTTACAGGTCTGTAGTTTCCCCTTGTGGTCCAGCAAGATGTACTGCTTTAGGGAGATGCCAAATACATTACAGCCATTGATAAGAAGGTCCATTAGATGATACTAGAAAACACTAGACATCATTCAAAGAAGGGAAGTGGCCATTTTTCAAGCAAGGTGAACCAACAATAAATAAGGACAGGATAAATAAATCTGTTCTTCAGTCAGGATGGGTGGCTTCAGTTATGAAAAGCAGAATAGAAGTACTGGAGCATTGCAGCAAAGCAAACCAGTGCCATCCTGTTCATTAATTGCTATGTCTTGGAGACACTTAGTATGAGATTAAGGGGTTACAAACCAGCAGTGAACTGGTTTGCATATAGTTTCTCAGAACATGATGAGGCCCTTTGATGTAGATGCTAAAGGTGTCTCTGCATGGATCTGGCCTCAGTTCTACTGCAGATCAATGACTCTGCAGGTTGGCCGAGTTGTCCTGTGTCAAGTAAGGACATCAGTAAGTATGCCTTGACTTCTGCGACTTCAGAGAGATGTTTTCTTAGCAACATCATGAACTCTACCTTAGCTTCTTGAGGAAAAATTGTTAAGGGTAATATCCTTGTATCTCGTACAGCATACATCTATGACTATTAGCCAGAAAGATTTCTGAGGGTGTCCTGGAAATGCACATGCACTGAAAAGTAGGAATTAGTTGTGACATCAACATAACCTTTTTTTTATTTTTCTCAGTCCATTTGTAATTACTGTTTGCTTTGGTTCTTACTAGTTCACTACCTTTTTTCTGAAAATACAACAAAACAACTCCCAACACACCACAGCTCACACTCCACAAGGAAAATGTGGCTGAATTAAAGCTTAGTTCAAATTCAGGATGTGCGACCCTTGAATGTTTGTGGTACACAAACTTCAAAAAGAATGCAAACCTCACCTAACAGTGAGTTGTCAGATGTGAGAGAGGTCTAAGGATCATTCTGGGAATCTTTCATTATACTTAGTTGTTGACATTGCCTTGGGTACTACATAACTGTTTGGTTATAGAGAAATACTTCTCATTGGAAGTTAGCCTGCAGCAAGGTAGTGCTTCCTTACGAAGTCTCACGGCTACTGAAAGTGAAGCTGTGTGAATAGCTTCGCAGACAGGTTAAGAAAGATTTGACAGAAGATAGCTAATGTCTATTGAAAGCAAGTCCTACTATATCATCCAAGCACTATCAGGGACATGTAACCAAGTCTGAACAGCTTCATTCTGGCAAGCAACAGCTATTGAAGCTATAAAGAAGTGTAATCGATTTATATTTTGCATATTGACTGCTGCATTTTCCAAGATACACCTTCCTATATTGATGCTGTCACAGTCTACATGCCAACAGCAATAACACCCTCAGCTTCCCTTCTCGTGGATGGAGCAACAGAGGGGTAGATAATACAATTTGACACTCAGGCTGAAAACACTCCAAGATCTGCTGCAAAAACTGGAACACATCTTTTGAAAGGTTTAGCTGAGGTTCTCCCCCCTCTCCCTGTCTGGGTGGGTTATATAAAAGACTTTTTAATATTAAAATATTTCCTTTTTTCTATGTGGTCTTTAAAATAAAGCCTCTGGGGCTGTTAATATCCCTGATGTTATTGCTTTGAAGACTGCATAAAGTGATTTTAAAGGAGAAGCTTTTACAGGACTCGTCCATTTCTAACTTGGCAATCAATCTACTTTGTAGCTCTAGATAGAAGTGGAACCTTTGATATAGCACAAGTTAAAGGCAAAGGATTTTACATGACCGTTTGAAAAGACATATTTCTAAGTGGTGAACTTTCATTTGTTAGGATTTCATTTAGTGAAGGATGCTCTGTAAAACTGCAGCTGTCTCACTGCATTTGACTGCAGATCGTTAAGTGTGAAAGATCTTCTGTCTTTTATGTAGCTAATTCAATAAAAGAAAAATGAGCCAATTCTACCTAATAGCGAGGAATCCACCACAATTTTAGCACATTAACCCCTGTGTCAGTCTGGAAGGAGGAACTAGACACATTAAGCAATATCTTTTTTAGAAAGCCTAGAAAGAAGTGTCTGATAAAAATGTAAAAGGTGTTGAAATTGGCATCAGTCTGTTGGCACTTACTTACGTGTTGCTGTGCAGAAGATGTTAGGGGAAGAAGAGTCCTGTTTTGCAACGTGGTTTCCTCATTTCCATTTCTAAGAATTCAAAATATTCTCATACGTTGAATGATAAGATTTTGTCAAGATTTTGCAAAAACAGAAGGACCATGGGTTAAATGAAAGGTGAGCATCGTGTAGTGTTGTGGCACATTTCTATTGTAGATGAGAGAGATCAATTGATGCTAAAAAGAGAGGAATTAGTAAGGCAATTTATTCTTTTATTATGAGATCCTGGAGTTATCATATCCTATAAATTTACCATGGGGCATGACTTTGCAGAGGAAGACCTTTCACTCTCATTTTAGTGCAGTGCACAGAATATCTGGAGTTGAAAGGGACCCAAAAGGATCATCAAGTTCAACTCTTAAGTGAATGGCCTGTACAGTGGCCTACAACCACTGATATTATTTGCACCATGCTCTAACCAACTGAGCCAAGCTCAGAGTTGTTAGTCTAAGGAACATTTTAGAATGGAAACATTTTAGAATGAAAGGAAAAAAAGTTTATTCTTTGACAAATGACAGATTCCAGTATAAAATAATTTCATTCAATCTATTTTATTCCATCATCTATAATTACATTCCATGTCTCAGTTGCTCCAAGGTTATTTCAGCAGCAAGAGTACCAGCGCCACGGATTTCTTATTTCCAGATCTATATTAGTCTTCTGATATTGTTAAACTAAACTCAGTTTTCTCTTCCAGCACCTTCTCTGTCTTTCCTTATCACTTCTTCAACTTTTCTCTGATTTCCTTTTCACCAAGATGAGAATATTTAAGTACTTCTTTTCATTAGAGACATATTTTGGGGGTTTTCAGTTTCATTATTCTAAAGAAAGAAATATGACATAAGTTGGCTGCATCTTTCCAAGTGGGAAGGCTATTATAATATGAATTACATATTTTTATATCTACACAGCTGTATAACTATCACTTATGTCTCTTATGTCTCATGTTCTCTTATATCTGAAATTATTTTTTTGCTTGCAATACAACTGTTTAGATTACTTATTTCCTTCCATGTCGTTGAATCATTTCCTTAATTTATGTTATTCCTTAGAATCTTTCCTTTCTTTTAAGTTTACAAGACACTCTTTTTTCTTATGTCTTTGTAAGATTGTGTAGAAGGAAGGTCATATACCTTTGAAATGTGACAATTAATGCTTTACAAATATCCAAACAAGCTTTCTGGTTTCATACCAGAAGTATATGCTACATGGCACTTACATGATGTCTCAAAATTTCAAGCTCATCATTTATGAAGAAACAATATGAGAAGGAGGTGCACAGGCAGTGGAAGCAGGAACATGTGTGCTGCCCAGTTGTGTAAGGATAGGATCAAGAAAGCCAAGGTGTAATGGGAGCTGAACTTGGCAAAGAACGAAAATAATAATGAGAGACCTTACTGCGGCTTTTCACTACTTAACGATGGGCTATAGGAAAGACGGAGATAAACTTTTTAGCAGGGCAGTTTTAATAGAACAAGGAAAATGGTTTTAAACTAAAATAGGATAGATTTAGCCTGGATATAAGGAAGAAATGCTTTACTATGAGGGTGGTGAGGTACTAGAACTGGTTGCCCAGAGAGGATAGATGCCCCAGCCCTGGAAACATTTCAAGGCCAAGTTGAATGAGCCTCTGAGCAACCTGATCTAGTGTTGGAGATGTCCCTGCTCATTGCAGGGGGATTGGACCATATGACCTTTAAAGGTTACTTTCAACACAAACTATGCTATAATTCTGTAATTCCGATTCTGTTATTCTGATTCTAGCTGTGTTTTGAGCCATGATTCAATTTTTTGACAACCAGATTTCAAAGAAAATATTAATATGGCTGATGCTGTAACCAACTTCTTAGAAAGACAAGCAGTAAAAATGCAATATATTGTAATTATTGCATCTGTTTGTATTTCATCTGTTTATACTTCGTTGATTTATATGTAGTATGGAATGACAAAACCTCTACTGTGCAACCACTGCCAAAGAAGCAAGCCAAATCAGGTGTGGTGAGAACACCCAAAAAGCATGTATTTCTCAGATGAGCTTACAATGCCTGGTCCAAGTTTACATGTGGTCTAACTCTGTGATTTAAAACAACATCTATTTGGAAGTGCATATTGTATGTAAGACAAAATGCTTACCTTGAGGAGGGGGCTGAGTTGTTGCCCTTCCCCGAATGCAAGCCTGTATACATTTGTGAATGTGGTTCAGAAAATCTGAGAAAACAATAAAGGCCAGTGAAACAATAAAAATCTCCCTTTCCCCTTTTTCAGTTCTTTGGGATTAGACTTTCTGATGAACAGACCAGCAGTATTTCCAATGCACTGTGGGGTCCTCCTCCTCTGCTCCTGTGTCCCTGGCTTAAGCCAGAGAATGGTCATACCCGTCCTCATCCCAGCATATAGTAAGGACACAGCACAAGTCACACAGAGAGGGTAAAAGCTAGAAGGTTCTTGCAGTCCTTTGATCGAAGTGTGGATCTGCAGACAGATGTGTATGGAGTTTTTGGATTTGTTCAGCTGGTGATGGACACATGTCCCAGGACAAAAGGCAGGTGTCTCGACAGGTTTAATGTACCCAAACTGCTGAGCACCAATACAGTATCTCTTGCAGTGTGGAAGACCAAAGAAGAGAGCTGAGACAAATTAGCAGGGCAGAGTAGTAAAGATTGCTGTCACATGTTAGAGGCATTGCAATAATGTTTTTATAGCTCAATGGCCTCATAGCTCTTGCACTGAACGAGCACAACAAAGCAGGGAAGGGGCGTTCCTCCTGTACTTCTATCCCCTTGCCTTCAGGAGCCAGCTGCTGTCTGGTGGCAGCCCTTGTAGTGTTGATTTGATTCATGACATCCAACATGTCACCCAGGATTTATGCTACAGCAAGGGGACTGTAATCCTCTGTTTAAAGTGCCTGTGAAGAAAGGCTTTATGTAAGTCGGGCACTCTGTTGCATTAGGGAATGTTTATTGCTATTCTGATAGAGTACTTTCAGGTCTCATAACTTTTTTCAAACCTGAGCTCGGAACAGGGAGGCATAAATATCCAGGAGAAGGCTGCTCATGCTGCACACACTCTCTTCACCAGGATTTGGCAGCATGTATGGATAGCATTGGTGGGCATCCTCTCTCCCAGGACTTGTGAGGTGATATAAGGATACAGAAAGATTTGCCAACACAAGTGTTCATCTCAGCACATCATTTGGAAAGATGCAGTAAGGAAAAAGAGGAATATCGGCAAGATCTGCCTAACTGTAGAGGAAGCTTTAGGAGGATGGAGATGTTGATCTAACTTTGTGTTGTCATTCCTGGCAGTCTCTCCAGCTGACCTAGATTTTGACCATTCACCTAGAAAAATCCAATTTACAATCAATATGGAGGAAGCCATGCTTCAGAGATTAAGAAAGGCCTTTTTTTCCTCACCTCTGCATGTAGCAAAGTCATATGAGACTGAGAAAAGAGCAGAAATAGAAAATACAACATATCCCTCAGCACTGAATAATTTGCATGATTTATTTAGCATCTTCTTTGCCAAGTCAGAGAATAACACATTATTACTCTTTTTTTCTCTAAAATACTGGTGCTTGCCTTGCTATCTCAGAGTAGCCATTCAGTGTGCACCAAATATAACAACTATTTTACCAGATGTTTTCAGCTTAACATGAAACAGAGACTGGCTCTTTGTTTTCCTAATGTGCTGGCATACGCTCTGCTCTCCAAGGGAAATGGACTTGGAGCTAGGTTAGTCATTCACCCATAGATGGAGCAGGGTTAATGTTCAGATGAAAACGAAAATAATTATGATTTGAGTAGATCAAATTTCTCAGGGTATGAAATAATATACTGGGGAAAAGCTATAATTCACATGGCACAGTCACCCACTAATGATATTTCTAGGTTGTTTCTGAGTGATTTCAAGACACTGTGCCATAAAATCTTAATGCCTTTTATGAGAATAACCACGTGTTTTATATGTAATGATCAGCAAGCTCCAGGGTATGAATGGAGCAGTAAGGGGCTTTCTTAGAGCATTATTTTGTATGATTTATTGTGCCTTAGAATTATTTTTCAGAATAGACATTTGTGAGTGATAAGTATTTTTTCTGCCTGATGGTGTGGCTGGAAACAAAACCATGCTGAAAATAACGTAATTCTATAGTGTACAAATGCAGTTAATAGTCTATTACAAGAAAAAAAACATTCTCAGAATCTTTTTTGTTTGTGACAATATGCAACTTCTCAATACACTAGGCAATCTTGCACAAAGGGAGTCCTGTGATGAAGGTTTTGATTGTTCTTAGATAAACAAAAAGCAGCCTTATAGGTTTCATAATGACTCATAACAGGGTGATTCATATTAACTAAGCTGTTGGGGTCTTTGAAGAAGCTCAGAGCTTAAATTTTTATGTCCATTAGAAATATTTTCCTCCCTTTTGGTGGAGTTAAAGAGCAGTGAGTTAGGCATAATGGGACTTCTGTTATCAGTTAAAAGTACTCCTGAACCAACAGAGTTTTAAGGAGTTGTTGGGCAGGCTTCTGGACAGTTGGTTACCCCAGGACCGTGCAGCATTTGTGCTAAAGGGAGCAACATGGCCCAGATGGAAAGGTTTAAAGCTTCAGAGCAGTGAATAGTGTGGACACCCAAAATGTGGTGCACCTGCGTCCTGATGTGGGGTTTATTTAACAGCCCAGTTAGTCCTGTGAATACACCTATGGGACAACTGCATTTTACTTATCCTTTAGAGAAAAAAAAAAAATCCCCATAATTTGATTTTTAGTTTTTTGACTCTAAATTAATCTACTGGATAGATACTTTGTGCTCACCTCTGGTTCCCATGTACCCACTGGAAGTTCCCACACAAACTCTCCTTTCCATCATTCCATGTCCTTCCTAGCTCACAGCAGTTATCTCAAATCCTGTTGCTATTCAGCTCACAAAAACTGCATTTCCTGGCTTATAAATATTCTTATTTCATCTACCCCTTTGGCTCTTGTTCTCATCAGTCCTTCTCAAACTGTATCCGTTTTTTGTGACTTTTCATAAATTTGTTTAAGGTTATTCTGAAGAATAGCTTTCTTCTTAAAATGGTTTAGTAAGCTCACCTAGCTGATGAACTGGCCTGACTGACCAGTCTTAGCAGCCTGCAACCTTCAGGAAATGGAAAAATTATTATTAAGCTTGTGGCGCCCATCTGTGTTGACTGATGATAACTTATGCCCAGGCCCGATGCAAGTAGATCTGATTTAGGACTGGATCACTCTGGATTGCTCTGGTGTTGTTCAGGTGTGTTTCTCTCTCTCCCCCATCTCAAAATGAATAGCTCTTACTCTAGCTAAATTATTTTATTCAGTGCTTTTGAGTGCTGAAAATGTAAAATGTGGGTGCTTACCTGCATAAGGTGATGACACTGGATCCAGTCCATCTACTACTATGACTACTACTACTACTTATTGTTATTATTATTATTACTCAGTAAACTTGATATTAAATGGGAATATGAGCTCTCTACCAAAATAAACATCCTCCAGGACTTTAATAAAGCTGGATTTCCGTAACCCATGTGCTGGTCATTGTGTAATATAATGATCTAATTAAGCTGTGCTTTGCACCTTTCTACTCTTTTGTGTCAATCTCTCACCAAGCTCCAGATTAATTTGACTGTTTACATGCTATAAATCCCACAGTGGGTTTTGCTTTTGTGGGACTTTGATGTTAATACAAAGGAGCCAATGAGTCCTGAAGAGCCAAGGCTGTTTAATTTTATTGAGATACAACAACACTGAGATTTTGGAGGTTAAATCAGTTATTTTATTTGAAAAACTTAGGAAAACTTGAAGCTATGACATGATAGCTCAAAGACTCCTGTTTTAATGAGAGGCATGCAGATGTCTGTTATTCAAAGCATGAGAGAATCATCAGTGTCTGAACAAATGCAAACTGATACCAGCTTCTGCTCATTTTATTATGCAATATTCTCTTACTCCATCTGTCATTCATATTATAAAAAGAAGATGTGTTGATAAAACAGAGGATTTACATGCTTCCTGGAAATAAAACCTCAATAACCAAACACTGGCATCTGGTTTCCACAACCATTGATAAGAACCATTGTGATCTCTTTCTTAATGCAAGCATGATCAAAAGCACATTAAAATGTGATAAAAGCTTCTCCGTTCTTGTAGTCCAGCTCATTGCTACTGAACCCTTGAAGCCACTGTCATGTAAAAAGTGGCCCCACAGAATGTTTCCCCTTACGGCTTTAATGAAGTGCATTTTGATCCTTCTGACTTGTATCTGAAAATGTTCCTGTAACTTAGACTTCTCAGATGCATTAGTAGTGTAATTGAGTTGCATAGCAGGAACCCTCACAGCATTTTTCACATCTAGAGAAGGAACATTTTTTAATGTTCTTAAGAAAAAACAAAGTCCATTAATGAGACACTTCAGTGTTGCCAAGGCTTCTTCTGCTTCTTCCCACATTATTGTTGCCAGTGTATTACTGAGAGTGGGCTGCATATGATGAAGAGAGAACCTAGAAATGAAGGAACATTCATTAAACTTGTTCTTTCTCCTAGTAATGCTTTAAATTCTCTGATACCATCTCAATGGCTTCAAATCCCCAGCCCATTTCCATGCTGAAGAAGCCTGAAACATGTCCAAATACAGGCACAGGACAGCCCTGGGTCCTGATCCTTCTGGTGGAATGGAAGGTGGATGTTTTCGCCCACCTCTGGACTGGAACATGGTCCGTGGGAGTGCATGAGGCTGCTGGAAGGGGTTATAGTTCACCAACGGCCTGAGTGATAACAAAGACTTGATTCTCTGCTGCTCTGAAGTTCAAGACAGGAAAGGGGGAGGGCAGGGAAGAAAAACAGAGCAAGCTGTTAGGAGCAATTCATTCATTAATGAACTTCTGAGGGAAGGCTGTGTGCTTCAGTGTTCTGCTTTGAGACCAAGCAAGCATCTTCCTCTTCTGTTACAAAGATCTTAGGCTTATTGCATAACACAGTAATAAATATTGCATTAAAATAATTGGCAAAGTAATGTCATAAATAATGCATTTCTTCCAAGAGTTTAGGTGAAAATCTAATCCAAGCCCTGCACATACCTGCAAATACAACACTGCCTAAAATTGGTCACACGACTTTTGTTCCTCATCTGCACTCTTTTTTCTGGCCCGGCTTTGATGCAGTGGTTTGACCTAATTTTTCTCTGTCTACCCTTGGTTTCACAAGGCAGAGGGTAGGGCTGCCCCCAAGCATATCCCATCCCCAGCACTGCCTGCAGGCTGCTGACTTTTAGGAAGGGTGCTGCTGTGCTCCACATCCATAAGTGCATCATAATAATCCCGTTGACTATAAAGTTGATGCCAAGCAGCAGCATTAATTCTTTTTTTTTTTCTGGTAAGGTGAGGTAGGAGACCTACAAATAAATGTTTGGATCATTCTTTTCTGACATAAGCATTTCATTTGCTACCTGAAGACTGCACTATTCTTCCCAGGAGCTGAAATAGGTTTTACTGTATAGTAATGTCATATTTTTTCTACTCTTTGTCTCTAGCTTCTTCTATCTGTATTAAGTCACACTGGCTGACCTGAAATGTGTCTGCTAAGATCTTCCTGCACTGAAACTCAGGAAAAAATAGTCTTTTTAAAATAAAAAATACGGGTTAAGACAAGAAACCCTGTGATGATTTCCTTTTTCTTTTACTGTGGGCAAAATTCAAGTTTTTCATGACTCTGCCAAGGGAATGTCTTAAGCATTTAATTTCTTGCTGATGAGCAACAGCCACCAGTGGTTGATACCACCTCACCATTCAAGGACTGAGGCAGTCTGCTTCTGGACACCTCTACCTTGAAGTTTCATCTGGAAAATGCTGTTACGTAGGTCATTCAGTTTCCCGTCTTCCCTATAATATCTGGGAAAGATGAGCGAAAACCAAGCAAGTACAAGGGGACATAGAAATTGTTCTTGGCTTCCACAGGCTCTGCACATAGTCAGCCCCTCTCTAATGACCCTAGAGGTGGCAGAATGGATGCACTGGAAATATCTCTGGAATGCAGGAATCACATGGACTGTTAAATATGGCAGGGCTTTGTTTGCTCCGCGAGAACTGAGCTGCAGTAGCCCCGTGGTGAGCATTTTACATGTCACAAATGCAAAACATTTTGACTTGCTTTCACCTTTTCTTGTCATCTCTCCCATTGGTATGAGGCTCATTATTCCTGCAGGCAACTCACTACTCCTTCTGATTCAAACTGGTCTTTTAGTAAAATACCATGCCACCTTCCTCTCTTTCCACTCCCATCAAAAAGCATCAGTATTATGGCTCTGCCTGTAGAAACATCATCTGTCTGAGGAAGGAGATCTGACTGTGGGATTTGACCTAGGTAGTGATAACAGACAAAGTGGTGTCCCTGATTTCAAATGCTAGAGGTAAAAAAAATCATCACATAGCATTCACCAAAGCAAAATGGCTTCTTGAAAATGGCAAGCTGTAAACTGAGGCAATTCCAGCCCAGAGAACCTTCAGAAGAGAATACAAACCCAAATTTGTCTGTCCTCACTTTTCATGGGCCCTGCTGGCAGGAGAATTTTACTGATGTTCATTTGCAGCATTCGACTTCTGCATTCAGGAGGCGTTTCGACTGACAGAGAAAAGCAGAAAGAGACAGATGTACTCACTGGAGAAGGCTTATATACAATTGAACATGTAAACATTTGCAAACTACTATTATTTTTTTCAATTGTATGAATATCAGTGTCTTGACTTGTGCTCATAGGGTTGTCAGGAATTATGTAAAGATGGGTACAAAGCAGCTCCCCCCCCCAGTTCACTGCATCACAGTCTCTGGGCATGTAGTGGGTAACTGGCAGTGCTTTGTGCACTTTGAGGTACTACATCATGGCAAGCACTAGGAGGTGAGTGCCAAAGACACCTTTTACCATGGTTCTGCAGAGCAAAGAGAAGTCGTACCTGCCTCAAGGACTTTATATTCCAAACTGTCTGCCCAATTCCTTTTTATTGTGTGAAGGGGCAATGAAGTAAGTTATGTTCTTCAACCATTTTGCTTTTGAAAAATACTCCAAATCAGCTGAATAAGAGTCAGCTGAGTGTTGGGGTAATAACAGAGAGACCTCAGAAAGCACGTCTTGGAACAGTTCATAAAGAATTAGAAAACATTGTCCTTGTCCAGCTTTGCAGAGGACTTTTTTAATGTCTGATACAGTATGTCTATTTGATAATTGTCCCCAGCATATTTTAAGTAGTGCTGCTCACTGAAAGGGGTTTCCACTGAAATGAGATTGGGAGGCATCATCACCCCCAGCCAGAGTAATGAGTTCTGAGTTTTGATAATGCTCTTTGTGAGTATAGTGCCTGTGCTCAAAAGGAATATTGCAGGGAGACCACCCTTCTTACCCTGGGAGTTAAGCTCTCTTCAGTGGTATACATTGCTCACCATGGCAATGGGAATTGAATTTTCCGCTCTCTGAGCTCTCTCTGATACTTAAACTAGCCTCATGTAATACTATTGTTGCCAGTGTCATTGCACCACTGAAAACTAAATGAATGAATAAATTAGAGCTATGGCATTTTGGATTGCTGAATTTCATCCAAGCTTTTTATTGCAGTCATGAACTCCTTTTGCGATGACAGACGGAATGATGCTTATTAGACAGTTAGGCAGATCATTGTAATGAACAAACATGAGAAGTACAGTAGGAAGGCTGTATATCAGAGAACTGAGATGGGATTATCTCTTAAGAAACCTCTTTCCAACACCAATTGCCTTTTGACTGCAGGGCCACTTCGTATTACACAACAGTGTATTCTTCCTTATTAATGCAAGTAATCTAAGTTTATGGCTCCTATTATGATCTTTTCCTCCTTGGCCTTATAACTGCCTTTAATATAGAAGCTATTCCCATCTTCTTGAAAGTTTGTGCTCCTTCAGCTTTCAACTTTCATCTTGCTCCTATTTCGTATGTCTCTGAATATCCCTCAATGTCACATTTGCAGCGCTCAGTTCCCTCTTTGTCTCATTTCTGCACAGTTGTCTCCAAGACTTTTTCCTCAGCCCCATTTACTGTGTTGTTCCATAGCCACTCTCAGCCGTGGGCAGCACTGTAGGTCCACCGAGCTCTGCCCACCTGTCCAGGACTTGTTCAGGTTCCAGACCACTGTTTAAATGCCCCTTGTTCCCTTGATATGCCTGTATCTTATTCCTGACCTGTTTGTATGGTTACATGAAGGGTTCCAAACAAACTGACCTGGACTAGGATTTGATAATTTGCTCAGGATGATTTACTGGTACTTGGGAGAAGGTGGTCCTTTGCCCTTGGCATGGCACTTATGTAACCCATCAGTATGACAACTTGGAGAGTTAATGCCAGCAGAATAATAACCTTATAAAAAGTAGTGATTTTTTTTTTTTTTTTGGCTAGTGTAGCTCCCAGAACTGGTTGATATTAGCCTGAAATTGTGTGACAGAAGGGGGAAGAAGGGGGCAAGAAGACATAGCTGGGAATGCATGAGTGCCTGAATATTCCTTTCAGAGATGGCACAACATTAGATCTGCTCATCTGTGACATGAAATTCACGCCAAAGTCATATTTTGTGGCCTATTAACCAGCATAAGAAAAGGCTGCTTTGGGGAGGGACAGTCCTATTGGATGCCGCTCATATTGCCACCTATGCCTAATAGTGCAGACGATGACACTGCATGTGGTGAGCTGGAGCACCTGGAAATCAATCAAATGGAAAGACAAGCCTCATTGCTCAGCTGTCCACATGGCCATAGCAAGTGGCACTGAACATTTCCTGGAGGCAGTGGTGAGCTGTTACACTCCAGAGGAGGCTGCTGTGCATGGGGGTGCTATTGGTGGGGTTTTTTGTGCTGCTTGTCCTCGTAGTGTGGTGTTTGAGGAATATGAGAATGGGGACAAGGAGAGTCTTTGTCTCCTCAATGGAAATTAAAGGTCAGAAGATTGTCATGGAGCATTGGGAAGGGACCTTGTCTTTGTATAAATATACAAAAAATTCTTCTGAGAGAGATCTTAAGTGTCTATGTATATTCCTGGAGAGATATAAGCCTCCATTTAATTGGTCCCCTGAAGTCACAGCAGAGCAATCCATTTGGCTGTGGAACAGTTGCCTCAGGAAAGCCATAAACCTTTATTGCTTGGAGACCTTTGAAATTGGACAGGACACACCGTGGTGTTCAGCACAGATTAAAGTTGTGTGCTTCAGGGAAAAAGCACACAAAAGACTACCTCGGGGAATGAACCACCCCTCATAAGCAGGGGACTGGATGCAAATTGTCCTTTTCCATCTCCAATTTGCGCAGATCTGCTGGATCTGTTAGACTCAGAGACCTGGAACACAGTGATCTGCTGCAGAGTACAGTGGCGCAATGTTTTTTATTTTCATTTTTTGATTGCTTAAGTTGGTTTAAGTATTTATCACTTGGTAAATCTCATGTCTGATTCTGTGTTGGGCTTGTTCTCAGGAAGCGAAAAATGCTTATTTTCTACCAAATCAGTTACCAAGCAGCCACGTTAATGCTTGTGGCAATATCCTGATGGGGCAATTGAAGAAGAAATGATGGAAGAGTTGTGAGCAGAAGGGTGCAGACAGGGAGGAGGAAGCCTTTCAAACCATCCCTTAGTGACAACCAGGCATGAAGATGGCCCTAATCTGATTTCTGTTGCTGATCTTGTTGAAGTAACCCTGACACTGCTAACACGTTTTTCAGGTAGGAAGATTCAGACTTAGGCTGTAGACACTCCAACCTTGTCTTGATTCATTTTTATGTAAAGCTGTTTCCACAATCATTTTAACAAAAAATAGCAGACTATAAAGTATTGTTGTTGTTGCCTGCAAACTGCAAAAAGTGTTTCATATTTAATTTATGCTTATTTCAGTTATTTAAAAGATACATTCATAAACCATGAGTTAGAGTATCATATCTTCAAGTGACACTTTTGCATGGTTTCCCAGGGGCATATTGTTCCCAACTGAGGTATGTAGGCACTGAGATTATCATAAGTGGAGGAGTGTACAAAATGGAAAAAATACTGTGGATTTTGTTCATTCCTGGAAACACAGGATCTGTCAGCCTGTATCTGTCAGGATTATATCTGCTTATCACATCGCCTGTCCAGTCCCTATGGCTTCTGTGAGAGGAACACTTACCTGTATTTCAGCCTCTTCAGTCACAGCTGGATCTGATAAGTTAAATGGCTAATTGAAGGTCAGTGCTTCAGTGTGCATTAGTCAAACCCTGTAGTTATAATAGCAGATAATTTCTTTGTAGCTGTACACAAAGGCAAATGTCTCTGTTTCTTTTATTCATTGCCATCCCCACAGCCAGCTATGAAGGACTGCTGATTTAATTGCATAATCTAATAGGGCTGAGTGGCAGGGCTCTAACTTAAATGTGTCTAAGGTATTTGTATTATACAGCCACTCTTTCTTCTGCCTTCTTTCTATGCATTGTTCCACATTTGTGTTAAGCCACATGGGGATATTGGAAGATGCTGTAGACCCAGATGTCTGCTGGAATCTCAGACTGTGTAATTAGCTGTGGCCATCTAGACACTAGCTGAAGAGATGTGTCTTATAGTGAATAATGTGTAGTTTTGCTGCCTAGAATTGTACATTCAGGCTTCTGTAGACTGTATAACAGACTGTGAAAGTTGCTGTGCCCACTCCTCTGGGAGGAAGGGATGTGGTGGGCTATACCCTTGAAAAAGTTGTGTTTGTTTATTTGCTTGTTGTTCGGACTTTTTTAAAGTGTTCCCCTTCCCTATCAAAAAGAAGAAAATAAAGTTGAATGAATTTGAGCTCAGTGAGTCCACCAATAAAATTACATGATTCGCCCAGTTTGCTTTACTTTTGTCCTGGGTTGCAGTAATTTAAACCTTGCATGAACACCTTCTCTTGAGGTCTCAAAGCACCACACAGAGGCAAGAAATCCCTGTGCCTTTTAGAACTATTATCCTTTCTTCCTCACGTAGGGAAAAGAAGGCTTCAAGAGGCAATATGAGTAATAGTTGCACAGAAGTCCCTGGTGAGGACAGAAGTTGACTGTAACTTTTGTGACACCCTCAGGTCTCTGTAGTGATCTTGATAGCATTTCTCAGTCATGATGGTTGCAGCATTTTGAATTCAAAAAGTGGCATCATGTCAATTGAAGACAAAAATAAAGCTGTCCACCAGGACCTTATATGTGTATATTCAACGCCATGTCTCTGCTGAGTTGCTCACTCTGCTCTTTAAGTCCTACCAGCTGAGGGACAGTCAGAGCTGCATTGTTTCCTCCAGAGCCTTGACCCGAGCACTAGCAGTGTCTGGAAGTTGCACCAGAAAGGCAGTGCACACAGGGTGAAATGTGCTCCTTGAGCCTTGGCCCTTTCTGCTTCACTACTGTGAAAAGCCTACAATGGAATATCAATTCATTTGTATTCAACCTGGCTGTTCTGCTTCCAGACCTCCTTTCTTGTCTGCAGCTGACAGGATGTCACGAGGAAGTGACACAGCAGTGACAGTTTGTGTGTCATGGTCCACTTCTATTCGAACTTGATTTTTATCTAGTAATGAATCGAGCCACAGGAGTCCAGTCTGGGAAAAAAAAAGAAAGTGTCTCAAGGAAGCAAGCTGAAGCTAGAAAGTTTTTCAGTCCATTTGGAAATAAGAATGCATTACAATGTGCTTTTTTCTCTCCATATGAGACCCTGGTATTCTCAAAAGGTAGACTGGGTACAAAAGGGGTTTTGCATTATTTATTAGTGTGCCTCTGTCACACATAATGAGTGCTATAAAGTATGTAAGAGTTTATAATTGGCTATCTGCAAGAAGTAATCCTAAGGGGGTTGTGTTAGGATCAAATAAATTATGCTTCATTATAGTAGTTATGTCAAGGATATTAGAAAATTGTTTTTAGTTGGAGGAAGAAAAAGAAGGAGAAACAGAAGGAGAAAACTCCTCATTACTGCCCAGACCCAATTCTGTCAGAGATTTTAGTCTGAGGAAAGATTTCAATATTTCTCCTTAAAATTCCTGATGTGTTCAAGATGCTAAATAAGCAGTTGCCAAGACACCAGTACAAATAATGCATAAATGGAGTTTATCTAAACTGTTTTATTAATAAACTTCACTGAACTTTCCCATGCAGTTAAGCAGGAATCCCAATTCCCCACTATCCACCATTGGCACATCAGCTTTCAGAAATGAAACTTTTATCTCTTCCTCTCAGGGGGATAAGAATGCCTGAACTCCCCAATCCCCCCCTCCCTTCCCTCCACCCTCTCGCTCTTCTGGAATCTAATTATTGTTCTGATAATTCAGAACAAGGATTCAGTGCCAGTAAAATATACAGAAAAAAAACCAAAAAGATGAACAGCTGGTCCTGAAAGCTGTGATGGTATCATTGTAAAATGAACATTTACATTTTAGAAAAGCCAGGACTAAAGGAATCTCCATGTTTCCAAGTCTGATGCTTTTGGATACAATTTTTGCTACAATGTAGGTGCGCCTGGAGTACCTAAATCAGACAAGGAAAAATCTTGTCAGATCCAGGACTGAGGGAATATCTCTTTCCTTAAAGCAGTTACTGGGTATTATTCTAGTTTTAAATAGAAAGTCAAAGGAGAACAGGTTTTCTCTCGTGAGACAGTATACTTGGTTTTCAATGATTTCCAGCAGTGAAAATTACCTGTGCTTTTGTATATTAAATGTAATAAACTCATTAAATCTAAAAACATATCCTATAATCCTTACAGGGCCATAGTTGCACCAGCCCCTATCCAAGCCATAAAGGGAACTCATGTTTTGCAATACATTAATAAAACAGCGTTTTGTATAAACAGCATTGTGTGAAAACTGTAAAAGCAGAAGCAGCTCCAGAACCAGGACACTGGGGGGATTGCAGCCTCTTGGCTCAGTCTGCACACCAGAAACTGCACTGCAGCTCCAGTCAGGGGCTGTTTGCTGAATATGTAACTCTGTCAAACAGCTTTTGCTTGGCATCATTTTTTGTGTGCATCACAGAAAACATACCTGAAATGTAAGTTGTGGGGACTCAAACAGGAATCAGGGACAAAAGTGGCCAGTGAGGAGCTGGATGTGTCACAGGAGTCAGCTGGTTCTGAAAGAAGAATGCAAACAATAGTTAGTATATGAGGAGAGTTGAAAGTAAGGGACTTTTCCTCCTTGAAGGCTTTATAATTAGTCTAAGTGCCATCATTAGTGGCTTCCGGATCCATGTAACATTAATCTCATAACTTGTTCAGTTTCTGTTTCCATTTTTTCCTTAAATTCTCTCTCAAACCTTGTAGGATGTCCAGCCAATGCTACCATTGCTCCATAGCACTCCCTACTCCTAGGTCCAAATAAGAGTTTATTCTTGTATCTAGCAATTACATGCTCCAGTCACTAAGTATTAATCCATTAAACCAATGATCTTGTAAATTTGAGGAGAAATATGAAATGCTGAGGAGGGCATCAAGGCACTTACAGGCTTTTATCAAGGACAGCCTTTATAGCAAAGAGTTACTAGAAGAGTCTTCCACTGTTCATAAAGCATCATTTCTGAAAAGTTTTGGGACAAGAGAACAATAATGAGCTCCAAGAGTCACATAGTTCATTTTAGGGTTTTGGTAGTTAATGGTGCCATGACCTTCAAGGTCTTTCTTTAACTTAACTATCCTTTTGGCTTTTCTCCATTGGAAACAACAAGTTTGCTAAATTCCTACTGGGACTCAGAGAGAGCATTTCATTTTCTTCCCGCTTTGCAGCACCTTTCTTGACAATGGATTAAGCAGTCCCAATTTACACATTTTTTTCCTGTCAGAACTGGCCATTCGATATGGCCTTTTCCTTCTTCTCAGAGGATNAACTGAAATTACCACAGGAAGATACAGGTTAGACAGTGTGAAAAACTTCTGTTGCAGACACATAGACTTCTTCGTGTCCCTTCCAGCCCAAGTTTTATTATTAAGCTTTACTGAATGAGTAATTTGTTCAAACTTCAAAATGAGTTCAAGGATGGGCTCATGAGCTCATCAAGGGAGAAGTGTACCCTTTTACTCAGTTCTTCCCTCTCACACTGGTTTTTGTTAACAGAAAGAGTTAAGTATGTTTGAGATGTTGGTAATCTTGTTCATGTGGATCCTCTCTGGAGAGAGTAGGTGGCAGTGCCACATTTTTCTGAGCTGCAGATGTGCAATATATTTGTAAAAAACTGCCGCTACTGTCCAAAAATATGTTTATTACATTTAGTGGCAAACTGAAAAATGGGATCTACTTGAGGGAAATTGACTTGCATTTTTTTCCTCTGCATATTGGGTCAGTTATTGAGTTTGAATGCCTTCAGATAGAAAGCCCAGAAAATTCCATATTTTTATTTAAAAAAACCCCAAACCAACCTTTTTTTCTTTGTTATGTCTCATGAAAAAAACTTTAAGACATGTAAAAATCGTGCAGAACAAAACACAGGCAGTCTAACAGCATGGAAACAGTATTTTGACTGTCACACAGTTCTCATTAGAGTTGTGCTGAACCTTATCGTCTCTATTACTGAAAACAGAATAGCTGAGAATGAGGTAATAGTTGTTTTTAGTTTAATTGAGGAAGCCATTGAGCAATTGATTTCACATGGAGTCTATTATTGCTTAAATTTAACTCCATTTCTTTTGATTTTCCATGCAAGCCAGCACAAAAGCAAATGGCACTGAGTATACCTTTGTTTGTGCATAGATTAATTCATATGCTTAGCTGCATGCTCTGCAAGTAGCCTTGTGAATGCGAAGGGTATTTAAAAAGCTGCTAAAAGACGCTGCACCTACAGTAATGTAGCAGCAAACAGTAAATTGTACTGGCCTCATCTTCACCAGTTCCCACATATGTCACAACACTTTGCTGTCTATGATTTATCTGTCAGCAAGCTCTACACTGTACAGACAGAGGTGCACTTGATGTCTGCAGGGCTGTGTATCAACTGCGCTGGTGTGTAGGTTTTTACGGAGTAGAAGAAGACTTAAACCTGTGAAGCACCAGTGAGAGTAGCGTAAAGGTAAAAGTGATCCTCAGCTGTGCTTGGTGACTGCCACCAACTTTTGCAGCATTATTTATCTTACTGTATTTCCTATCTAGAAAAGTGATTTCCAAACTCATTTGATTTGAGGGGTCTTACAGACTCTCCAGTAGAAATGTGGACCCATTCAATCTTTATTGCAGGTATAGATTGTCTAATGGCATGTATGAACTTATTTGGAAGTACTCTATGGTTTGCCAGAGGGTCTGCAGAGCATGTGTTGAAAAGCTACTTTGCAGTCTTGAATACAGCTTAAGTTTTACTGAGATGCACAGTGGTTGATCTTCTATTAATCCTTGGACAGCTCAGCTGAAATAAAACCAACTGAAAAATAAAAACCCGTCAAAAGTCTGGTATGCAGTATTCTTCCACTGGATGCATGCTTTACATCAGTTCCAGTTTCCCTGTGACTCTGGGGATATGCCACTGAAGTGAAGGAATTGGCTGGACATCTTTGTTGCTGTATTCATCATCTACAAACTCTTGCTTTTTAACAGATCAGTGGACTAAAAGACGTGGAAAAACAATTCTTTGGTATTTAATCCATGACTGAATATTTCCAAAAGCTGCGACAGGCTAGTGGTGAAAACACTGGAGCAGTGCTCAGGAGTTAGGCTGCTGCAGACTTCTACTTAATGCTTGTAACAACTTTAGTCTGCCTAGTTGTATTGAAAAGATATGGATATATCTATCCATTTATCTATTTCTCTGCTCAGGCGTCTTCACTGATGCAAGATATATTTCTTTCATTCCCTCCTTAAAGTTTTTCATAAAATCAGTTCATGTACTGGGAAATCCTTTGAGCATGGAGCTTCTGAAAAGCTCTAGCTAGTTTTTGCCAGTCTCCATTTGCTATTGAAATTCATATTAATGAAAAAGAATATGGCTTATCTTCTATGACTACATGGAGAATTATGCATTTTGGGAAGTTACTTACTAAAGTACCTTTTATTAATTGCAATAGGCATCCTTGTGTTTCTAATGGAGCAATTTCTATTTAAATACATTACGTCATATGCCATATGCTGCTGTAGACTCTTTGAACTCTTAAGCATTTGATTTTGAGTCACAAAACAATGAGTTTGTCACATAAAAAAGTCTGATGGCATGTGATAGTGTTCAGGCTTCTTTTTTTCTTTTTCCCCTCCCATAAAGCTTGTAATGTACAAGCACTGATCATGGCTTGCCAAACAAAAACGAGCTGACAGTTAAACTCCAGAGTGTTTTCTGGAGTTCTTCAAGCATTTCAGTTCCACTCTGAAGGTTCACTCTAACTGGCTCATGTCACATCCTTTTCAGAACAAGTGGTGTCAATCATTTTATTGTGTGACAAACTCTGGGAGGAATGACACAGATACTCACCAAATCTAGTTCTGAGTGGTCTAGCTCTGTGGGTAGACCAAGGCCATTTTGAAGCAGAAACTTGTTTCCATACGAATAACTTCCTTTTAAGGTCAAGCATACAGGTTTGCACTCAGAAGCAAGACACTCCTTCAATCTTCTCTTCTTCACTAATATTCAGGTCATTTTCGATAAAGGAAGACAGAATTCATGACAGAAATTGAGACATTTGCATCTTAAGGACAGAATGATGGCTGGAGGATAGAAGATAAAGAATAAAAATAAAGTATAGGTAACTTTGGGCCAGATTAAATTAAAGATTCTTACACTTTTTAAAGGTGTTTACAATACAACTATTTTCCTTTGAGACATTTCAAAGATCACATCAAGTTTAATAGATATCTAGGGTGAAACTCATTAGGATAAATCTAAGTACTTTGTGCTGTTAGAGATACCCTGGGTTCTGCAAGATCTCTGTGTGGGCTACAGGTATGACAGAGGACTTAGGGAAGTCTTGCCCTGCTCTGGAGAGGCAGCTGGAGGAGCAAGATACTGAACAGCACTTAAACTGACAGAAGGTGACTTGTTTGGGTGGCTAAATCCCACTCTGCATTGATACTGCCCATGGAGCACACATCAGTCATTGACCTCCAGCTGCTAGTCCAGATGCATATGGCTTTCTCTGCTGGTTCTGTGTCATGTCTGCCAGTCCCACGTGAATGTCTTCGCTGTGTAAGTTATGTGAACTTAGATGTATTCTAGTCATAGACCTATGTTTATGTATTCTTTAGGATGAGAGGCATATCTTGTAGACTCTCCTGGTTGTACTGACCAAGGTCTCAATTCAATTGCCACTGCAGAGGCATCTTTACAGTTTTGATATTCCCTGTGTCATCTGAGGCACCTAGAAAGGAAGGCCTGTGCTCTTTTGGAGCAGGTGGGCTACCCAGCTGCAAGTGCATGCATGTGACTTGAGCCCCAGCTGCTTTAAGCTGAGGTGCCTGAATGATGGAAAAACAGATTCTTTCATGTTGGAAGGGATGCCAGAATAGTCCGATCTTCTGCTTAAAACAGAACCAACCCTGAATCATGACTACAATAATTACTTTTATGCCTTCAAGTACCCCCTTGACAAACCAAAGCAGCCAAGTATGGGCTTATGCAAAGTGCTTAGTGCTATGTCTTGTGTTGAAACACTGGAGGATTCACCATCTCAATACTGCCCCATTAACTTCATCCCTGGCCACGTAACCAGTACATATTGAAGGAAGGCCAAAGGACCTGGTGATGCTGGAATCTCTCATATCCAGTCATCTATACCCAGCGCTCCTAGTTGGTAGAAATAGCTATGGTGAAACCCTGTTTTTTACCTTTTTTTTCTGATTTGAATCTTGATCTCATCCTCTGTGGTCTTTGGAGCTTCTTTCTGAAGGATGTTCTACTTAGTACCAAATACTTGTATCATCATTGACCGCAAGAATGAAAGTATAAGAGGCACTCTGTGGTCTGGTGGTAAGGGAATCAGCCTGAAGTCTCTGCTTCACTGAATATTCATTCTTTAATCAGCTGGTACCTACTCCACATTCCTTCTGCCTTGATTCTGTGGCCAGCGTTAACCTCACTTCACCATAACCAATACAATATAAATTGCACAGGCAGATCCCTGTTTTCTTGGATCTTTCTAAATCCCCCTGCCCATGAATGGATATGTATAGTAATGGCTATAGAGGAGTTTTCAGTGAAATGTCCAGCTTCACACTGTAATTCAACTAGTTCTCAAATATCATATTAGTTCTCCTACTGCATACATAAAATAGGATTAAACTCTTGGATTTCTTAATATCTAGTGCCAACCTGTGCAGACTGTGAGGCCTTTATACTGCTGCTTTATAGAATCTAGTTACAAGAAGTACTTCCAGGGGTGATTTTCAGTGATTGGAAGTGTTAGGAGCTGCATCTTCTGGAACCCCCTGCATCAGCATGTGTTTTGCAGGGCTTTGAAATTTGTGCTGGTACTTTCCACAGCAGCAGCTACCACATCCTTATCACTTGTCCTTGTACCAAATGGCTCTTATGAATTCACTTCCATTTAGCAGCAGCTCTGTGTGTGTGTTTTCCCCACTCTCCCTACTTCACCTTTTTTGAGGGGTTTCTCCCAGCCCCATTTTCTGAAGCCTTCGGTATTGCCTAAAAAGTGCCCAGGGCAAATGGAGCATAGAAAGTCTTGAGCCTTTGGGTACCAATGTAGCATCTCTGGGTTCTTCTCTAGCATCTCTAGCATTTTCTCAGCCTGAAGCACTTCTATAGTAATGAGCACACCACCTCTGATCAAATGAACATTAAAGCAACGTGATGCTTCATCTGTCAGAAAACTCTCGTCTGCACACTCTGTTGCCCCATTGCCCTTGGTTACAGTGAAAGTGAAGGCTGTGACTCTCCCATGACACAGCACTCTGCTGACTTGATCCTGTCAGGAATTCGTAATACCTTTTTTAGTCTTCCTGTGCCACTGGCCCTGCTTTCCAAGAGCTCTAGGAAATAGCAGTAAGCACAGCTCTTTGCTGTGGTTGTTTGCTGAGGTTTGGAGCCAAGCAGTTGCCAGGCAGTGCATGCTCATGGTGTGAGTAACCCAAAATAACAGAAAAAGTCTCATTTAAGGGTGAAGCTTGACAGTCAGGAGGAGGGGAGCTAAGTAAAGTCAAATGCAGTCAAAAGCTGGAGATCAGAACTAGAAAGGAAAGGGTGGTGGGGTTTTACTCCTGACTGAAAACCCTATTTCCATCACTTTCAAATTTAAGCAGTGTTATTGGAGGCAAGATCTGCAAGACTGAAGGTTGTAGCATGTTATTGTTCTTGCTCTTCATTTTACTTTGCATCTAGGAGTCCCTGTAATGTCCTGCTATAGCAAAGCCTTTGACCTGACACCTTGACCTTGACTGAAACCCTGAACTGACTTGCTGTCTCCCACGCTGTCACCTTTGTGAGAAGGAACAGGAGGAAATTTGGTGCAGCATAAATGTAGTTTCTGTCTATGTGTCCCTGGGAACCTCTGCCTAGACACTCAGACAAGGGAATCTCTCACTGCATTCATTAACGCTGTAGGCAATTGCACCCTCTCTCAAACAAGGCCCTTTCAGCTCAGGCTTAATAAGGAACCAGTCAAATGCCCCATGTTCAGTGACAGAACTTTTATCCCAAGTGTTGATCTTGTGTTTAAGCCTAATAAAAGCCCAGTTCAGCTTCATGTCTGGGTTTCCTGAGGGACAGACACTAACAGCAATGAAAGGGATCAGTGTGATAACATTTCTCTAATGGAAGAACAACAGAGAAACCAAAGAAAAAAGTGATGATGCTGAGAGAAGGTAGAAATGTAACCTTAAAGAAGGGATGCTTCTGGATGAAGTGCTGGGAGCTGTCAGTATAAAGACACTGTCCCTCACTAACTGAATTGAGGCTGGACTCCCATGGGTATGGGGGCCAGGCTGCCTGTTTCCTCTGTTGAGTCCTGCTGCTTTGCCCAGGCTCTAGAATTTGTCTTAATCCTTTCTGACCCACTTCTATCACTTCAGTTACTGCTTGCAGCTCCTGGAGAGTTCTTTGAACAGGGACTTCAGAAGCTGTGTCTACTGAAGTATTTCACATCACAGTTTTTTAATGATATTTTTTGTTGGCTACGGTATGTCTGAAAGCAGCAGACAACTTCACGTGTCAGCTCAATTTTACTTTCACACTCCAGACTCACTTTTATAGCAGGTAAATGCTTTAAAACCATTACAGCGAGGACAGTTTTTAAATCACAAGAACCAGAGACTCAAAGTGTGTGCTGCATCTAAAAATTGGTTTTGTTTTGCTTGTCAAGATTACTGTACCTTCAAGTGACAGATGGGAATGTGAAAACTTTCTATCATCCTTGACGATTCAGACTGGCTAATAGAAAAAAAAAAGTGAAAGGAAAAATCATCATTAAAATGGTTTTGAAGGGGAAGACTTCCAAATTATTGTCTGTCAGCTTCTCCAGATGGCCTGAATATCTGTCACATGAACAGTATACATTAGAAATCCCTAACAAAACAAACAAAAAAAGGCAAGGTTTCTTTTTGCTCAGGTCTGAAAATAAAAGGGGGAAAAGTTGAAGATGGGGGGGAAAGAAAGGAGGAAGATGAAGATATTTCTCACAAAAAAAGTGACTGTACAAAAAACAACCCTCATTCCTGGTTTTATTTTCTCTCTGCAGTACATATGTCAAGTCTGGCCTATTCCTTTTATTTTTCTAAGTGAAAATACAAATTGTGTTTTTACAATGACACTGGAGTCCTTCCTGCTTCAGAGACTTCCCAGAGTCCTTGTTACAACAGTGCAGACCCCTCTAACTCCTGGCCAAGGAAGCCCTTATGGTGCCCAGCAGTCTCTTTCACTGCAATCATAGAGTGTAACTGTCTGGAGCTGAGAATATACAAAAAATGAATGCATATCAGAGGCTCTTAAAAAGCCCATAATCAAGGAAAGCCACCATGGGTTTAGTTACCATTTGAAAATGCATTTTGTAGCAGCCTGAGTCGAAAGCTAAGTGCCTCGTTCACTGCCATCACCACCTCTCTTTTTTCATCAAACAGATGGTTTTCCCCATCAGGCTTACCTGAATCGTGTGCTTAGGCATACCCTCTGCAGGGAGGAAGGAAGGACACTGTGGAAGGTTTGACTTTAATTAACAGACTTTTGGGGAGTGCAATGATCAAATGGGCTGACAGAAAAACCAAGAATGAGCCATTAAGCAGTCAGGAGCACGTGTTGCCCTCAACAAGTGAAGGGAGGAGCTGAGTCTGTAAAACAGGATTTGCTAGCTATGAACTGTCAAGACAGTTACAATTAATTTATGATGTGATGTCTACATGAGTTATTTAAGGCACATAAGATCCTTGGGTGGAGGCTGCCATAGAAGCCACAGCAGCAGTCTGAGGACTACTCACCACAAGGATTTGCAAGCTTTCTATTTTGTGCATTGACTTTTGCCAATCGGTCTTGGAGTTTCTGAATGCAGTCATCTTGCCTACAGCAAAATCTGGTTAATGTCTCTTGGTTTGTTAATCCTTCCGTATTCGTTGTTTGAGACTTGCTTGCATCCAGGCTATTCTTGGAGATATTAATAGTGTTTAATATTTTATCTCTTGGAGTAAGCTGGTTTCTGCATGCTGCAAATCATTTCTTTATCACTTAAAAGATGAGACCTAGGCCTGTGCCAAACCACTAATGTAATTACTGTCCCTTCCCTGCTGCATCCACCATATGCAGAACCTGTTACATGCAATAATTTTTAATCATAAGCACCACTCCTGACAGACAAGATCATCTTTCAAGTGCCAAGTGTTACTAAAATATGATCATGCATTTTACTTGCAGCAAGAGTGACAGGGAAGGCAGTTTGGGATGGACAAGGATTACTCGGGATAGTTTACTATTGAGGCATCCACTGTATGACCCCCTGGTTTGTGTAGGTCTGGGCAGCTCCTCACTTAGCCCATAGGCTGATTTTAGATCACTTTTTGAAGGTATCCAACATTCTGCATGAACTATGTAAAGAGCCTAGTGGCTAAATGGGACACTGCTAAATACTGAAGCCAAGCACTTAATTCCAGCTTTGGATTGCCAAGGCTAGTTGCACTCAGTCAGTCCTGCATTTCTATCCCTGTGCCTTGCTAGCACATCGCGCCAGCTGCAGCACCCGCAATAGCAGTGTTTCACAGACTGGGGCAAGGAGCCCGTTTCATTCCCAAGTATGGAACCTCTCCAGAAAAGCTGGTCTGTGACAGTGCCAACACCTCCACTGGTGCATGGTGTGTCATCTAAAACAGCAGCCAAGTGCCACCAGCACCTCCACTTGCTGGCCTGCCCTATCCCACTGACTGGCTCCCTCACACCTCAAAGCTGCAGCCCCATTTGTGAAGGTGCCATTTACAGACCTGCACATATCCTTCCCCTTGCAATTTCTTTTAATGACTGTAGTGGATAATAGAAGATGACAGATGATGGTAATTGTGGCACATTGGGGTTTGTTGTTTTTTTTTTCCTTTCTTAAGAAATGTTATAGGCATCGTAAGCATTTTAAGCAGCTGTAAAGATGGGTGTGGTGTCCTGGGTAGCATAGCAGAATAAATGCAATAACTGTAGGGCAGGCTGGAATGTGACTCTTGAGCTAACCTAGTAACTGCTCTCTGTTGAAGCTGCAAAATTAGCTTAATGTTTTCCACTGGGTTTGCTGCCCTTGAATTTAACGTAGATCTTTCAATGGAAGTTGCAGCTGTTCAGCAGGATCTGCATCCTCTGTGATTAAATAAATTGGCTGTAAGCCTGTATGAATTATTAGTGGTAATATTATGTAGCATTTTTGCTTTTGCAGGATTTGATCCACACAGTTAGCTGCTTACAGACTTGATTTGTCCAAGTCCTATTAACACCATGGTCTTTGAGGGACATTTCACGCTTTCAGTGCATAAAGGGAGTTGAAATGCCAGTTCCCAGCTCCATTGCCCATGCAGACTGAGGCAGCTTCAGCCCTGTTGAAGTCATGTAGAATCCTGCTGAAAGCAGTGGGACATGATGTACACATGCTCATACATATAAATATACCTCAGGGCATAAAGCAAAACTCATGAAACTTTTTCTTGCCAACTAGCAGGCTCTAAATCTCTGTGGAATTCTTATGCTGAAGGCAAGTCCCTGAGTTTGCCCCAAACCCTGTCTTCAAAAAGCAGTGGAGAACACAAGTGTTTTGTCAGTAGACACAAGTCCACAACAGGTGCATACGCATCACTACAGGGAAGTGTCTGAAGATGAATCAAAAATAGCTGAAAACCAGTGATATCAAAGGAGATGTCAAAGCAACAGCTTTAAGACTTGTGGCTAGTTGGTACCAGTGACAAAATCAGTATTTATAGGCATAAGCCTTTTTGCCAGATGGAAATGTAGGTCCATGCTCCTGCCAGCACCATTGGTCCCAAAAGGTTTTGTGTTCTCTAAATGAAGCACGTGAGCTTGTCCATGACTTTATACCTTCTCCTTTGCACACAAACATGTTGCCACTTGTGCTTGGGTGTCATGTGGCAGCACCAGCAAGAGGCAGCAGTTTTGTCATTTGATCTCATCATCACAGTCAGTGCAGGCTGCGAGCAGAAAAGTTGCAATGCTCAATGACTGGTACTCCATAAATGAAACTCAGCACTGCTAAAGCCCATACTCAACTGAAGAGCCAGCTGTCACTGGGGTAGGGAGGCTTTCTGACATAGTTTTCCCTTATTTGGTTTATCTATTTCTAGCTGATGGTGGGGCTCAGTGGTGGATGCTGTGGGCTGGTTGTTAGGTAGTGTGGACTGACTTTAAGGGCAAGCAGCCATGTATGAGCTCCTTTGGAGCAGTTCAACATTACAGTATATTGCATTGCTAAGGAATTTTTGACTGAAACCCAGAATTTATTTTCATTGAAACTGGGCTTTAAACTTACAGAGATGGATGTAGAGAAATGGGAGAAGGAAATAAGTTGTCAAGGCTTGTGATCACTGTATCCAGTGTAGCATTGGAGGCAGAAAGAGTGAACAGGTTTGCATTTGGAAGAGGATGAGCTGTGTTTGGAGAGTGGCAGTGTAAAGTACTGTGAGCAGTATTCATGGGAAAAAAACCAAACAAGAACCTATTGCTGCAACAAAACCTAAAGAGAGCTGAAAACAAACAGTCTAAGAATGCAATGGGCACTAGACACCCATGCCACCTGAAGAAAATAATTGTCAGTTGCTGAGTAAGAGCTTGTTCTGGATTTTGAGGAGCAGCATTGTTATGCTAATAGTCCTTTCACTTGCCCGCAGTGCTGCTGTTGTGCTCTCCTGGAAGAATTGGGCAGAAGTGTTTCCCAGGACCTATTTGTGAGGAAGGGCTGGCTGCCATTTCATCTGGTCCAATGCAAGCCTGACTTCCCTCCTACTCCCTGCATACATCTCCCTACCCCTCACAACAGAGCCCTTTAAGCGTTTGTAAGGTCTCACAGACAGTCCAGGACTGACCGGGGTTGCCATGATCCACCAGTCTGTGAGGATATCTCTGGCATCGAGGTGCTCTTCCTCCCTTCCCCATCCATTCTCATCATCAGTGGTCAAGTTCTTCCTTGCCCCATGGGGTCCTGCCCATTCCAAGCATGTGGGCCATGCTTTCCATGTTTTGCATTTCTTGCTTTAACAGTTGAAGTGAGAATCAGTCAGCGGTTTTTTCAGAGTCTTAAGCTGTCTTTAACAAATGTAGACCCAGTTCTGGCCTAAATTCTCTTGTCTGAAAAACATCCTTTCTGAGAATTTAATTAGAAGTGAATGCTCATTTACATGGATTCTACCAGCTGCCATTGGCTTTATGACCCTGGGGGAAAGAAAAGCAGACCATAGAGGGAAAGTCATTAGTGAGGACATTAGAAGCAGCCATATTCAGGTCAGGCAAAGTTCTGAAAATACCTAGCATTCATGTCTCCTTAATTGCTTTTCTCCCTTTACAGCTGTTGGGTAAATGTATCATCTGAGAGGGGCTGCCTAGGGATTTCTTTTTCATTATGTGTGGTAGATAGGGAGACAGAAGCAGGCAATGGCTGCTCATCAAGGGAAGGAAGAAGTAGACTTGAGCAGCAAGAAGAAATTTGAACTTAGTGGAGGAAGATCTAAGGAGCTAATATTGGGCCTAAACAGGGGCAGGTGTCCTTGGAGGAGCAAGCAAAGGAGCTGCTGAGCTACTTTGCTAACAACTGAGATGCTAAGAGCATTAAACACCTTTTGAAGTAAGATAAAATGACACTTCTGGACTTCAGTGCCTGGTTCAGGTGGGTCTTTGAGCAAATCGAGAACATAATAAGGTGATTTCTGTATCTCACTGAAGCATCAGCAATATGAGAATCTTAGGTATCTTGAGAATGGAGACAGTAGAAATGTACAAAAAGCTCCAGGCTCTAAGCCAGAATATCTTTCAGGACTCCTGTTAGATTGGTGTGATATCCACAGTGTCTCTGTCACAATACCCAGGGCTTTTCTGCACTAGGAGCATGGGAGCAGAAGTGCTTTGCCAGAGAGCACATTCTCCTTATTGTCAAGAGAGGAAGAGCATGGTGGTATGAAGTCAAGAGATATGCCCAAAGTCAGCAAGTGACAGCTCTAGGGCTTAAAGCCGGTACTCTACCTAGCAGGTAAAAGACACTATTACAAACTTTATGAGGACTTGCTTACCTTTACAGTCTGTGAAGTATCCCAGCCCATTATCTACATTGTGATTCATTTCCAGTCATATAAATAAGATCTGACACAAAGGGGGCAACATATAAATGCTGTAATATACATTGAAATGTTCTCTGTAGGCTATCTCTGTAAGAAGCTTTGCTGGCTACACCTGCTTTTTGGCAGCTGATGCAGTGACAGCTGAGAATGCAATATGATAAAAATGTCACTTCTGCAAAATAATCATAGTGCATTGAGTGGTTCCCAGCAAGGTGTTGTGAAGGGAAAGACTTTGCCAAAAAACACCTGTTTGGAACAGCATGAGGGCAAGAGAAAGTAAAACATGTTGTGAATGTTAAGGCAAGTGTGATAATAGGTAAATGGCTCAATACCTCAGTTGTTTGAGTGGAATGACTTGAGAAAACTTTGTGGAGTGTGTACCTGTGGTATGAATTGATCAGGTGATATGAAACCATTATTCTTTTGCTTTTGAAAGGGTGAAAAACAAAGAAAAATGACAACAGATTAGCACAGTTAATGGTTTTCCTGCTAGAATGTTGATAGACCCTGGTTGATTGTTGTTTTAATTAATCAGAAGCAATCAGCTTGTAAATGCTCTGATTAACACAGCTTCTATTTAACCCAATGTTGTGTTTTCCAAACTGTATACGTAGCAGTTCTGCAGAGTAGAAGAGGAGTCTAAAAGCTCTCAGATAAAAGCTCCAGAAGCCGAGAATGGCTTCTGGTGCTGAACCATCCAGGCTGGTTCCAGCCCACAGACCAGCTCTAAAACAGTGCAGCAGAATGCAGTGGTAGAAGTCCAAATGGTTTTCAGCTGGTTTTAGGAGAAGAAGAGACTTTTTTTCCTCTGGAATTCCCAAATGGCAACTTGATACTTTGATTCCCAAGCAGCAACCTGTGTTTAAGCTAATGGCAATTACTCGTATAAATTTCTGTTTTCTTTTGTCCTCATAGGTTTGTTGATCGGCTCTGGTTGTGCCCTCTATCCTCTTGGCTGGGACAGTGAAGAAGTCAGACAAACCTGTGGTAACCTTTCCAGTCAGTTTGAATTGGGTGAGTCATCATCAGAGCATCTCAGCCACATTAGACTGTTCTATGTGTTGACCATAAAAGCAAAGTAGGACATGAGCGCAGGGCGTGGAGGAACAACCTATCTGTGAGTGGTAGGATATTCCGGTATGGTGCTAAGGCAGATAATTTCAGATAGTTTCCTAGAAATATTTTCGAGAAAAACATTATAAAAGAAAATTAAGGAATATCTGTATGTATGCATGTATGTATATTTTTAAGAAGTAAATCAGATTTAATAGTTATGCAATGTGAGAGTTAACACACCTGGAGATCTTGATGGGTAGACAGAGGCATCCCATCACAGCGCAAGATAATTCTCAGTGAGTGCAGTTGGATATCTTTGAATTCTGGTATACTTCTGGTTTTCTAAGCCAAGCCTAAAGAGTATATTTTTTTGTTACTCAGGTATTTGAGGAGCTGGCAAATAATATGTGCTCCTTATGTCAGCCTTCTCCCAAATAAGCCACTGGTCTTACTGTTGGTGACTGCGCTGAGCCTGGAGTAAGAGCCAGGGATGAAGCCAAATCAGGCTCACACCCATGATCACCCCCCTAGAGGGCTCTAGAAAACAAGAGCACAGCAGTGACGTAAGGATTAAGCAAAGTGGATGATCAGGATCTGATATTTGAATTCACATCTGGGTCCTTGTTTAGCTAGACGGATCAATGCAGTTGCTGATACCCAACTCCGTAAGTGTTCTCTGGACCTGTGTCACTTGAGGAAGAAGAGGATCCTACTCCTGAAGGAGTAGGAAAGACTGAGCACCTTGACCCCCCAAGTACACAGAGCTCCCAATTTCCAGCCCTTGCAAGCTCAATCTTAGTTAATCTTAGAAATTCTTTCCATAGCTGTGAGGACTTGTGCAGGGCCTGGCAGTAATCCTAATGCAAAGAGGACAAAAGTGACCTCCTAGGGTTGCACACAAACCTGCTGCATTATCATTTAACTTTACACTGATATTTCTGTCAGATTTCAGGAGTAAGGAGATTTGTTGCCATCTCAGAGATTTTTTTTTGTCAAGAATCGAAGAATCGAAGTTGAAAGATAAAAAAATATTGCTTTGGGAGGTGCTCCAGGCCACCCTCCCTACACCATTCCTGTGGTGGTTTGAGTGCATTTGATCTGGCATGGGACCAAAAATTCCCATAACCACTATCAGCACACATCACTACAGTGCCACTGATGTTCTTATCAGCAACCACCTATGGTGTTGCCAAAGGGATGTGTAATGTGTTCTAGAAGCTTTACCTTGTTATTCTGAACTCTAATATCCTTCTGTGCTATTGATATTAAATTTTCTTTTCAGTAGAGTATAAAAAGTTACTCAAGATTTTTATTCACCTAATAATTGAAAGATAAAAACACAAAGGAGAGAGAACAATTATAACAGAAATGTACAGTTAACTAGCAGAAAAAATGTCCCAGAACTGAGACTCCAACTCCGCTCCTGTGATTCCTGCTTGTGTCCCTGTTTGTTCCCAGATGTAGAAAAGTGTTACTTTTCCAGGTTATTTCTCTGCAAGAGACACCAGAAGACGGGTGTCATGCCAATCTGAGCTCCTTGAAGTCAGCACTTGGGCAGTTACAAACTATGATCTTAAACACTGTAGAGTCGAGTCTTCAAGACCACCTTTGTTGTTGTCTCAGTCTTGACTCATGAGTCAGATATTTGCATAAATTGAATCACTCTGACATTAAAGTCAGTGATGAAACCTGTGAAAATTTCAGCTGACAGCTTCCCTTCCAGGTACACATAAGGACCATAATGTGTATTGCATTAACTGTGAAAGCATGTACTTTTATTGTATTTTCTGGACCCAGAGCATGCAGGGCATGTGTTATACATGCCTAGACTTGACATCAGTGCTGGTCTTACTGATCTGCTGCAATCGCATGTTAACACATTAATTAACAGATTATAATCAGAGTTGAAATTTGCTGTAGTGATTTCCACTAGGCAGCTCTGCCACTAAACATCTGTTTTCCACATACATTTGCAGTGAACTTAAATGCTTGGTTAGGATTTTTTTTACTTACTGTCAGTGTCTGGTTGATAGTGTTATCAAAATCATCTGTAAAGAAAAGGTACTGTCCAAGGGCCGTTTAATAACCACACTGTTCATCTTTCATAAATACCTCTTGGTTGGTGATAACCCCAACCCTTGAGTCTTTTCTGAATCATTAGAGACAGGCATACTCATTATAGCCTACAGGCCAAAAATGATGTTTCAAAGACTTAATCTCACTAAGTCTCAAGACAAATTTAAGTAATTATTGCTTTCATTTGAATATTTAATTTGATTAAGCCGCAATGATATGCTTTCTATTCCCGAGCCTGTGAAATGAGTTGTCTGAAGAACCATGCTGCATTCAAAATCTGCTCTCAGAAAACCTGAACTGCCGTGAACCCTGCACTGGTTTGCTAATGGGTGAAGTTTGCAGATGACACCAAGCTGGGAGCAAGTGTCAATCTGTTAGAGAGTAGGAGGGCCCTATAGAGGGCCCCCTATAGAGGGGGGAGAGATTGGAGAGATGGGCTGATTCCAACAGGACAAAATTTAATAAGTCCAAGTGCCAGGTTCTACACTTTGGTCACAATAACCCCATGCAGAACTAGAATCTGGGGACAGAGTGGCTGGAGAGTGGTCAGACAGAAAGGGACTTGGGAGTACTGGTAGACAGGAGACTCAGTATGAGCCAGCAGTGTGCACAGGTGGCCAAAAAGGCCAATGGCATCCTGGTCTGCATCAGGAATAGTGTGGCCAGCAGGACTAGGGAAGTTATCTTTCCCCGTACTCAGCACTGGTGAGGCCGCACCTTGAGTGCTGTGTCCAGTTCTGGGCCCCTCAGTCTGAGAAAGGTGTTGAGATGCTTGAATGTGTCCAGAGAAGAGCAACAAGGATGGTGAAGGGGCTGGATCACAAGCCCTATGGGGAGATGTTGAGGGAGCTGGGGTTGTTTAGCCTGGAAAAGAGGAAGCTCAGGGTAGACCTTATTACTCTCTACAACTGCCTGAAAGGAGGTGGTAGTCAGGCAGGGGTAGGTCTCTTCTCTCAGGCAACTGGTGACAGAACAAGAGGACACAGTTTCAAGCTCTGTCAGGGAAGGTTTAGGCTCGATATCAGGAAAAACTTCTTCACTGAAAGGGTGATTTGCCATTGGAATGGGCTGCCTGGGGAGGTGGTGGAGTCACCGTCCCTGGAGGTTTTTAAGAGAAAACTTGATGAGGCACTTAGTGCCATGGTTTAGATGAAGGGTTGGTGTTGTGTTATAGGTTGGACTAGATGATCTCAAAGGTCTTTTCCATCCTTGACAATTCTATGATTCTATGATCCTATGAAAAGGTGGTGATAGGAATGCTGGTCCTGCACCACCTGCTGCTCTGGATGCTAGTGAGGATGACACTGAGAGTCTTATTCGGCACAAAGGAAAGGGTGTTCAAAGTCATGCTGGTCAGAAGACAGCATTCAGCCTCCTCTTTGAGCATGGCAGAGCAGCTACTGCAGCTTGGATCACTGGGTACGTGTGCATGCACTTAGGAAAGGAAGGCCAAAACTCACCAGGTTTGACCACAGAGCCAGGAAAGGTGGGGGTTCAGCACTGTGATTTGTTGTGGACTTAAAGGTGAGGGGAAAAAATGTTTGGGGCTGAAGGTAGAAAAGATAATCCAGTAACTGCAATCCGCATTACAGGAGGATGAGAAGAACAAGAGGCAGGAACAGATGAAGGACTGCAAGAACTCTCTTGAGAAACAGCTGAATTGTGCATTGTGAAATGTAATGTTAGCCAGAAATATACTAGAATTAGCAATGCAATGAAAATTTTTGCTTAACCAAAACATGACAAACCTCTGCACCCTCTAACGTGCCAACTAGATGAAATAAATAAATAGCAATGCTAAGAACTCATTGAAAAACCTAATCCTTAGTGAGTATGCTAGAGAAGAAATGCTTCTCATGTCTTCAGGCACTCTGAAAAAGCATTAGACTAATAAGCACTCCAAATAGTGCTGAGATAGCCCATATCATGAAGAGGGAACTCCCGCCCTCCACCACCATCAAACACACACATTTCTGTGTACATTCCAAAGCAGTATTTAAAAAGGCTGCAGGAAAAATAACCATCCTTTAAATTTATGTATAGGTGGATTTGAATATTCTTTCCTAGAAAAACTGAGCCAACATTGTGAAACACCCAGCATTTGCTGCTCTCTTTAAAAATGGATATTTATTTGGTTTTTATACAGTGAACTATGTCCAAAAGATTTACTTAAACATTTGTGTATTTAACTGGGCTATTTTTTTAGTCAAACGAAAGTGATTTTACAGCTCCATCTCTGACAAGGAGGAGTTATTCTTCAACTCAAGATACTCTGCCAAGGACAGCCCTATTTGTTGATTAAATGACATTCAGTAGACGAACTGTTTTGCTAATGGGGATGGGGAATAACCTCCATAAATAGACAGAGAGACAGTGGTGCACCTGTAGAGGGTCTTGCTCCCTGCTCTTCTCTAATGATCTGTTTTTGCTGTCATGAAAAAAAGTGCAGTGATAGATTAGGCCTTTGACAAATGACCCCTTGCAAATCTTGTTGTGGGGTTTAGGCCATGATAGGTCTCTGTTGTGTTGCTCTGCTTGTGGTTGCCAGCCCTCTACCAGTCAGCATGATCTGTAGGGAGGTCTTAGAGCCCCACTCTGTATTGTGGCATCTCATCACAGGTCACAGTGATGAGAGTTCCCTCTGAAACACTAGACTATGAACTGGAGCAATTTTCTACCACTGTTTTTAGGGTAACTCCTAGAAACAGGGCAATAAAAATAAATGGGCGTAAGAAGAAAGAGATTTTTATGGTTTTAAACCAACACAGTTGCTTGCTCGTCGACAGAGTCAAAGTCCTCAGTCTAATCGGGCAGCAGACGAATGCCTGAGGTGGAGACTGGAGTAATAAGTGGGCAGTGCTCGAAGGGACTACCTTTCACTCAGGATGGATCAAAATCATCTTAATCTTTTGTCACTATGCAAACTGTTACTGTTATGTGGCATTATTTATGCCCTGGAGTTGCCTGAGGGCCCATTCAGGGCAGCAGACATGGCACAGCAGTACAAGAGCTGCTGGCTGAAGTGTGTGAAACTGAGTCACATCTACAAAACCCCCTGATCTGTAAAAGGAATTAGCAGGTGATTTCTCAAAAACAGGCATCATTATAGCCTATCATATAGCACACATTCTATTTTGCTGAGCTAGAGGCACTAATACCATTTTGTTTTCATTTCTAAATGTACCATATCACAATTGAAAAATGAGGAAATTTATTAAGAAATTCATTAAAGTGAAGGACTCTGCATTAAGGTGATAGTATGCTCTAAAGTGAAGACTGCATTAGACATTTTCAAAAGCTTCCACATTGTGCAAATTTAAATTATGTGAAGAAATCTGAATTTGTATCCCTGTTTGAAGGGACAATGTGAGTATATACGTGTAAATACATTAGTATTGGTTTTGAATCAAAAATCAGTATGAGACTTCATTTTAGGCCATTGATTTCCCTGGATGTGCATGTGGAAACTGCTCGGTTGTTACATGCTCATTTCTGTTGTGACAGGTGCAGAGGCAACTAAGTCCCACATAAGGTCCCAGAGAGGTCAGGCATGCTCAGTTTAATTCACAAAATCAAGGCTCATTTGGCATCTGGTGAAACAGCACTACAAGACCAATACTTAACAGCACAAACAGCAAAATATTTATCTAGAGTAAGATTAATTTATCCAAACACAGATCACTCATGCCATCATAGGTGCCCTAGGAAATGTCATCTAGCCTCCAGCTGCCACTGCCCTACCACCACATGTATGAAATGATATTATGTACTGACCTTATTAACCTGAAAGAATGAAGACACTAAATTCAAGATGAACTCCAATTTTTCAGTTGAACTGCTTGGAAAATATTTTATCCTCTTTTGAGGACATATTGTGTGTTTGGCCAATCAGAACTCAGCTTGAATGACCAATGCTCAAGAATTTTTCATGTCCTATGCATTTTTGTGAGTGATTACTTTTTATGTTATCCATTTCCTTATCTAGGACATACTGGTTTTTATTCTGCTAGGTGATTTTTGTGCTCCGAAGTATTCTACAAACATGGCTTCGTGTTTGCTATGTGTGACTACCTTCAGAACTCATCTTCAAGTTTCATTATGCTTTTCTTTGCTATCACCACAGTGCTATTTGGCATTGGCCCAGGTTGCTCAGAGAAGCTGCAGATGCCCCATCCCTGGAAGTGCTCAAGGCCAGGTTGGATAGGCCTTTGAGCAACCTGGTCTAGTGGAAGGTGTCTCTACCCATCGCAAGGGGTGTTGAAACGAGATGATCTTTAAGGTCCTTTCTAACTCCAATCACAGAATTCTTTAGCTAAAGGCAGTGAAAATGACAGGTCTGGTATCAAGGACTCAGTTGTGGCCATCAGAACTCCATGTCCTGCCTACCCACCTGGCAGCTGCTACAGCAGCCTGTCCAAGATGTATTCTGTGCTTGTTTGAGCTCATGCCATCCTTACAAGACTGGGAACAGTCTCATGTCCTGTGTCTTCTGCAAAGCATCCTAGATCCTTTCCGGTTATTTCACTTTCTCCAGCTGTCATGCTCTATCACTCCCGGTAATGGTCAAAGACATCCTAGATCTGGGGACCCAGCTGCAGCAGCAACCAAAGCAGATAGCTCTAAATGCACACCTTTACTTGCTCTCTGTGGCAGTCCATCCATCTGTGAACTGCTGTGAAAGAGCTTGCCTGGCCAAAGTGGCTATCTAGAGAGCAACTTAAAAGCCTGGCTCCTGTCCTGAACTAAACAAGCATCTGAATTGGCCTCAAAACCTCTCGGAAACTTCTCTGTTGAGGAATGTTTGTTTCCAAATATCATTGTTATTCCTCTTTGCTGCTTTTAGAAGGCTTAAAATACTTAAAGAAAACTGTTGATAATTACTTTTTCTGTAGAAATGTTAGAGCAAATGATCTTTAAAGCACTTTCAAAGCAAACAGTGTAGTTACTAAAACAGCATAAAAACCTCACAGAAAGAAGTGGGTATAAAAAAGGCTTTGTCAACTAGCTAATTTATCTTAGGTGGCATCATTTCAGGATCTGGCTAAGTGTTGACATATAGTGCCAAAATGATCAAGAAAAGGATTTAGAGGGAAGGACAATTTGTTAGAATCCTGTTAAAGGCAAAGGATTCAAAGGTGTGTTTTTCTATGAGAAATCTTATCTGAAAAAGGCAGTTTTCTTGTTTGCAGATCCTCTGCAAACAGCTCAGAGATTTTATCCATTCATTTTTTTGACTGAGCTGAACACAATCTTTACAAGTGTACCTGAGTTGCTGCTTCTGAGTTCTTAGATAAATTAATGATAAAGAATGTGCTATTAAAGAAAATGGTCCAATCAAGAAACATTTCCTTTTTTGTGCTACCTGAGTAGTTTCCATTCTTAAATCTTCATAAGCCTTTGGCGACTATATCAAGGTCCACATATATTCATTCTGTGTAACGTAAGGGGAGACTATTTACAAGATCATATAAGGACAGAACAAGGGGGAATGGCTTCAAAGTGAAAAAGAGTAGGTTTAGGAAGAAATTCTTTACTGTGAGGGTGGTGAGACACTGGCAGAGGTTACTCAGAGAAGTTGTGGATGCCCCATTGCTGGAGATGCCAGATTGCCAGAGATAGAACATGGTCATGCAAGAACCCTCTGCAGTCAATAGATATAAGCAGAAGTATCCAGAAAGGGACTCAAACTGTCTGGAACAAGTATTTGGTGCACTTTATTATTCGAAAGAGGCAGCTGAACTGTTTGTTTGGAATGCCTTCGTAGTTAAAAGTGAGAAAAATAGGTGCTACTAGAGCAGGATTCACTAGTGTACTTTAGATGTTTACCTCAAGAGGAAATGCAACACAATTTTATAACTGACTTGTCCTCCAAATTGTGTCTGGAGGAAGCCTGGCATACTAGTCCAGTGTGGTTGTCCAGAGAGGTGAAATTGATTTCACTTCCTGCAATAGGTGAGCTTTCTACTGACTTCTTGCTGGAGGCTGAGAGAGCTCCTCATTGGATGGACATAAGCTATTTGCTCTTGGGAATTTGAGCATTGTAATTGACACAAGGTATTGGTTTCACCTTTATTGTTCCATGATAAATGCAGACTGACAGCAAATTTGACATTTAGTTAAACATAATTATGTGATCTTCCAAAGGAGGATTTGATCATATGAGTGAGCATACAGCAGAACTAAAGAATTTCAAGTTGGCATCTTTTTCCTACTTTTTTACACTTCAGAACTTAATGAAATTTTATACATTTAGTTACGGACTAGTTGTAAGTAACCAAAATATCTTGATCTATACATGCATAAAAATAATATGTTTTTTAAAAAAATAAATCCATTGAGAAAGTCAGATCCGTGCAACAGACAAAGAAACCAGCTTCACTGAATTCATTATTTCATATCAGGCTATTTGCTAGGCTGCAGTTTTACCTTATATAGTGTTCTTTCTTTGTTTCACATAACTACTTTAATCCTTTCTGGATGCATTCCAAGTTTCAACTTCTTTTCCTGCTTTTGTAGCTGATTTCACATGACAGTTTTTCATTGTAGCTGTGTCAAGAAAAAAAAATCTTCAGCTATTTAATTTATCTTGGCTTTGTTTCAAAATAATTGTGCCTTCTTATTAATTAGCTGATTATCTTTTACATTCCTTTATGACTTTCATATTTTCAAATCCCTGTATATCCCTTAACATCACACTCTACTTTTTTCTCTAATTTCTTTTCCAACACCCTGATTGATTATGTGAATTCACATTCTATATAGTACTGGACTCTTATGTGAAGTTGTTAATTAGAATTCCTGCACAACTTCTTGGAAGTAGGAATTGTGGTTTTTATTTTTGAAGGCATATAGTTTGTATTCTACAGTCTAGTTAATTCTGAAACATTTTTTCCTTCATCTTAGAAAATAGGCTGTAACTTAAGGTTAATTGATTAGAGTTTGCCAAATACTCCAGACTGCAAGCCCAGGATAGTCTTAAAATTAGCAGCAAAGAAGGTACAAATATTTAAGATTCTAAATTATGCAATCCAATTTGCATCCAATACACTTTCATATTCAGGATATTTTTTCCTAAGTGGCAATTATTGGTTATTTTAGATGAAACCATATGTTATTTCCAAGACCTTGATAACTATATGTGATAATTATTTATAAGAAATCGTGAACAGAAATACTGGTAAAACTCTGTTTTGGCAACTGGATCCTGGCACAGCTCCATGGTAGATCAAGTATCTGGAGATTTTCTGTTGCCAAATTTCACTCACTCCCAAAATTGTCTTAATCTTTATCTGCCTATATATTCAAGAGAAGAAGGGGAGCAAGGGGACACATATCATGGCCTTGAAGATCACATTAGAAATCAGGAAAAGACATGGAAGTGTTTTTTAGTAAGCCCATTGATCACTCCAAAACTACACTTCCACATTTTCTGATTTCTTGTAATTTAATAAATGTCGTCTTATGTTCTGTGGGACTCTTTTCTCTGAATCTTCTTTTGACAGTGTCCTCACTCACCATACTTTTGTCCCGGGTCCTTGGGGATCACAATTTCTCTCAATCCTCTTAAAAAAATAGAGAGGAGTGTAATGTTTCCACTCTTTCATTCTTTTATTTGCTTGGAAAATGGCCATCCATCCCTGTAGCTGCAAGGTGCATTATTCTGTTACTTCAGTGTTCATCCTGACACTTGCTGCCAATCCCAGTAAAACAAAGGTGAAAACAAAGTTTTTAATGTCTGGTCACAAATTCACCTGAACCAACTTGGACAGTCCTGCTTCACTGAGCAACCAAGAGCTCCAATTGTTTCTTCTCTCTTTGGAAAAAAAGAAAAAAGGATCCAGAATTAACAATATGCTGAAGTGCTGAAGCCACAGCTTCTCCCTCCATACTGACCTGTCAGGTAAAGACTGATTTGTTAAAAGCAACACCAGTTCTGTGCAGAAAAGCAAGCTGCTGTGATTCATGTCATCTCTATCAGCTAGAAGAGCACTTCAGCTGCTGGGAATTTACTTTGGCACGAAACCAGATCTAGCCCATCTTATAAGCAAGAACATGTACATGTTCTTGCATGCAGGTCCACACCCTCAATGGACAGCCACTCGTATCTATATGTGTATTCCTGTGCATCCTTAAGGAAAACAACAGATTTTATTCTTTTGTGTGTGTGAGAAAATTGACATAGTAATTGCTCTAATTCTATCAAGTATTTAGGCAGTCTTGCTTTTCATTTTAGAATTTTGACATTAAAAAACAAAGGGAAACTGCAATACTGGATTCCTAATCTTTTATATGATGAACTCCATGAAAACTCTGCTCTACTTGATGGTTGAATTTAAACCCCAGTTCTGCAAAGCTCTTAACCATTTGCTTGCCACTGAATACATGATTAGTCCCACTGATGTCAGTGCCGTAATAACCCCTCAACTCTGCTTTTTTATAGAGCTTCCTGTTCCTTTTAAAATGAGTGTTTTATATCAATGTGAAGCAGAAGTCATTCTGTAATTTAAACTGCAACTAAATTACCCAATCATTGATAACCAACAATCTTTCTTTAGAGTGCAGTAGACTGAGAAAGGTTATATATGTGGTAAAATGAGAACACTAAAATAGAAACATTAACTCCAAAATATTTTTCTCCATGTGTAATACAGGATTATAAAAGGGATGGCATTGTTTCATTTTGACACATGGCTGTGCAGTGTATCCATTTATTGCAATGCGTACCTTTGAGATGGATTCTTTCTGGCCTTATAATTGACTATATTTGCAATGAAAAGTAACGCAAAGTCCCATACCCTCAGACACCTGCCCTGATGCAGGCTCTTCTTCAGCACAACAGCTTGAAGTTCCGTTCTACTCAGGATCATCCAAGTACAGATTAAGCTATTCTATCCAAGGCCTCCCATTGCTCTTAACACAGGCTGGAAATAATGGTGAGGTTTATTGCGGTGTTATTATTGCTCTAAGGTCAGACTTCAGGCTCTTTCATCCATTCTCCTGCTCTCCCATTCTTTCATTTGTTCATCTTGACCCAACTCACACTTGTGAACTACATTGCGTTTATTAGATCAAGAGGCTGCCTGCCTGCTGTGTCTCAGAGCATTAAGTAGGGCAGTGGTCCTTTGGGTAAATGGAGCATGGTATGGAGGAATAAATGTTATTCTCTTCAGCCAGGGGTGAATGTGTGTGTTGTATCTGTTGAACACATCTCTGATACTGATTTAATAGTTCTTTCTTCTTAATATGTGTCATGCACACTCTCCCCCCTCTCCCACTGCCAAAGCACAAAAGTTGGAATTACAGCATGCAAAAGGTCAAATTTACTTAGGTTACACCCTTGGGCAGTGCTACTAGATGAATCTTTAAACTCTTTTTAAAGTAGTATTTTGACATTTATTTTCTCTACCTGGAAAAATCATGATGAGAAAGATGTACTTTTTCAAGCTGCAACTACAATTCTCTGGTAGTTTTAGGAATAGTTAACAATATAAAAGAACCTATCAGATGGAGTACATCTTATCACAGGAAATGCTGTAGTGCATCCTACCCTGGTATATACGTGATCATTTTCAAAGTGATCCAGTGGATTTAAACATATGATGTATGCTTAAGTCTGGTTTTGAAATTCCCAGCTGAAGCTATAGATGGTGTGTGCAGAGCAATACATGGCCCAGAGATAGGTCTTTCCAAGAACTGCTGTGCAATTGGGCAAGTATCAGCATCAGTGACATTGCCAGGCACTTGGCAACTCTCCAGGGTTTCTGATGGCCTTGAGGAAGTCAGACTCTCTGTGTGGTCTTCTATAATGAAGCCAACAATGGTATTGATCTACAGAGCATAACCAGATGTCAAAACCAAGTAAGTCTCTGTCTGCTCCAGCACATTAAGGAGAGAGACTGATGAGCTCCAGCCAAGGCCACACAGCTCCTCAAGTCCTCTTGGTCACATCAGGATCTTTGTTTCACTGGACATTTTTTTTTTAAATAATAAATTGTGAGGATTATGAAGAAAAAAATGAAACAAATACTGTGCTTCCTGCAGAGTTGCCTACACGAGATCTTCAAAGTGGCCAGGAGCATAAGTGTTGCCTCCCACTAATGTCTCCTTACAAAGCTTTCCTGACAATATCCTGCAGAAAGTCAGTGGTCACGCTGTCTGCCTTGAGGCATGCTAATGCCTTGGACGTGATGAATAGGCATCTTGTATTTCTTGTGCCTAATGCAGGATTAGCTGAGTTGATAATTTTCTGAACCTGAAGCCTGGCTCTCAGGGATGCCATTAGGACATGTCACCTATTTCTAGATGGAAACTCTGTTGATGCCTTCTGTCCTCTGAAGGGAAGAATGCTGTCATGCTTTTGCCAGAGTTTGGGAAGGAAAGTGTTGCATTGCTTCTTGTGCCTTACTGAGAGCACTCACTGCTCAAAGCAGGATGATATCACCCAAAGTGTCAACAAGACAGGGAGAACCTCCATTGAAACAAGTCCCAAGCACTCAATATCAAAGTGACCAAGATGATGCAGCCCAAGTGAAAATTACTTTTGAGATGGGCTGAAAACTTGAGGAGTAGCAGCAGCCATCTCCTTGCTTTGGGAGATCTCTAAACAGCAGCTGCAGCTGCTGTTTTCCTGATCTCCTCCCCTACTGCAGGCACAGTCATGCCTGGAAGGGAAGCAATCACTTTACGATCTGCCATGGGATTCCCCAGCACTATTCACTGGTGAAGAGTATGACTGTATAAAGATACTGACGCTTTTAGATGGATTCAAAGCCATATTGTGATGTTACACACATTAGACAGAAGATCACTGAAATTTTTAGGAATGAGTTGTGAACGCAGGTGGGGATAGGGAAATTTCTCTTTTTTTTTTTTCTGAACTCTACAATTCCATTCCCACAACAGTCCTCATGCAGGTGATCCCCTGACAGCACGCTTGCCTGTGTGAACAGGTCCCCCATAGCCGTGTCCTGTTTTATTGTCACTCAGCAGTTTGCAGCCGCATCCACTTTCAATTGCCCATCACTGCAATGGCAGAGCTTGAATTATGCCCCACATTCCCTGTCTGAGGTGGGCATGCTCACAAGTGGACAGAAAACCAGAAACGCGTTTTCCTAGGTAGGAAGAAAGGAGCGTGATGATGGCCCTTCTTCCCTGACTAACACTGATCCATGTCACTCTGTTTCCCTTCCAGGGACCTGCCACATCGGCTGGGCCTACTACTGCACGGGCGGGGGCGCGGCGGCCGCCATGCTGGTGTGCACCTGGCTGGCCTGCTTCTCGGGCAAGAAGCAGAAGCAATACCCTTACTGAGCTGGCTGCAGGCACGGGCGCTGCCAGGTGCCCGAGGGGCTCGCCGATGTCTTCTGGATAACAACAAAATGAACAAGAAATTTTTAAAGTGCTTTCTCTCTGGAGCAGGTCTAGGGCGGGATGGTGGATAGGCCCCAGGATGGCAGGGAGGTGAAGGGTGGTGCAAAGCCACCCAGCTGGACTGGGCAGGGACAAGCTTTTTCACTTGAGCCTGCTCATGGTCTGCTCCACAAAAATGCAAGCAAGGAAAACTCCACTTTGACAATGGTGAAATTCTGCATGCACCAATTAATTGACAGGTTGGTGAGGGGGCGGTGGTGCCTGGAAGATGGGGTAGCGAGGGGCAGCTCCTGGTGTGGCGCTCCCGAAAGCACACACACACGCACAGATGTTGACCATGGCACAAAATGAGTAGAGAAGAAACTTTTTTTTGGTGCGATTCTTCCTTCTTTTCCTTTATTTTTAATTTTTTTTTTTTTACTTCTCTCTGGTGGTTTAAAACTCAGTGTTGCAACACTTTTTACTCTCTATATTAAACTTAATAAAAGGACCAATAAGCCACTTTATCAGTATTTTGTATAATCTCTACACATTTTTCTTGCCCAAACATTAGCCACTGCTTATTCAGCCTTATATAACTTTTATTAGGCCTCTGTGTTTTCAGCATTATTACAAAATGCAACATAGTTACTTGGCATATGTAGCCTTCCTATAGTACTTTTATGAAATGCAGTAAATGGACGTCTTTCCATCCATTGGAAATTCCACTTATGGTACTGTAGAGCTCTGTTGGTTACGTATGACTAACAGGAAACTTCTTCCAGACATAGATTTCTGTTGCTGTTATGTTTAGCTCATTGATGTTGTATTGTGCTGTACCATGTTTATTATTTCAATATTCATTTTTGTAAAATATATATATAATATGTGCTATTTTATGTTTCTATTTGAAAAATCTCTGTAAATAAATTTTTCCTTGATCAATATTTGCAATGCATGGTCGTGTCAGTAGATGAAACAGTTCCTTCCCAGATCCCCACTGGAAAAATTCTCAGAAATAATCATGACTTTTACAATCATGCTGTATCCTTTTACCGTGTAAAACACATACATTTAGAGTTCAGTTACATTGCCTGAGGAAAGACATCTATTGCCACTAGGCGTTCTGGTGTATCCTACGTTTTTGCTTGCTGCTGTCAGATATTCTGAAGGACTTCAGTGACACCTTTCCCTTTTTTTCCTGGCTGCTGCAGACTTAGCATTTCACACAGGACTGTATTATCCCTATTTATGTGACTGAAATAAGCCTTTAATTTCTTAATAGCATCGACACTGATCAAGTACCTCCCAGGTGGTATTCCCTGCACAGTACACTGGAAATGTACATACAAAATTTAAAAAACAATGGGACCTTAGAGCATGGGAACTTGTAAGGGGTTTTCAATCATGATGTTGACTGGTGTTATTTCTTTTCAAATTTGTTTTTCTGCTCTTGTTTTCAAAATATGATATTTCTGTTGTGTGTTTTCAGTTTACCATCTATGTTCTAGTTGCTGTTCTGTTGGCTAGTAACACTTGTATCTGAACAAATCTAGCATCCTGCCGTTGCTTAGTACATTACGCTGGGCAGCTTTTTGGGCGGTATGTGGAAATAGCAATGTCAGCTTACAGTGATCAATCCTGATATCACTCAGCTGAATTTTATCGAGTTTCATTATGGGCTAAGCACTATTTATTTACTTTATGGTGCTGTGCAGTGAAACCAAAATTACACCTTACTGCTCTCAGATTAGCCCATAACAGCCCTGTCTTATCTGACTGCAGTTCTGCTGAGAAGCACACCAACCATGCCGTGGGGACTTGCCTCCCTGCACGCTCTTCCAGTGGTGTCAGCAGCAATGGCACATGGAGTTCTCTCTTGATTCCAGGTTTCAAGGCTCATCTCTTCCCTTGAGCACTCAGGACCATCCCCAAAGCTACTGCAGGAGGTCAGCAGCATTCCGTATATCCTCACAGTAAGTGTGAATATGCCTGTTAGGGTTGTGGATTGCTGCTTTCTTAAAACTGAAGGAGATATAAACACAACTTTAGCTGTGGCTCCCCTGACTCCAGTAAGATCTTTGACAGGCGTATCTAAATGGAAAAATGCTGCCTTTGTACATCATGTTACTGCAGAAACATGCCTTTCCTTCCGCTGAAACTGTGGTTTGCTATACCACGTTTCTGTGATTTGGCTGTAAATATATATGTTATTATTCTACATTTTACTGTCTCAAGATTATATCCTGGACCATGCATCATTGAGAAAATTTTGACTTTTCTTTAGATCTTCCTCTGCTCAGGTTCAGGCTTGATTTATCATGACAACCTGGAACTCTGCAAGTATTTCATGAGGAAAATTAGGATTTTGTTGCAATGCAATACCATTATAGCATGACTGGCTTTCTCTGAATTTTTATACAATATCTCCTTTTGTTAATTTTGGCTTAAATAAAACATCAATTTTTAATAATCAAGCCAATGACATATGCTGCACCTGCTTTGTAGCTGTTTATCATATAGCCTTCAGCTGCTGTGATATGAATAAACCCATCACAGCTTAATTAGGTTTGTCCATATTTGTGCATTTTGATTCTGATACCCATTTTACACTAGATTATAAATACCATTTATTATTATGGTTATCAAGCCTCACAGCTACAAACTTCAATAACTTCGAACTGGGCAAAAGATTGCTTTCAATTTCACAGTATGAAGTGTCAATGAAATATTTAAGATATTTACTATGTTTAATTTTCCATTTATTTATTCTTGAAGATGAGGAGCTTGGCCTTGCATTTTTTGAAACAAAAGATGTAAGCTTGCGTATGCTGCTGGGTCACTGAATTCTGTCCTTGCCATTGCTGGCAATTGTATCCCAGAATTCTGTTCATAAATTTATCAAGGTGTATTTCCCCCCAACAACTACGTTGGGAAATTTATTACAAACTCTCATTGTTTGGTGATTATACACTCTATATGTTCTAGACCACCTAGTTTTCTGGAGCTCATTGTCAACACAGATGTCAGAGACCTTAGCCCACTCCCACCAAACACTCTAGGAGTTGCAAGTTTCATCCATCACTCCCAATTACAGGAGCTGTATGTATAGGAGCAAATCATATGGGCACAAACTACTGTTTGATATCAGAAGCTATCTTAGGACCACAGGATAATTCAAGTGGGAAAGAACCTCAGGAGGTCTGTGGACCAACCTCCTGCCCAAGGCAGGGTCAGTCATAAGGCTACAACAGGTTGCTTAAGAGTACTTCTCCCTGGTCTCAAAAAACTCCAAGGATGGAGATGCACAACACCTCTGCACAGCCTGTGCCACTGCCTGACTGTTCTTATAGGGAGTGGATTTCCCTTATAATGGATCTCTTGTTTCAACTAATGATGACTGTCTTATCCTCCCACCAATAATCACTGAGAAGAGCTCTTCTCCATCTCCTGTCACCTCCTCATAGGTACTGGGTGGCTGATATTGGATTATTGTGTCCTCCCCACAGCCATCTTTTCACCAGCCCTGACTTTTGGCCTCTGGCCCACAGATCTCCAGGTTCTTTCCACAGAGTTGCTCTCAGGCCAGGTAGCCCCTGGCCTACATCACTGCAGGGGCTTCTTCCTTCACATGTGAGGTCTTGCCATTTGTCCTTTTTGAATTTCGTACAGTTCCTGTTGTGCCATTCCTCCAGACTGTCTCAGTGCCTATGGATGCCAGCCCTACACCTCAGTATATTGCTTGGTATCCCCAACTTGGAGTCATCTGAAAACTTGATGAGAGCACACTGCTCCAGCTCTTACAGGTCACTGATAAACCCAAAACACAGAACAGGTTCCATGGTAGACTTGTGATACCCCACTCACTACAAGCATCCAGGTCCAACCAGGAGACATGAGCTTGGGCATCAAACCAGGCTTTTACCTATCCATTTAGACCATAACGTCCCAAACTTGGTACAAAAAACCTGGAAGCCTGTGTCAAAAGCCTTGCTAAAATCCATGCAAACGACAGCCACTGCTCTTCCCTCAATCACAAATCCAGTCATTACACCATGGTGGGTCTGGAACATCTTGTTCTTAATAAATACAATCCGACTGGAAATGTACTTATACATAAGTTTGAGTGAGGCAAGTGGAGGTGGAAGAACTTGATGCAACTTTATTTATGCAAGTTTAGTCTTTGGGAATTACTTCAGGAGAACACATTTTTAGTAGGAAATTCTCCCACCCTTACCCCAGAGAGCTGGGGACTTTCTTTGCCTATGCAGCATAGTGTGCAGTGCCAAGATTGTTGTCCTGAGCACTAACACAGTATTTCCTGAGAGATAAAATGCAAATTCTGTCGTTCAAGCATTAAGTCAGGGAGAAGATTTTCTGCATAAATATGAGGCATGTGAAGGTCCTGTCTGGAAGTTGAGAAGGCATTATGTTATTTCTGTCAAGTCATTACTTTTCAAGACTTACATGTTAACTGATGACTTGAATTTTCACTGCATGATGTAGAGTTTGCTCTCTCCACAAAATACAAAATATATGCCTATGAAAACAAAGCCCCAACCTTTAAAAATATTTTGAAATTAGTTAAATAGTTCCTGAGGTGGTTAAATGCCTGTATTTCCTTTCTCTTGAGAGAAAATCCAGAAATCAGATGCAATTGTAATTTATCTGTCATTCATTGAAATAGTCTGTGAAAAATATCAAACTGAATGACAAGACAGATAATCTGTACATCAACGTAAGCATTCATTTTGCTCTACATACTTAACCTTCCAGAGAGACAATGGTGAAATTAGATATGTCTTTTTTAGAAGAGACATTTAAGTGTAATCCCTTAAGCAGATAGGATTTAAAATATATGCTTTTGAGCATTAAGCGTTTCTATTAATATTCTTTAAATAATAATGGATCAGAGAAAATAAGGAAAATTGTGAAACAGTTTCAAGCTCACTTGTCTTAGTGACAGGAAGGATTGTTATTAGGTTAAATATAAATAGGTGGCCTTTTTTCATGTTCCCACCAAGAAACAAAGTGTTCATTGAAATTTATATGGATATTTTAGCTGAGTAAAATATCAGTCAGCTGATTCTGACTCCTTTCATGGACAATTTTGAGACCTTTTAGTCTGCTAGGAGTATCTGCTAAGAATATCAGTATGCTAGGGATATTGTATGTTATGCCAGGCATATTAAATTAAGCCATCAAAAAGAAAATGATAGGAATTCTGAAAGGAACATATGGCACAGCTTCATTAGACATATCTACATCAGCAGGGTCCAGCACATTGCTGCCTGATTTCCTGGCTGCCAAAGAATGAATGAACTGTAGGTTACTCTGAGCATCCTCCATCACACAGGGATATCTTGTGACCCTCAAACAGCTCCTCTGCAGGTACCGTGGCCAATACTGAGCATCACTAGATGTATGATCATCTCTAAACATGCATCAAGAGTGATTGTCACCCCACTGGCTGTAAATCAATTTGGCTTTTTGGAGTGGGAATGGTAAAGCAATGCTAGAGCACAGAGAAGCCCCATCTCACCTGAAGCCTAAACCAAATGCACATCTATCTATGTTAGCAGGCAGAAAGCTGCTGCCTCACAATATCCTTGGGAATGGGAGGAATGTTTGCTATCCCCATGGAAATCAGCTCTTAGCTCCTGTCTACAGCAAGACTTAGCAGCCCAAGGAATGGGCCTATGAGTCTGTAACCACTCAGGTAACTTTCCAGACGTTTTTCTTATAGGACACATGTGAAGGCCAGTGCTTGAGCTCCCAAGAGAACATATTAAAGACAGAGTGCTCCCTTCTAGCTTGTCACCTTCAGAGGCAGTCCCACCTGGGGCAGAGGGAAATGCTTGTGTACAGCTCCTGCAGCAGTCCTTGTGGTGAGACCCCTGTACCAGCCTCAGCTCCAGGACAGAATCCAAGGTGTTTCATGTGATCCATGTGCATTTGAAAACTGCATGCAGTCCTGCTCTGCATACAGGAGTATCTTCAGCCTCTTTTTGTTCTCCAGGAGCTATAGATAGCTTTATCTTCACACCAGCCGGCAAAAACAATAATTAAGTACACTTAATAAAGGAAGAAAGTAGACTTGTTGTGCTTGTAGACAGTCATGCTGCAAAGCACTTCTGCTCTAGCTTGTCACCGAAGAACTTTCATCAAGTAATGGGCTGCCAGTTCCTACACCTGAGTGGGTGGTTTTCTACAAATTGCTCTGCATCTCAGCCCACTAATTTTATCCTATTCCCTAAACCTCCACCAGATGTGACCACTTTTCAAAAACTTGGGCATTTGAAAGCATGGAAGTTGATAAAGGGAAAACAAGTAGTTCATGTGAATAGTTTTCTGTTAAGTATTTCAATAATTTCAATGAGCCTGGAGCAAACTCCATGACCCTGGTCCAAAAACCATAGGAATCTATGGCAAATAGTCCACTGACTTAACTCAGGCATTCGATGAGCAAACTGCAATAGCTATTCTTTAACTGACTTTGTATTATGTTTTGGTGAACTGTCCATCTTTTTTTCTATGGAAAAAATACACAGCAAAAAAATCCCTATATATTTCTTGGTTTTGTACTTACCTAAATTGTGATCTGAGAATTAACTAAAACAAGATTCTATAAATTCCAGATCTATATGGCATGTACTATTGGCAATTAGTATTTATTCAGCAGTTATGTCTTCAAAGATCAGAAGCTCTTAATAAAATAATAGTTTGTATATGTTTTTCAGATAAACAAACTGCTAGATTTGGATAAAATAGCACTTTTTTTGCAAAGCAAGCCAGCTGTTCATCCTTATCTTGCCTGTTCCAGAGGAAGAAAATGAAAGGTGGATTAACTAACATAATGAACATTTCAAAGGATATAAAGTAAAATCTGCTACACTATGTAAGGCTGCAGTTCTTAGCTGATATTACCAGGCTGGGTGGGTCCAAAGGGACTCTTTCTATTCCCAGATGGAAAGGACAAATAAGAGAAAGTAGAAACATAGTCATATACCGGTGGGTTTACTGAGAACCCCACTATAGGGTCGTAGTAGATGCTACACCTCCTCACTGTGGCTCCGTAAATCTCCATATGAAGCATTTGTATTGTTTTCCTTCATATTATGCCACCAAAAGTATCAGTGAGGTCTCTGTTGTACAGCACCTACAACAAATATTTCCCAATCTATCAGTAGGGCCCCTGAGTCCTGCACTTCACAGCAAGAGTAAGGGTTAGTAAAGGACTTTCTTTTACTGAATAGTAGTACCTTTTGGTAAGGAAATGGAGAAAGGAAATCTCAGTTAAAACACAAGCTATAATTAGGACAGTACATTTGGAATGATGAAATACTTCTTGCCTGGAGCTCAGTGGCTATATTAGTAGTTGCAGTGTGAGATATTTGTTTTCAAGTAGCTGTCAACATATAATTTGTTTTCTACTCTTGTGGGATTAATACCAAATTATGGTGCACACAGGAATTAAAAAGACATTAGAGTGCATTACTTTACCTACCTGTCTCTCTGGCTAAAATAAGAACTCACAGAAACTCATTCACCCTGCTCCTGCGTGTTGACTTCAGCAAGTCTGCGTGCTATACAGGCACCTCAGAAGTGCCTTTTCTCGAAAGCGTGTTTGTGAGCAGGGTATCTGCTGTGCTTCTCCACATCACACTTCCTACAAGTTGCTAAACTTGCTGCTGCAAAGCATGATTGTCACTTCTGGAAGGTTTTAAGCTTTTTCTCACTAACTGATCGAAGCACCTTGTTTTGGGATAATCCATTACCAAAAGATTAAGTATTTCATTTCCCAAATAGTTATTACATCCCACTCTCTTGAAGAGCATTGAACATCACTGACGTAGTAGTAGTCATAACTAATACCTATTTCGTTTTTCTTTGAAGTCTTGGCAACAGTACCAGGAGAAGTCACACTGCAGGCAACAGACCCATCTGTGCTAAGAGGGAAGAAGCTATTTAGAAGTAGCATGTAGAAAATAAAGCCAGCCATGCCCAGATGCGCAGTGACATTTCAAAGAGGAATCACATTAAATGTTTAGATCTGCAATGAAATATTAATCAATCTGCATTTGTTGTCAATGTGTAGCAGTGGTATTCACCTTTGGAAAAGGGTAAAATCTGGTTTTGTCATGTACTGGTGAGCGGTTTCACAACTCATCAGTCTGTAGGTGTTATGCCTGCTCATACTGTCAATATCAAGGAATGTGAATTATAGCACAGCTTTTTGGGCCAGTCTGACTCTCAAGGAGAATCTGAAAGATATTTTAGCAAATGGAGTCAGATCACTGAAGCATACTTTTCCAGGACCGGAGACTTGCAGTGTAGCTATGGTTAACTTGCAGCTATCAAACTAGCAATCAGAGAGACCTAATAGATAACTAGATAGAAACTGCTGAAAAAATGACAGCTGTCTTCAAGTAAGATAAGCTGAAAACTTGTTTTTAAGCAATGAACATTTAAGCACTTGAATGAAAATAAGTGGTATAGAAAATCCAAACACTGCATCAGGAGACTCATGTACATCAGCAGATGGCTGATACTTTTTTCACTAACTTCTGTTTCAGGCAATGAAGGTGGTTTTGTCCCCATCTTATCCAATATTAAGAAGATTGAGGTCTAATTAAATGTTTATTAAGACTTGCACTTCTCCATTCTTTCCTCCCTCTCATTTTTTAGTCCTACACGACATTGATCTTCCTGGTAGAAGCCACTGTATTCACTGGTATACTGTCACTCTATACATGGACATTTCAGGACTGTAGTTTTGAAAAAGGCAAATGCTTCTTAGAAAAGATTCAGCAGCCTATTTCATATGCAGTTTCCTTTGGGAGTCACAGTGAAACTCCCATGAATGCAGCACTCAGTGCCAGGTACTTCACTGGCTTACATAATTAGGAAACATTGCTGCCCAAGCCTCGTTCAGACAGATGATTTCAACAGTCAAGAAGTAAATGTACTTAGAAGCAAAGCTTGCTGTTCCTTTTTCATTGCCACTCAGACAGCAGGACCATTCAGAGCTGCCTCAGCACAATTATAAAATGTTCCAAGCTGCTTGGAGCTGTTTCAGTCAATCGGAACATTTATTTCCTTTCATGGCAATGCAGAGTGAAGGTGCTGACAGACCCTAAATACATTGCTCAAGATATACAGCAATTCACATCCCAGCTTCCGGGGCAGGTGGTTTTAAGCTGTCCAGTGTTTTAAGTAGCACAGGCATTGCTCCCTCATGCTGACCTTGGGATGATGCTTTAACCAGCTGCAACACTGTGAATGGGGAGAGATCTCAGGAAAAGTGGTAAGTTTTTCTCCTTTACATCATGGGCTCAAAGAGAGGCCAAGCTACCTGGCTCCTGATGACTGTAGACCACTGAAACGTGGCATTTATGAGATGAGCAAATAAAAAAAGATGATTGAGAACTTTTCTGCGTATCTTGGACAATGTTTCTGGCAGTCCCAGCAGCTAAACTGCTAAGGCGATAGACTTAGACTCTGACTGCCACTCTAACTGTTCTGACTACCAGTGGATCTTCAGGACACCACAAAAAAAGGTCATCCTCCAAATAAAGAGGAAACGTTTTCCATATTAGCACTATTTTTTTCCTGCCTACTTACCTCTAGCTTTGCACCTGTTTGCCCCTCACACATATCCTTACTTCAGTTTTCTGAATCCCCACCAGTATCTACAGCCACCTATGTTTTCCTAATGGGTTAAAAAAGGAAAAATAAACACACTTACATTGCTCAGACTTAGCTGTGTAAAAAAAGTTCTTCCCCAAAAATCAAGTTAGGCTGACAAATGTCCTGGAGACCCTTTTAATGTCTACAAGGCATGCATTGTGGCAATTGTTTACTGCCTCTTGAGTAATTGAATCTGTGATAAACCATTTGTTTTGTAGGGAAACAATGTCACCTCAAATAGCCAAAGGATATTATAATGACTTTACCATGTTGTCAGTATTCTTTTTTATCTCTTGGCTCCTTAGTACACTCCTGTATAAAAAATTAATATAAGAAAAACAGAAAATGGCCATAAACAGTTAAATTTGCTACTGCAATGCTTCAAGGATGTAGATGTTGACTTTACTAATATAAAAACTAGAATCCAGTAGAAACCTATGCCTTTTGCACAGGATATGAGAGCTGACTTTAGGATAATATCCCCCACTGCATTATTATTACTTAGGTCTGAAGATGTTTCTTTTCTGGGACCTGACAGAACTCAAGGTTTCTTAAGGAAGCTTTGGATTACAGGCACAGCATGGGATTTGCCTTGTGAGCCATTTCTAATGAAAAAAAAGTCAAGGAATTCTCAACTATTGTCTGATCACAGTTCAAGACTAAACCTCCAAAAATCTCCTCAATACTGGGAGACTCCATAGCTGTGTTTGATTTGTGGATCAACTGCCTGTGGAGAAGGGGCATCTAAAAATAGCTCGATATGATGAAGGGACATGCTGGGGAGATTTAGCAATGGAGGAGCAGCCTAAAAGAGGCAAGAAGAAAATTGGACTGCCTTCTCAAGTGTTACTGCTGGTGACAAAGTACCCACTTACTCTTAGTATCCTACAGTTCAGCACAATGACAACATTTTGTTCTCAGTGTGAAAGGGCTGAGCTTAAAGGGAAGTAACAGATTTCTCAAAATAACATACACTCAGCTATGCTAAATTAAAGACATTAAATGAAAAATATTAAGACAAGACTGAGGTACTGGCTTGAAGTTGTCCCAGGGGAGGTTAAGGTTAGATGTTAGAAAAAGATTCTTCATCCAAAGAGTGGTTGGGTACTGCAACAGGCTCCCCAGAGAAGTGGTCACAAAATCAATCCTGAGAGAGTTCAAGGAGTGTTTGGACAATGCTCTGGGGCACATGGTGTGACTCTTGGGGAGGGTCCCATGCAGGGCCAGGAGTTGTGGGTCTTTTCCAACTTGCTATATTCTGTGATTTTGTGATCTCATAGCCTTGGGCAAATGCACTTGAAGAGTTGAGATAAACTGGTCTTGGCATTCCAAGGGGACCAGAAAGTGAAAAACTGAAAGTGAGCACAGGCTGATACAACCCACAAGGTATTGGGATATACCTGGTAAGGACATCCCTTACAAGCATAGACAGGGCAGTCTGCACAAATGTGAGATCTTGCATGGCTGGAGCTAGAAAGGCAGGCTGATTTGGGGATGGTTTTGGTCCAAGGGTAGCCATGTGTGCTCAGTGGATGCTGTCTTTCACCTGATGAGCATAATGCCAGCCTCTTGACTACAGCATGTGTCACCAGAGCCACCCAGCTCCTGCTCTGCTCCCTTCCAGGGCATGGGAGTCTGGTGGGTTTGGTGCACACGGGTGATCATAGCTTTCCTTTTGTTTCACTTAGCCCAGGCAGTCCATGCTGAAAGCAGCTCTGCCAGGGCTCTAGAAAAGCCCTATGCCTTTACACAGAAAACAGCAGATATGCAGCAAGACAACCTACTTTGCAGACACTACTGAGCAGCTTTTAGCATTGCTACACTATGGGACCAAAATGGAGGCAAAGGAGCCCATTGAATATGTGTCTGGGCATGTGTCATCTGGAAAAACAGAAGTCATTAATGAAGCTTGAGCATCTTTCCTAGTGCTAATGCCGCCATATACAGCATTTTTCCATTGGCAGGTCTCAATGGATTTTGAGAAAGTGCTTAATGCCTTTCTCCATCGTGTAATCTTGCAAAGAGCTGCCTGTGCAAGCCAAAGGCAGAACCAGGCCTATGAACCAGGCTTTGTCTCAAACAATTGTCTTTCTCTTGAAGCATGACTGCTTTCTAGTAGGGACTTCATCTGCATCCTGCAGGTTTTATGACAGCACCTGAACCAACAGCTTCCAAAGCTTTCCTTCTATAACAATGTTCCTCTGAGCAGGGAAATTTTCTTCCAGGTGATGTCTGACTTGACACCAGTTCTCTTCCTGGATGTGGTTGCTATGACAGCTGCTCCTAGTTCAGCAAATCCTCGCCCTGCCAGTCCTTTACAAACACAACTCTTGAATATCTTGTATTTTCTGGGAAATCAAAATATGCTTCTGTTTTTAGTCTTTCAATTTTCTCATGTCTGTGTCTCCTTTTGTTTGAAATGAATGATGTTACAGCAGAATTATGCTGCCAATATTTTAACAATAGGTTTTCAGAAAATACATCCCCACCTCAGCCTATGACGGATTTGGAGTGCTGTATTGCTTCGGTTGCTGAGAAGAGAGACTGGGGAATCTACTTTTATGGTTTGCCTTTAAAAACAAAACTCTTTCCCATAAAAATCAGGAAGTCAACATTATTTAGCAAATAAATGCAGCTTAAGTGCCTTTAGCTGGAAGTAGTTACAATAAACCTTCCCCCTAAGAAATCTGCTGGGCATTTTTCTGATGCTGTGAACTGGGGTTCTGGATGGACTGGCAGAATGCATGTGTATGCAGGAGTGGACACTCAAAAGTGTTGAGAAAAGTAATTTTAGCAAAGGTTACAGCCCACAGGGATATATATATATTTTTACTGTCCCCTATTGCCATTATGAAGCACACAAACATAACACATAGGCATTATCTTTGTTTAAATTCTTGTCAGCTCTGGTCCTCACATCTCACTGTTACATGAACACAGATTCCCCTTGCCCCCTGACTTATCTACATTGATTTGCATGTTAATAACTTTCCTTCCCTCAGTCAGTTTGTTCTACCCTCTTCTTGATTTGCTCTCCACAGTAATTTTGATTCAGTTCCTTGCCCTTAATTCACAGTAGGGGGAGGAAACTGAAGCAAGGTGATGCAGGGAGGCAAGGAGCCCATCTTGGTGATGTTAATGGCTGTTTGCTTTCACTACCATTGCCCTTTCACTGGGCAAACCTACGCTGGGCATGGTGACTGTCTCCTTGAATGGTTAGGATGTCTACCATGGTGCAATGGATACTGTTCTATGCATCTTCCTTTCCCAGAAACCTGGTTTTCAATATCTGACTCAGGTGCCTTCCCTGATCATTTATGTTTTGCTCATCCCTGAACTCTCATGGCTCCCCCAGTTTTGTAACTCTCCCATCCCCATTCTCAACAAAGTCTGGCTTTAAGTCTGATCTCAGCCTATCCTTACTGAGGAAGTCAGCTGAGATAATGACCAAGTGTAGAAATAGCCATTCAGCCACATCTGTCTCTTCCAAAAGAACATTTTGTCTGTAAGACAAAACTACCCCTTCTAAACCAACAGCTTGTCCTGCAAGCAACCAGTCAGCTTTGCAAGGATCATTCTGCTTATCTGCTAGCAACTTGTGTGCATTGTGTAAGTCTTGGGGGAAAAAAAAAGTGTCTCCCACAAGTCCCTCAGTTTTAGACTATGAGTTCCTTACAGTGAGCAGAATTCCTCATAGGAAGAAGCTTTACAATGCCAAAGAGGAGGAGGCTGGCTGTGTGCCACAGTTCCCAGCAAGTTCTGTGAAAAACATGCAGCTACTGGTCTGTTGAATCCCATCCCTTGTGTCTTTGCACATTGCTTCATTGGCTTAGGGCATGATTTCAGAGCATGTATTTCAGGGCAGGAGGGAAGATGCTGCCATTGTTGTACAATTTCAGTTGAGTTTTCTCAACTCCCTGGTTGATTGCCAAGGACTATGAGGCTTAATTTCCCACCTTTGAGTTTCTCTTCCCCTTAGGATCTTCCCATCTGCTGCATTTCATCTTGCCCAGGTAAAGCTATGCTTGCCAGCCTTCCCCTTCCAAAAATACTGCAGTGTTTGTTTTGGTTTCTCCAGATTGTGCTGGCACTGACACCATGTACAGTGACTACTGATTCATGATCCTGATGGTCACCTTTATCTGATTCCAAAGTTTTCATTATCTTCTGCTCTTTGCAGCTCTGCACAGACACTTTTGTCTCATACAACAGCAATCTGTTAATGTGGCCACTGTAGAGATCAGCTTTTATATTTAGTAACATCACTCATCAGTGCAGGATTTTTTCGGTAAAGAAAGTCTAAAAAAAAGATCATCAGCTGCTCCTATGTTTTTTCTCTGCATAGACTGCAGAGAAAAACATTCTACTGAGATTTCATAAACAAGCCAATCGAATTACTCTCAGATTAAAAANGATGTTACAGCAGAATTATGCTGCCAATATTTTAACAATAGGTTTTCAGAAAATACATCCCCACCTCAGCCTATGACGGATTTGGAGTGCTGTATTGCTTCGGTTGCTGAGAAGAGAGACTGGGGAATCTACTTTTATGGTTTGCCTTTAAAAACAAAACTCTTTCACATAAAAATCAGGAAGTCAACATTATTTAGCAAATAAATGCAGCTTAAGTGCCTTTAGCTGGAAGTAGTTACAATAAACCTTCCCCCTAAGAAATCTGCTGGGCATTTTTCTGATGCTGTGAACTGGGGTTCTGGATGGACTGGCAGAATGCATGTGTATGCAGGAGTGGACACTCAAAAGTGTTGAGAAAAGTAATTCTAGCAAAGGTTACAGCCCACAGGGATATATATATATTTTTACTGTCCCCTATTGCCATTATGAAGCACACAAACATAACACATAGGCATTATCTTTGTTTAAATTCTTGTCAGCTCTGGTCCTCACATCTCACTGTTACATGAACACAGATTCCCCTTGCCCCCTGACTTATCTACATTGATTTGCATGTTAATAACTTTCCTTCCCTCAGTCAGTTTGTTCTACCCTCTTCTTGATTTGCTCTCCACAGTAATTTTGATTCAGTTCCTTGCCCTTAATTCACAGTAGGGGGAGGAAACTGAAGCAAGGTGATGCAGGGAGGCAAGGAGCCCATCTTGGTGATGTTAATGGCTGTTTGCTTTCACTACCATTGCCCTTTCACTGGGCAAACCTACGCTGGGCATGGTGACTGTCTCCTTGAATGGTTAGGATGTCTACCACGGTGCAATGGATACTGTTCTATGCATCTTCCTTTCCCAGAAACCTGGTTTTCAATATCTGACTCAGGTGCCTTCCCTGATCATTTATGTTTTGCTCGTCCCTGAACTCTCACGGCTCCCCCAGTTTTGTAACTCTCCCATCCTCATTCTCAACAAAGTCTGGCTTTAAGTCTGATCTCAGCCTATCCTTACTGAGGAAGTCAGCTGAGATAATGACCAAGTGTAGAAATAGCCATTCAGCCACATCTGTCTCTTCCAAAAGAACATTTTGTCTGTAAGACAAAACTACCCCTTCTAAACCAACAGCTTGTCCTGCAAGCAACCAGTCAGCTTTGCAAGGATCATTCTGCTTATCTGCTAGCAACTTGTGTGCATTGTGTAAGTCTTGGGGGAAAAAAAAAGTGTCTCCCACAAGTCCCTCAGTTTTAGACTATAAGTTCCTTACAGTGAGCAGAATTCCTCGTAGGAAGAAGCTTTACAGAGGAGGAGGCTGGCTGTGTGCCACAGTTCCCAGCAAGTTCTGTGAAAAACATGCAGCTACTGGTCTGTTGAATCCCATCCCTTGTGTCTTTGCACATTGCTTCATTGGCTTAGGGCATGATTTCAGAGCATGTATTTCAGGGCAGGAGGGAAGATGCTGCCATTGTTGTACAATTTCAGTTGAGTTTTCTCAACTCCCTGGTTGATTGCCAAGGACTATGAGGCTTAATTTCCCACCTTTGAGTTTCTCTTCCCCTTAGGATCTTCCCATCTGCTGCATTTCATCTTGCCCAGGTAAAGCTATGCTTGCCAGCCTTCCCCTTCCAAAAATACTGCAGTGTTTGTTTTGGTTTCTCCAGATTGTGCTGGCACTGACACCATGTACAGTGACTACTGATTCATGATCCTGATGGTCACCTTTATCTGATTCCAAAGTTTTCATTATCTTCTGCTCTTTGCAGCTCTGCACAGACACTTTTGTCTCATACAACAGCAATCTGTTAATGTGGCCACTGTAGAGATCAGCTTTTATATTTAGTAACATCACTCATCAGTGCAGGATTTTTTCGGTAAAGAAAGTCTAAAAAAAAGATCATCAGCTGCTCCTATGTTTTTTCTCTGCATAGACTGCAGAGAAAAACATTCTACTGAGATTTCATAAACAAGCCAATCGAATTACTCTCAGATTAAAAAGTATCTGACACATATTCTCAGATGTTATTTTCTGAGTGCCTTTAAATGAGCCTAGAATTGTGCACAGTGGAACCGAGAACTTAAACACAAGACAGAGTGAAATTAGCTTTATCATGAGTCCTCCTTGCAGGATGTAAAAGGAAGACAAGTGTAATTTACAGCATTGTCTTCATGTCTTCCTGGAAGTCCTTACACATGTAAAAGTCTAAGTTAGCTAATAGGACCTCAATGAATCAGCTGCATCTAACCAGCTTAAAATAGAGACACTTTGACAAACCTCCTGTTGTAGTTACAACCCAGTGATATCCCAGTTTAGGCAAGCACAGCTCCAGCTCTCTCTTCAAAGCTTGTTCGTTACAGTGTTGGGCAGCAGGGACCAAATCTGTGGAGGCTGGCAGCTGGGATGGTGGTTTAGCCTTAGTTGGCAACCAAGTACCACCAGCTGCTCACTCATGCAACTTCCCACACTGGTGGGATGGGGAGAAGAATTGGAAAAGGGTAAAACTCGTGGTTTAAGATAAGAAGAGTTTAATGATTGCGATAAACTATAGATGATGATGATTAAAAGGAGAGAGAGAGAGAGTGGGGAATAAACCCCAAGAAAGACAAGTAATGTACAAAACAATTGCTTACCACCCACTTACCAATGACCAGTCAGGACCTGAGCAGCAATTGGCCCCTTCCAGCCAGCTCCCCCAGTTTATATATTGGGCATGACATCCTAGGGTATGGAACATCCCTTTGGCCAGTTTGGGTCACCTGTCCTGGCTGTGCTTCCTCCCAGCCTCTTGTGCACCTGTTCACTGGCTGACCATGAGACACTGAAAAGTTCTGGACTTAGGGTAGGCACTACTTAGTAACAACTAAAACATTAGTGTGTTATCAACATTATTTTTATACTACATCCAAAACTCAGCACTGTACCAGCTACTAAGAAGAAAATTAACCCTATCCCAGCACAAGCCAGTATAGATGGATGGGCTAACAACTTGCTCCACGTGCATAGCACCCATGGGAAACCTTGCAGATCCCTCATCTGTTTCCCACCTTAGCATCACAGGCCTTCAAATAAAACAAAAGCCACAGATTAAAACCCCTTTCCTTGGGAGATTGCCAGACTCCACTCTGCTCTGCCACTCCTCTTTTACCTTCAAGCTGGCCTTTTTGCATACATTCATTATTCATCTCCTCCATGCAGCTGGTGAGGCTTAGCAGCCACCTGGGCCAAACCTGGCCCACTGCTTCCACTGCCTGCTCCATGGTCCCTGCACCATGTCCACATCCCAGTGCTGATTCTGCATGGGATAGGATGGTTGCCACATGCTCTCACCCTCCTGCCTCTCACTGGATACCCCTTGTGTACCCACCCATTGACTGTACCTAAGCACAGATTGAACACGGCAGGCGCCAGAGCTTTTGGTAATTGCACCCCAAGGCTATGAAATTCTCTGACAGCAAATCATGCTGCCAAACACAGGCTGCAGCATTTCTCCCTGCTGAAGCATGTCAGGCAGCACAGTTGGCATTTGTGCTCTTTCAATCTGACAGCTCCGTGTCAGCCCAGGAGGGGGAAAGCTGTTTTATGAAGACGTCTGCTGCCTTTTCAGTTGCCAGCAAATACAAGGATTTGGATTCTTTGCCCTTCCCTCCATTCACTGTCTACTCTTCCTTGGATCATGTTTTTGGTCAGAATTTACTTCAATTCAGGTGTCACTGGCAACTATATCCCATGTCTGGTCTGTCCAGGTTTCAAACAGAGCAAACTTTTATTGCTGAACATTATCTACTTGTTTATCCCATGTGAACCTGGAGAAAAATGGGAGACTAAGTCGATGGAGTTCTGGCTCCTGGTGGTTGACTCCCAAGTGAAAATAAGACTTTCTGATCAAGCCTCAGCTGATATGTTTAATTAAGTCTGCTTCATTATTGCTGATAATGTTTCTTTGCCTCTGGGTCTTGTAAGGGTCAGAGCCAACATGCCATCTTCGTGAAGAGTGAATACTATGCCAGTTAGTATTACCCAGATTGCCAGAAATGGATTTATGGTCATTTTCCTGAGTGTTTTCTGTCATTAGTTAATGTGAACACTCACAGGTCAGCAGAATTTCATTGTCAGACTGGACATCCTGACTTCCCTGTCAGAAACTGTCTGGACATCCAGAGGAGAAAGATACTGGAATAGGCCTAGTGATGAGAAGGAAACAGAGAGGTGAGCTGAGGAACTAAAAAGAGTATGGGGATGTGATGCGATTCTTGGGTTGGTTCTTGGTCCTGCTAGCTCGGTCGGTCCAGGAAAGCATCAACAAAGGGTAAAAAGGTTACAAGGAGACCCTGGTTGGACACTTTCAGTTTATTGATTCTCTGTTGCCGAAAGACCCCAGAGGAGATCAATCACCAAGTAAGTCCAGGACAGAATCTGACCCGACTTCCTGTCTGCACGGGTTTATAAGGAGGTCCAGGTTTCTGGGAGGGGATTAGGGAATGGCCAATGGGAAGGGGAAGTGAGAGTGGTTTAGGGAGGAATGGAAGTGGTTTGAGGCAGGGTCCTGCCCTTAGGTCAGAGCAGGGAGGGGTTTGGGTCCATATGTGGGGAGACTGGGAGGAGTGAGGTTAGGGTTACACTGGATGCAGTTCTAGAACAGTTCAAAGCTAGGGCATATAAACATAGAAGCAGATAAACAGAATACACCACAACAGGGATGTAGCTATAAACAGTGAGCTTTTGGTGTCTGGTCTGTGGATAGTGTCCAAGGGACTGAAAAATGAAATATCTTTAACAATGGTTGGAGACTGTCATTCCTTAGGGCTTTTTTTACTAGGACACAGGCAATATTTCAAACATTGGCAGAATTGCTAAGGACTCACAGTGAAAGCAGAAGGATGTTATATTCTTGTGGGTCAAACATTTCCAGTATGTCAGCTGGACACTGAGCTGTGCTCTAAATATTTTCTCTGCATTTGTTGGGAAATACATGTGTGTCATCAACTTCAACATGAATTTGTTGAAGCTCTGTGAGGATGATATTGTTACAAACTCAGATGGATGACTCCTGTCACTTCTCCAGTTTTTGTTTCCTTTCTGTCCCTGGTCACCCAAGAAAGCAGCAACACCTTTAGTAACCATGTATGTGTTTGTGCTGGGAGAGAACCAGGTGCTCTCCACCGTGCTTTGGAGTATGGTGAGACCAGGTTTGTGTGGCCATGGCAGGGCACGTTGTCCCCGCAATGCCTCTGCAGCTATAGATGGGATTCACCTCCAAATTGGGCTGATATCCAGCCTCACCAAGTCATCAAGGGTCTCTCATTTTGTCTCAATGTTTCCTGACAGCCTTTTGATGCAGACCAAAAGGGGGAAATCTGGGTAGAAGGGTAAGAGTAGAAAGTGTGATGGAGGCCTCTGTATCAGCTTGGAAACAAAACAGACATGAATTCTCATTCGGAAACATCATACAGGGAGTAGATTAATTTGCCACCCTTAGGAGCTAAACCAGGACTGCAAATATTTGGATTCATGGCTGTAGGTAATCCCTGGGATTTTGGACTTCAGAGATGGATAGGCTGGCAAAATCCCTGCAGTTTTAATCTTTCTTCACTGTGTCTGCATGGTTAGGGATTAATCTCCATACTGTAGCTTTTCCACCTAGGAACCAGAAATGTTATTCACCTATCTCAGAGAAGTGTTCCTGAGCATTAACAAGGATATAGGGCTTTTATATTACCTGGCTGTGAGGGTTTTTATACAACCCTCACTGAGCACAAAATAAAACTGGTCCTACTATACACTCCCACTTGAAAAATTGGTATTAGATCTATGATGTTTTGGAAACAAGCCAGGTTTTTCCTGTCCTTGTTTTTCTTGCTGTGAAGTCTGAGGAGCTGTAATGCTGCCATGGCCCTGGCTACCCCTGAATGAGGGGAATTTGCTTTTCTGTAGCCTCCCACTGGATAATTCAAAACACTCAGTGCATTGACATCAAAGGTTTGGCAGCAAGGAAGGAGCAAAGATGTTTGGTTTGCTTAGCTCTGCTCTGACTCCCACAGAGAGAAATGGGTTTGTGGAAGATCTCTGCCTTAACACTTTTGGGTGAATAATTTGCATTCAAGTGACTGCCTATACCCCAGTATCCCAGAGCTTCTTCTCTTCCATGTAGCTGTCCAAGCTGTGTCTTGATCCCAGTGTGCCCAGCAAGGACAGGCATATTTCTGCCTTTCCTCTGCTCCAGTGCATTTTTGCTACCTCACCACAATCCCTTCAAACCGGAGACATGACACATGCTGACTAGCCAGCCTAGACTGAGACAGCAGGACTCAGGGTGTGGCATCAGCCCGCCTTGAAACATATATATTGATGAAAGGGGATTTCATAGCCAATACAATAAAAGTATTAAGCCCTTGAGAAGATCCTGCTCTGGCTGAAATCCCAGGCACTAACATAGAATCATAGAATGGTTTGGGTTGGAAGGGATCTTAAACATCATCTAGTTCCAAATCCCGCCACCGTGGGCAAGAACACCTTCCACTAGACCGAGTTGCTCAAAACCCCATCCAGCTTGGTCTTGAACACTTCCAGGGGTGGGGCATCAATAACTTCTCTGGACAACGTGTTCCAGTGTCTCAACACCTTTATAGTGAAGAATTTTGTCCTAATATCTATTCTAAACCAACCTCTTCCATTTTAAAACTATTCCTCCTTGTCCTATAACAATATGTCCCTGTAAATGTCTTGGTGTGTGTTCAGATGGACAGAGAAGATTCCTATTTCTCCACCTTAGTACAAGTGTACGATAAACGCAGCCTTTTTAAGGACTGGAAACCTCAGAAGAAAGAACTGACAAGCTGTCCCACCTGGCTCCTCTGCAGCCACAGAGTTGTACCATGGGAGCAGGAGGATTGCTCACACTTTATTCCTCCTCCATGGTCCTTTGAGAAAACATTCAATGTGAAGAGCCTCTCCCTTCATGCAAACTCTAAAGTATTGCTGTAACAATAATATATTATATAGAAATTAGCGAAACCTCAGCCTTGACTGTGGTTTAAAATAGACTAAAAAATAACGATACAGCAGTAATAGGAATAAAAACAACAGCAGCAATAATAATACTAATGAATTGATAAAAAAATATCCATTAAGATTCCTCTTCTCTACAAGTATTGGATAATAAAAATCTATTTTAGTTGGTAAATTATTTAATATAATTTTGTCTTTATTCTTTATCGTTTCAGAAATACTAGTAAGGTTCACAGAGTCCTACAGCATTTTAAGACACAGAAAAAAAATTTTTTCTTATGAGCCATGAGATTTCTCTTGTTTGAAAAGGAGTATTTAGGTTTGCGTTTCTCCTTTTGCTGATGATTCTGCACATTAACAGATCATCCTGTAGAGGATAACGTCTCTTTTTAATAATGCAGTGTATTAGAGGTCCCTTAGGAGGAAATTCTCAGCACAGAACTTTCACTTGCAATGTATGCAACCTATGGAAATATGTATCCATATTGTGAATAGTCCTGACTATAGTTAGGACTCCCCTTTTTCTGAATAAGCTCAATCTCATAGAGAGTTGTGCCACACTCAAAACAAAACACTGACTCCTGTTTCTCCAAGTTCTTTAGCCAGTGCTGCTAAAAACTTTTACAAATTACTTCATGTGCAAAGTATTTTTCCTGTATCACCTGTAAGCAGCCATCTATCTTTTTTCTGCCTTTCCCTAGTGAAGCTTTTAAAAAAGTTATTCAGTTTACACAAGGCCGATTTCTTCTCTGCTTTCTCACTGATGCACTTTTCTGAAAAGGCAGGCAGATTCTCACAGTACAAGTGGCAGAATTCTGTAAATAGCCATGAGTCAACTCCCTCCCAAATCTAAGCAATTGGACTTTCAGAGGACTAGAAAAATGCAATGTGTCTGCCACTTCTACTGTTGTCACCTTTTTCATACTTATGAGCCATATGTCGTAAGAGGCACACAAGAATAATTTCCCACATCCCCCCAAACAGAAGTACTCCATAAATTTCTCTCAAGGGTTACTTACTTTCATTACTTCACAAAAATATTTTAGAATAATTCTTAATTGGAACTAAAAGAAGAATATTAAATACCAATTTTACCCAAAGATGTGCAAAATTGGAGGCATCACTTACTGCATATGTACATTTTCTTTTCCTCTGTTTTTGTTGTTGTCATTGTTGTTGTTGTTTGGTTTTTTGTTTGTTTTTTGTTTGGTTTGGTTTTGTGGGTTTTGGTGGGGTTTTTTTGTTAAATCAGCTGGGTATTTCTTGTCTCAGCAAAGATATCCTGGTGCTTTGAAACTCCTAAATGTTTTAAAGATATTTCCTCCCATTCAAAGAACTGACGTGTTTGAATTGTCACCAAGCAAAGATGGATGGGTTCGTTAGATGGGAGTGATCACGCTAGAAAGAGTGGATGCCTTCACTTAGAGGCAGAAGCCTGAAACTTGGCAATTCAATATTGGTGGTAATGTAAGCCTTTAAAATAAGGGCACATATGAGGGGTAGAGATGTCCACAATAACTTGGTTGCCATGGCATGTAGAGTAAACATTACTGGTAGTTACTGATGGCATGTCTGCAGCTTCCCTACCTTTTGTTGCTTGACATGCTTTCCCATATTTAAAACACAATAGAGAGAACTGGTTTGAGTATCAGACTTGATTAATAACCCCTTTTTTCTGCAAAACTGTTGTTAGCCACATTCACTAACTAATCTTTGTTATAGATGAATGCTACAGAAGGATGTAATCATTACTAACTGCGACTACAGGTAGGTAAACTGAGAAAGCAATGCATAGTCCTCAGCATTGCAGCCAATTCTGCAAATTAAAAGCTTTTGATTCATAAGTCAGATTCAGATGCCTCATAGTAGGAATCATGTCACTTAATAGTAAGTGTCTGAGTAATAGATGTTTACTCCTTAGATAATTTTCTTTAATGCAAATGAAGAGAAAATGGCTTTTCAAGGGCTTGATCCCAATTTATCTCCTTACTTTAAGCTGAAATGAAATGATTCCTGATCTATACTCCTTGGGAGTGCATGTTTCTAAAATAGATTAACTTTTTATCAGATTAATTCTGTACCTAGTCACAGACCCTCCATTTGTACATATGAAAAAACCTTGGCCAATGTCCCCAGGTGCTGATTGTGATTGCCAGTACCTTTTTCCAGCAGGCTCCTTGGCATGGTCTTAATTTGTGACAACTCAAAGTTTCCTAGTCTTTGCCCAGGCACAGTTCTGGCATTGACATGAGCATGGGGATATTGTCACTGGAAGGGCTGAAATGATGCTGACAGGCTTAGTAAGGCAAACAGAGTGTACCTGCAACATGGGCATACCTGAACATGGGCATACCAGGCTACTTGGACTAGGGATCGATGTATATTTCTGTCCAGTTTCACTTATGGGCCAAAAGTTAGCTGTCTATGCGTTTGGATATCTTGAAAAGACAGCTAAAATTTTAATGGCCCTAGATATGATTAGGTTTGCTATGCTGAACTCTATTTCCCTGTGTGTGAGTCTTTGAGACCATTGCACATGCTCACCCAAGAAAAATTATTTTGTTGAACTCCCTATCACCTGCGTGATGTAGAGCTCAGATGATGCCAGGTTGCATCCCGTGTCTGTGCTGAGTGTTTGTGAAATTCAAACACATCATCACAGTGGATCTGACCGTCGCCCTCTGTTGGTCAGACTCTAACCCTGCCTTTGACATAGAAACAATTCAGTGCCTTCTGCAGATGGCATTAGATTCTTGAAATAGGCAAACAGGTGCTATCTGCTCCATAGGTCTCGTTTGCACTCATCTCTCAAAAACCGCTGTCAGCTTCATTTCTGAAGGATGACACTCAATACATCTTACAAATGCTGTTAATTTGGACTGCTCTTGCTATTCCTGCTCTCTGAACACACTGGATCCTCTCAGGACTTCTGGCCTCAGCAAATTCGCTGGGGAGACTTTTCTAAGATGTGCAAAGGAGCACATTTGAATTTCTCCCTGCTGTTTTCCTTGGCCACCTAGTCTTTACATTGTGAGGCAGTGGGAATAGAAGCTCTGGCACTGTGTTACTCATTGTATTATGCCTCTTTTATACAATGCTGAGACAATGCTGGGTTTATTCCAGCTCCTGTTCTGCTGTCATCTCCTTCTTCCAGAGCATGTGTTCATGGCTATTAGGGAGAGAGGGCAGGGAACCACTCACTGTTTTGGTGATTAAAATTGAGGCAGTTAGCATTCTGATTTTCTTCAGTCTCCTCCTTTTAATTAGTTGCTCCTACCTAGCCTCTAGATTCATGGACTGTACATGAGCTTCTGCCTTCACTTATACTTAATTAGTCTTCAAATGATGTTTACTTTTTGCTGTTAAAAGGTGTTTGTTCTTTGAACACCACCTTGGATCCCACACGCTATGCTTCTGTTTGCTGGTTTTATTGGAATTAGAACAGTATATGTCCAAGGAATTTTGTTGAGCTTGTGTTGTGCAGCTGCAACCCTCATGCAGAAAGCCCTGTGCATCCTCCAGGAAAAGTGATATGTAAAATGAAGTGTGATATGTAAAGATTTCAATTAAATACTCTGGTTGAGGTTTGATGTTACAAGAACATGCTCCTCTAAACATTTTTAAGTCCTTTTTCTGCTTGCTTTTGTGCCTAAGTTAAAGGTGGATTCCTAATGACAATAGGAGTCCCTAAGGAACACAAATCCGATATGCCTTTCTCAAGCTATGTATACTTTTAACAACCCCCATGCTGCAGCAAGACATTTCTCATCCACTGCTTTGCAGCACATGATTTGCACCGCCATGGGTTAGCTACTTAGCTGTTGATGTATTCAGAGACACATCTGCAGCTTTATTAAGCAGAATGAAAGCCACATGAATCTTCATTTTTTTTAGTGGGTTTTTTTTTGTTTTTCTTCTAATATGAAACCTTTGGACCTTCCAGATTTTCTATTTTTATTGTATTTTCCACAGCTCTATGTGAACAATTATTGCTTGATGTCTGTAAAGTTCAAACATATACCACCTGCTACAGCATCCATTAGTCATTACTGTTTCTCTGTCACAAATTTATTGGTGCTAAGTGACTAAAGCCAAAGTAAATAGAAAATGTAACTGGAGAAGTAGAACACACTGTAGTATTTCTTGGTTTCATCTCTTTTGGAGATTACTCTGTCAGCAGCCATGCCAAGTAGGGGCCTTTTGTTCTTTTCTTCTTTTGTTTTATAGGCTTACCAATCCCACTGTTATAAAGGTTTTCTAGTGCAAACAGTAACATTTCAGCTAGTTATGACTATTTTCAAATGTTTTCAAGTTTGTGCACACAATGAACTTCTTGGCAGAAAGACTATACAATAAGCTTATTTCCAATAAGTGCTTTATACTTGTATGCTTTTAGAAAATACTGTTCCTTACTGTCTTACCTGTGCCAGAGGACCATGTGAAAAGCTGTGTCATGATCCATTCCTCACTGCTTCTGTCCTCTGAGATTACTCCTGATGTGAGGCTTGAACTTAATGCTACCTCAAGATAGAAGGGAAATGTGTGCCATCCTGAAGTTCATGGCAAAGTTTCTGTTGATGTCAAGAAGGCCAGGATTTCATCCAGAGAGGTTTGGCGTCAGCTTCACTGGGGAAGTGTCAACACGGATTGCTCCCATAACATTCTTATTTTGTCAATGCCAAAGCATACACCCACTCTGTGTCCAAACAGGAGGAGAACCCAGATGGTGTCATGTCACACTGCCATCCAGATCCATTTCAAAAGAGTTTTAGTGCCAACTCTGATCAACATATTTAAAATGTTTTACTCTAAATTACTATAATGCTCCAGTAGACAGTTCCTAGGATAGATGGCATAGTTAACAGGATATGCATAATTATCACCAGGTGAAGCAACTGGCCAAGGGCTTTGTAGGAGCCCTTCCTGCCTTCCTGCCTTCCTCCCTCTCTTGCTCCCTTCTTTCCTTGGTCGCAATCATCACCAATAAGCAGAACAGGAGAGACTAGTGTCCATACCTGCAAAGAAAA
>WEIV01008356.1:0-19012 GCA_013390005.1 Calyptomena viridis
ATGTAAGGTGATAAGCTGATTTCACACTCTTGTCTTTCCCATACCTTGGAAAACTCCCATTAAAGTGCTGGTTTTTCTCTTCATCTCTATTAGTTTGTTTGTCAGGTTTTTTGTCTCCCTTGATTTAAGGCAACACTATAAAGGCAATAGGTAGGAATATGTTGGATTCTGATGAAATTACATGATTTTGTTGCACATCAGGCACTCTATAGGAGGCTGTACTGGTGTCCATTGATTTTTAAGTAGCACTTCTGTGTATTATTAATTCTAGGGCTATTGTGTTCCTGCATAGTAGTCCTCTACATGAGTTTTGCTGTCTATCCCCATGCTCATGAGTGAATATGTGGCAATATGGACTAACCAAAAAATGGGTGTAGGATATGTAGGATATGTGAATATCAGGAAACACTTTCGCTGTAAACATGTATAAGCACTGGCACTTCCAAAAAGAAGTAATATTTGAAATTGATCATATCCCCACAAGGTGATGTTTTTTCAGTTGGGTTCTGTTTAGCAGTGGATAAATCAGGAACACTGGTAAAGAAAAGAAGCATGCAAGAAAAAACACGAAGGAAAAAAGTTTTTAAAGATTCATATTGACAGGAAGTGAAATGTAAAATCTTTCAGCTGATGGCTCACAACCGGAGTGGAGAAGGCACGTCTCTTCTGTCTTCATCACCATATCTGTTTATAAGCAAAACAAAAGAAACTTCATTAGACTGTCTCTGAGGATGTAGGACACTAATCATCATGCAGGCATCATGCATTCTTTTGGTGACTTTTCACATGCTAGTGAAAAATACCTTTACCTATGGCTGGAAATAAAGTGACTCCTAATACAGAAAAGGAGTAGAAAAGGGGAAAGGAACCTTCTGTCATTTTACTGAAATAGGTTCTCTCATATGACTTCACTTTGTATGAATACTGGAAGTGCTAGGGACAGAATGCTCCTTAAAGTTGGCAGTAACAATCACATAGAGTAGTAGATGCAACAATTTAAACCATTTCAGCTTTGCCCACAATACTGCTTCCATAAACTAGATAACATTACAAGCTGCATTTCATGGGTCTTTTTAATTTTAAGAATATGATGTCAAAGCCAGCCCTGCCACCATCTTTAAACAAACACAAGATTTCATCTCTCTGTACCATCAAACTGACATGCAGGAATAGTGAATTCACCTAGAGAACACTGGGTGAAAAAGTCACTTTTAATAATAATGGCTTTTTCTTGTCCAGGTTGCTCCAATCTTCCCAAATTGCAATATGGCTTTCAAAAATTTATCCAGGGAAAAAGAATACTATAGTGATCAGTGCTATACTGTTTTAGAAAATCAGACCACACCAGGAAAACCAGAAAAACACACCATTGCCTTTTCTCTTATTCTGTTAATTGAGTGGGACAAAAAAAAAATTCTGAATTTTCTACAAGGAGAGAAAACGTAGGATATTATACAAAGAATATAGAGCTCAAATAACTGTCCTTGAAATGAAGAATTAAAACAAGGCATTAAAGTACAGTGCTATTTGGTATTATGAATAAAACTGTTGCACTACCAGGATGAAGAGCAAGATTCCTAACAAAATACCGTAATACCAAGAAAATAACTACACCTGTCAAAAAGGAGATTGTGCCTAGTGTTCCAGGCCCACTCTCCAAGCACATTTTTTCAATGTATACTCAATATTGTGATATGTCTTCTAATTACCACTTCTGTCTTTTGCATATGCACTAATATGAAGTGACAAGAGTATATTAATGCAGGATCATTCTGCCATTCATTTAGCAGAGGCCTTTTTAAGTTCCTTTAAAGGATGGAATTTTTGAAGGGAAGCTTGCTTTTTCCCTCTTCTTTCCTGATATAAGCATGTAAAATACAGTAATGGAGGCCTCTTTTAGAAGTACACTGTTTTTGATCATTGAGTGAGTTCTGTGCTTGTGCAGAAATGGACAGGAATACTTAAAAGGACTAATGCTGCTATTATAGCTACTGCTGACCAGAAATGGAATGAATGAAGGCATATGGATGGAGAGCAGGTCCTTTTGGCTAGGTTAACTTTGCTTTGCCATCCTATTGCTCCATTTGCAACCAGGGATGTTTAAGTTGAGCCTCTCTTTAGATGAGGTATAAGGACAGCGAAAGAAAACCGGAGGTACAACCTTTGAACTTCTGTCCTTAAATTCCTCAAAATTTAATTTTAAATATGGTGTTTGGAATAAGCTTACTATCAAGTTTGTTATAAGGTGGAGAAAAATGATGGAAGCTCTAGTTTTGACCTAGAATGTTAATACTACTTTTTGTTTGGACTAGTTAAAATAAATCTATTATACACAAACGCTCCATTTGCTATTAACAAAGAAACATTTGGTGTCAAATAACTAGGCTCTCATTCTTATTCAGGAAATACTTTTCCGTCTTCATGTATTCATATTGTCCAGTGCATTAACTGTTTGCATGGTTCACCTATTAAAATCTGAGTGTATCCTTTTGGTTTCTATCACTACATTGTCATATCTAGTAATGGACACCTAACAATTAAATAATATATTATGGCTTGTTGCTTGGGAGTTTTATAAGGATATTGCAGAATGTGCAAATATAAGGATACTCTTATTATAAACCATGTCACTCATTCTCTCTTAACACTTTCCCATTACTATCTCAAGTAGGAGTAGGAGCATATTGCAGATGGCCAGACAGACAACATGAAGTTGAAGGCTGTTTCACTTGTTCCTAAGTTGTCCAACTGTAAGCATGCTTGCTAATATATTCCATAAGGCTAACAATCTGAGTACTATTTTATTACTAAACTTTTTAAAGAGAAAATGCCACCTTTGTTGTGGTTGCATCAATTCTGGGAGAAATTTTAAGAACAGAGACATTATATGCTAAAGAATATTTTCCTCATATTGATGGTGTGTATTTTGTTAGAGGCATTGATATATATAACTAAATTATGAGCTACATTAAGAAAATAAATAATTCAGGCAAAACTTCATAAAATTTGAATGTCATGTGAAAGAGAAGTTCTAGACTTTTTGAGCATCAGGTATATCAGAAATGGGCATAGTCCAGGAATGGCCCTCACTTCTTTCTTTTGTCACTCTCATATTTATAATTAGCTTTTCGAAATCCTTTGCTATAAACTTCAAAATAAGGTCATACTACATGTTATTAAATCATTCTTGTTTTTCTAAAGAAGTCTGCCTAAAAAAGTGAGTTCCATTCATTTTTTTAGGTGCACAACCTCAAATATGCTATAGGATATGTCATTCAAATTATACCCTAGAAATCTAGATCCTTCTTCAAAATAACCTGGTTTTAATAATTACTTCACTATTTCTTTGTAAGCTACACATCTAACCAAATTGAACCAATGACTTGAATTTGGAATGACTATTACCTAGAAGAAACTTTAATGAGAGGTTTGCAAATCAAGATCCATCTATAGAGGGTTTCTTCAGTAAATAGTTCTAATAATGAGAGATATTATAAAAGTTATAAACAATCCCTGGGAAACAGAAAGAGAGGTTGAATCTCATAGCATAAATCATTTACTGTAAATATGTAATGCTCAGCACAATGTAACTGTAAGAATAATATTAAAATCAACTATATGTTCATCAGCTCTTACAAATACTGCATGTGAAGACATGGGCTCCTAACTAAGCACTGCACAGTGCTAGTTTGAAACAACTGGCAAAATCTCTTTCCTTCCATTCCTTCTGAACTACAGCACTTAAATGATAATTGTTTGCCTGAACAATTTGTGCAGCTTACAGTGCGAGTCCTTATAATTAGAATGATTTTATGACACTGCTGACAGTGCCATACCTGCACTTTGTCAAACTGTTCCCGCTCATCTCTGAAATAAATAGATTAAATGAAGTTGTTAAATTCAAATGTATGTCAGAGAAGTTATTCATCTCTCTTGAAGTGTATGACTATATGTTCTAGTAAAAAGATTAATTTTATTGCAGCTAATTATATATTGTACCTCACAGAGGTGATTCCTTCAGATATCCCTTCATAACCATAATGGACTAACTCTTCACTGAGAGTTAATTTCCAGAAACAAATTGATCCAGAAAAACAGTTCTTTCCGGCTGTAATGGAAGAAAAGTAGCCACATGGTATAGGCTGAAGCCTAAATTATGTAGGGATAGAAGAAGCTGTTTTGCCTGGGTTTTTTTTGTCAGAGAAATTATTTCAAAAGAATGTACTGTATTTCTGACTTACACAAGTGGTCTAGCAATCCAAAATGATTAATTAATTTTTTTAATGCATCTTCTCAATAACACACATAAATCTCCTTTAGTAGGTCATGGATTACTAAGAATAAAGCCTAAAGACAACATTACTATCTTACTTCAAAAGCTCTGAAGAACTGTGCACCTACAGAAAACTATGTTTTCATCACATTCCTTTTCCAATCACATGTGATAACTCCGTACTAAAAAATCATGAAATTATTTCCTTGGCATTTACAACACCTAGAATTTAGGAATCATTTAACCCAGGTCATACCTATTATGTTGAATTCATGACTACAGAAGTAATTAGCCTTTCTTATGATCAAGGTGAACTCAGGTGAATTCCTTTGAAACTTTTAAGGTAATGCATCCACATTTCAGCATATATGTCAATGAAAATCTTATGAATCAACAAATCAAATCAGTAAGACCCAAGTGATAACAATTCTGACCAATTTTGATCAGTTCTTGATTAAGATCTTGATTAAGATCAAGAACTGCTTGAAATCAAAAACTGGTTGGTATCAAGAAATCTCTCTGCCTCTGTCATCATGTTTGTTACAATATTTGGTTGTTTGGGTTTTTTTCTGTTGCACCCTATAATATAGCATTCAAATATTTTCTATAGTACAGTGTTTCTTCATATTTTCTTTGGGAGATTTATTCTACTCTTAATTGAATTTAAGTAGGTGTATTTAAGATAAGTGATGGTACTCTTGAAGAGTAGGAGATGTAATGGCTTGGATCCAACTTCCATTGAAGTAAATGGAAGCACTTCAATTGATTTAATGGGTCTTGGATTTGATCCAAGCTGCACTTTGACTTAGTTGGACTATTGCTGGGATTAAGCGCAGTATCTACTTGAGAACTCACATACAATGAACATTTATGAGATCTAATACTCAGAAGTGAGTATCTGAGAGACAAGAAGAGCCATTCTCATGGTACAACTAGTTAAAAAGCATAAGTGTCTTGGGGTGATTTTATGATATATCCCATATTCGTCTTCTCTATGCTAGGGAAAAAAAAATGAATCTTATGCTTTTAAAACTGAGCCCCGAGAGCGGAGAGAAAAAACTAGCTAGAGAAATCTTTTCAAAACTATTCTAGTGTTTCAAGGTCAATTTTGCTATGCTGCTGTGCAGTTTTGGGGGTTTTTTTGGGTGTCCAGACTGCAAGGAGGGAGGAAGACACTTGTCTTCCAGTTTTTCCTGCCAGAATTCTGCCTGTTTTCTTCAGAAGAAAGAGACAAACTTCTGCATTTTCCTGGACTTTTGATTTCTTCTTCTTCTCTCCTGGACTTGTTGGGACATCAGAATATCAAAACCTCACTGGGAGGCCTTTTCCACCGGTCTGGTCTGGGGGGACTCCCCACGATCAGCCTGCGACTTTAGAATGGACTCTGGGTCTTCCAGTCTTCCAGTGAGAGACTTGATTATTTATTGTTATATATATTATTCAGTATTATTAGTTTTTTTTTCTTGTGTGTTTGTTAAATAAACAGTTTTTTCCCTTTCACTTTCCTTCGAGGAAATACTTCTTTTCTCGAACCTGGTGACAGAGGGTGATTGTGGCCTGTTTTTATCAGAGAATATTTATCTCTCTGAATAAATTTGTTCTAAACCAGGACAATAAGAAATAAGAACCATGAAAGTTTTGCAAAAGTAAGATTATTTTTATATTAATGTAACAGAATAATACAATCAAGAATTTACCTTTCATGTCTCTGTGAAATATCTAAACAAATTTGTCCTTTTACAGATGTCAATACAAGCTAAACTCCCAAGGGATTGAAAAAATAGAAGCAGAATTGGGTGTTAAAAATCCAGTGATGTAGTGTTGATCTTATAATCAGTATACATAAAATACTGAAAATGTGCCTTAATACAATCGCAATCATAATGTGTTAAATAGTATTAATCTGCAGCTGTTTCTCTTAAACTATTACACAACACCTATCCTGATCCAATGCAAATGTGAAATTCCCTCAAAGTGAGCCAGATCTCCACTTAGTCTTTAAACAGAAGACTTTAAAAAAGTTTGGCAATCCCTGTGCTAATTTTCTATACATATATTTTTTTTTTTTTTGGTTTGAAACAATAGTGTTCTGTCTTCAAGTTTAACTTGGTTTCACAAAAACAAAACAAACCCAAATAAACAAGACTGAAAGATGTTTTGTAGTTAGTAAGATAATCAGTTACTAATATTGATCAGTGTTTCTCACAGTAGAGGGGCTACAGTGCCTGAAAGTTTCCTCAGGTCTGATAGAGCTGGTGCCAGCTGGCTCCAAAACAGACTTGCCAGCAGTCAAGGCTGAGCCCCTCAGCCACAGTGGTAGCATTTCTGGGATAACATATTCAAAAAAGAAAAACGTTGTTGCACAGGAGTATTTGCAGCCAGAGAACAGAGGAGTGAAAACACATGAAAGCAACAACCATGCAAACACCAAGGTCAATCAAGAGGAAGGGACAGGAGGTGCTGCTGCTGCTCCCTGCCCCCGGGGACGGACCCAAAACTCCTCTTCAGCCCTGACTAGCTTCAGCCAGGGGCTGAGGGGCACCGAGCAGGAGTGGGCCACCCTAGAACTCAAGGTCTCTCATCAGGAGATGACCAGTTCAGAGGTGACTAAGGCTCGGAGGAAAAGTGCTTTCTCCTTAACCTCTTTGTCTTTGTGTTCTGGATGCAGCTATTGGAGGGCAAGGGATTAAGAGCAACTCTTTGTGGTTAGAAAACAGGAAAACAGTTTGTTGGGGAAACTGACNTGCTTCAGGCATTGGTGCAGAGGTTTTCCTGCAGCCTATGCTAAACCCATGGTGTTCTACAGTACAGCAGATATCTATCTGCAGCCCACGGAAGATCCCACACTGGAGAAGGTAGATGCCTGAGGGAGGTTCTGAGCCTGCAGGAAGCTCATGGTGGAGCAGGCTCCTGGCAGGATCTGTGGACTGACAGAGAGAGGAGCCCACATTGGAGCAGGTTTAATGGCAGGAGTTGTGACCCAGCTGGTGACCCCTGCTGGAACAGTTTGTTGCTGAAGGACTACACTCCATGGAAACCACCCATGCTGGAGCAGTTAATGAAGCATTGCAGTTTATGGAAAGGACAAACATTGGAGAAGTTAATGAAGGACCACAGCACATGGGTGGAAACCTATGCTGGAACAGGGGAAGAGTGAAGGAGTCCTCCCTCTGAGGAGGAAGAAGCAGCACAGACAGTGTGACATGATGGCATCTATCCTCTAACTTGGGGTGGTCTTTGTTTGACCAGTGATATGCATGTAAGCAGTTGCTTCTTTACACAGTTTGCCACAGAGGGAATTTTTGTGTGGATGTGTTAACCAGGATGTATTAACCAGATCTTGTTTCTGCCAGACCTAGACCTGGACCATCCTGTCACTCACTTCTGTGCTTATTTCATAGCAAAGTCCTTCTGTGGCCTAAACAGTGTTTGAGACAGGCAATGGTGCTCTTTACATTCTTACAAGACACTAACACACAAACAAGTCTGCAAACTTATATGACAAGAGTTAAAAATAGGACAAAACCACGGGACTCCTTAAGACACGCCTTTCAATGCACTACAGTTACAGCATAACAGGGAGAGTGCTAGCAGTGTTACCTCTCTATTCCTTTCTGTGGCTAGAGAATAGAATATTCTGTTAGACAGCTGTATAACAACAACCAGACACTGAAGTTTTCTATCCACAATTTACATGATGACCTTGCACATATTAGGAATTCACTATTCAAAAAACCCCTTGAACAAGGTGATTATATGCCTCTGGAAACATTGGTTTTCTTGCTATATAAAGAAATATATTAAATTTACAAAATTGTAACATTTAAAAACCACAATCTCCTCCCCTGTTTAGAGGTGTTATGTGAAAAGTGAGTACTAACTATAACTATGGACATAGTGTATACAGACAAAACGCCTGGTAAGACCACTAGGCTTGGGCCCATGGATATATCAGGCCAATAAATCTACCCAGAACGACTTTAGTTCAGAACTGTGCTATAGTATAGCAAGTGTTATATATATTACTATATACATATATGTAGCTATATCTAGAAATATATCAATACATACACCGAGTGCTTTAGTGACTTAAAAATGTGAGTTGGAAGGAAATAATAGGAGGTGCTAAGTGTCACCAGTGCACAGCTGTGAAGAAACCAATGGTCAATGTCTGTCCCCACAAAATCAGCAGCTGAGTTTCACTTAGAACCCTAAAGGGAACAAAACTCTTCAAGATCTCCATCAGTCTATGTGGAGAGAAAGTCATTCCACAACTAGAATACATCCAACCAGCTTTTTCTGCACAAGGCACACCAGCCAGATAGATAAAAGGGTGAAGTGCCTGCAGTGTCACAAACTTCTTCTAGTTCTGTAGCACAGAATCACAAATTGCAAGGGACCCACACAGATCATCAAGTCCAGCTCTTAGCCTTGCAGAGGACCCTCCCCAAGAGTCACACCATGAGCCTGAGAGTATCATCCAAATGTTTCTTGAACACTATCAGGCCCAGTCCTGTGACAACCTCCCTGGGGAGCCTGTTCCAGTGACCAACCACCCTCTGGGTGAAGAACCCTTTTCTAATACCCAACAGAAACTTCCCCTCACACAACTTCAGGTCATTCCCTCATGTTCTGTCTCTGGTGACCACAGAGAAGAGACCAGTGCCTGCCCCTCCTCTTCCCCTCAAGAGGAAGTTGTAGACTGCAATGAGGTCTTACAATAAAATTCTGTAATTTGATACAGTATCTCCACATATCATCATCCAGTAACTGCTGTTACTTAAGCTATGATCTTGCAAATAGTTATGTCTATTAAGATAGTGCTGTAACTTTAGAAACATCAGGCTTATTTAATTAAATGACAATACTCATATGACTAATTATAGAATTGTTATGTCAGCAACAGAAAGCCAATACAGTCCAACAGTGTTAAGGAAAATTGATGATCCCTAAGTCCATCTTAAAAAAATCTTTCTTTAACAAACAATATTTCCCCTTCATATTCCCTGGAGTTTATATTAACAAGTTTACATAGATGAGCACCTGATTTTCTGAAGTACTATATTGGCAGTGATACATTGTCACATACACTTTCGTGATGGAAATAATATCTTGAGTGAAATTACAGAAAATGGAGAATTAGGTGAACAATTAACTGAATTAGCTTGGAAAGATATCCAGCATCTTCCTTGAAATTGTAAAATATTAATTTATGGGAAGAATGTTTTCCATTCCAACACCAGGACAGCCTGATTAAAGGCTCCTTGTACTTCGCTCTTGAGATGAAAAAAGTAATTTTTTTGTTTTTAAGAACTGAAAGAAGATAAATAAATTCTTTCAGACACTACTGTCAAGATGATTAACCACTCAAACCACAAGAAAAAAAAAGTACCATTATCAGACAAAACTGGAGAGTCTGCTACTAAGAAAACAGTATTTTTGTCAGAAGAGTTAGTTAAAGGAAATCCAAAGACAATGTAATCCATTGAACTTGCATCCTGGGCTGCATCAAAAAAGGTGTGGATCAGCAGGTTGAAGGAGATGATTCTCTCCCTCTAGTCTGCCCTCATGGATTCCACCTGGAGTACTCTGCCCATCTATGTTGTCCTTGGCACAAGAAAGAATTGGACCTATTAGAACAAGTCCAGAGGAGGCTCCTCTACTGTTAAGGCAGGCTGAGCCAGTTGGGATTGTTCAGCCTGGAGTAGTGAATTCTCAAGGAAAAACTTATAGCAGTCTTACAGTGTTGTGTCCAGCTCGTCCAGGAGGAAGAATGATGAGAAGGCTAGACTCCAGAAGTTTTCTCAAAGCATTTATTTAACTATTAGTGCACTGATTTCTATGCATACTAAGCTTAAGCATTTAAGCATGGCAAAGGCTGTAATACCTACCAAGCAGACCCTGCATCCATGGTTCCCCAGGCAGACTGCCTGGAGAACCCTGGACACATGACTCTGCCTAATCAGGAGATGACCAGGCAGAGGGTCTGCTTTTTAAGAAGTCAGAAAATGTCTGCTTTTCTTGTTGTGCAGTTAAAGCTTACATATCTCAGCCTATATTGTTTACATTAGCCATCCAATGACCTGGGGATCAAATCCTCCTTGTCCAACCATGAGAACAAGGCCATGTCCAGTGAGAGCAACACTTCTGCTCATGCTCGGGGAGAAATGTGGCCTGCAACACAGGCCACATTACAGTATCAAAAAAGGGCTTATAGAAAAGAACAAGAACAAATTTTTACATGGGTAGAAAGTGATAGGCCCAGAGGAATGATTTTAAACTAAAAGATGAAAGATTTAGACTGTATGTCAGGAAAAAATTCTTTACCTGAAGGATGGTGAAGCAGTCTCACAGGACGCTCAGAGAAGCTGTGGATGCCCCATCCCTAGAATAGTTCAATGTCAGGCTTGATGAAGCTCTGAGCAACAGGGTCTAGGTGTCCCTGCCCATGGAGCAGGGCTGGAACTAGAAGATCTTAAAACTGCCTTCCAACCCAAGGTTGAATATTCAGTCCTAATTTTTATAGAGCGTTTTTGGGCAAAATACACAAAACCTGTCAAATACACACCTTTATTCTTTTCTTCGGAATAGTATGACATTTCAAGAAATATATCAGCATCTCAAAACATGGACAGTATTTAGTCTGAGTTAACATATAGTAGTTTGAAGTCAACATTGAACTCTTGATCTCTGCAGCTTTTTTTCTTTTTTCTTAATTGGTAATTTGTGATATTCACTACAAAAGGCTTTATAAGAGCAGCTCACCATTAAAGTTTCTGCACTGGTTAAAAGATTTTCTAGTATGACATGGTGTTCTGCTTTCACTTCAGCTATTGCCTTATTATTTGGGTCTGTAGAGCTCTGTTTGATAATGACAACATCATTATTTTGGTTCTTCTGTAGTTAAAGATATAGCATTCACTTAAAGTCTGTCAACTGTTTGGAGAAAGAGCATTTTCAATTTACACACCCATTTTCCCTTACCTAACTAAGAGTCCATAAATCTTACAGTTTATTAGATACAGTAAAATCTGTCTTAAGTTTGTATGAATGAAGTGGTCACTGCTACATACAGAGGTCAAACATGTACTTATTTTTTTTTTAACCTTTTCTACAATAGACAGTTTATCTTAGCATTTTATTATTAAGTTAAGAACTTAAACCACTGAAACAGAAGGAGAGCAAGCATGTAAAATTTCATGCAGTTTCATTTCTGTAAGTGGAATTCTAACCTTGATAACATATTTCATACCTTGTATTTTAAGTCCTCAGAGGTGAATTACGTCAAACTTACTGGAATAGCTTGTTTTGAACCTGACATTCAGCTACTGTCATTTTCAACAATGGACTTGAAGTTCATCCAGTCTTTTGAAGGCTGCAGAGATTCAAAATTAATTTAAAAATAAAACAAAACAAAACCCCCACAAAAACACACAACAAAAAAACCAAACCTGTCTGCACTTTTGTACCCTAAAATAGACAGTAGTTCAACTTATTACAGCAATCCTTTTACATTTACTACATTCCAGCATTTACTTTGAATATTTTTTTTCTGGCAAGAAGCCATGATGTAATTGTTTTATATTCTTAGTCAATGTTAAGTCAACTGTAAAATAAATTATGTGAGCTATTTTAGAAATATTGAAGTGGTGAAACATTTCAGTAGAAAATGTAGTAAAATGTCCCCTTTTTAATCATCCAAATCAACCTTGATGGAAAGTATAGCTAGAGCAAAATTACTGCCCAATATAAGAGCCATTCTCAAGAACAGAAAAGGCAATGTTTGGATTCTGAGGTGCTGAATAAGCTGTAAAATTTTATCACTCCTTATTTAAACTTTTTTATTCTCTGCTAAGCAAATGTACTTCCTCTTGGAAAGAACAGAAGAGACTCAAAGAGCAATAAGTTTCTGTAAGAAAAAATCAGTTGTAGTCCACCAAAACTTTTCACAGCTTAGAAAATGTCTGGAGTCAGGTATCTGCAGATCTGCTACCTGTTTAAACATTCCTTTTGTCCTGAAAAGAGTCTGGGTGAACACATCTAACAAGAATTTTATCAGTTCCCTTTACAATTTACTATTATATTTGATAAGCTAATGATTTTGCTCTCTGTTTATCACAGAGTGATGAAATAATTAATAAAAGAACACTGGAAACCAAAAGGCCAGATTGCTCATTAACACAAAGGAATGCTTTAATCACAGAGTCATCATCTAGCAGTGTGAATTAAATATCTTACCTCACCACTGTTTAGAAGTAATTAAGGCAAGTAGGCATTTCCTCCCTCCTTTCTAACCATTAAAAAACAAATAAAACCAGAGAAATTCACTTTTATTTTTTGGCTGGCAAGGGAACAACAACAGGTTTCCAACACTTCTTGTTTAGGGAGAGCAAATTCCTTCATTTCTGCTAGTTGTCAGCAAGAAACATGTTACAGATAACTGCTCTCTTGTACATATGCTATTAGTTCTGTTTGTTTGTGTATACACTAGAATGAATGACACACCTGAGCTTCTTCATGAGCACACTGAGAGAGTGCAATCAGCCTGAAGAAATCATACACTTGACTGGAAAAGACATGTACAAAATCAACTGCATTGAGATGAGATCCTATGATTCCATTCACAGTACATTCATCTGTGTGCTGAGCCATTTATATTGTCACATTGTAACTGGTATGACATTCCAGCTGACTTAAAAATCTAAATTTATTATTTCACTAGGCTATCAAGCTATAAGAATAGATGAATTAGAAAGAATTTTCACCTCTCTAGCTCTTTCAGAAAGTACCATGAAGGACAGCACTGCAGGATGAATATTTATGTACTGGGAAAAGCAGAGAAAGACTATGTTGAGTCCAAGTGCCTCAAGGTAATTTAGAAAACCCATTGTACTGTTACATTGAAGAAGCATAAAGATAGGGAAGCATTGTATAGTCTATTCACTTTTCATCCTAACACAAAACATTATACAGAAATAGCAGATTGGCAGGCTCAAATAAGTAGAAACAAAACTAGTCCAGAAACCGAGATAAAATTATTTTTCTTTCTGAGTCTTGTGAAAGAAAAAAGCTAAGATGGTGTTCTTCATATAGGCTCTGAAGTTTTGAATAATACTTTGGAGAAATTTACAGCTTTGTCTTTGCTTCATTTGATTTTTGCTTTGCAGTGAAGATTACAATTTTAGTATTGTATTAGTCACCTGCTGGAGTGTAGAGGAAGAAATTCTCTTTAACATAGAGTAACCTAATTCCTCGGGTATGCTTGGTAAAACATACTGAAAGAGCAACTTAAGATGCCTTGGAGAGACATACATTAACACAAGGAAATACAACAGAACACAAGGAAAACACTGAGATGAAAATTCTGTTCAAGTGCTTCTGGTTTTTCACATGGAAGAAGAAATCCCAAGCCTGAATGAGGAACTTGCTTGGCCTGTCATGCAGCAGACCTACTTGTTGGTTTCCAGCTCTGCCACAGCAGTTGGATGAGCTATGTTACCCCTTCAGACATCTGCAGTATAGATTGCTTTGTAACATTTCAATCCCACACTGGGTACCTCTTGCGGACCAAACCTACAATGTAGTTGATCAACAGTCTAGTTCTTCAAAAGTGAGAAATATTTGCTAGCCTAGCTACAGATGACATTAAATAGCCAGAATTATCTCAAAAGCCAACTTTGCAGTACCAAAACAAATTCTGGATTCTAGATTATTTGCCTCTAACAAGCAGAACACAAATATTTGTGTTAATCAGGATTTATCAGCAGAATCTTCTGGATTTGACTCATACTTACATGTAGCAACATTGGCAGATTTCAGACTTAGTCTTGCTGTCCTTCCCAAACCACAGCTTAGATTAGTTTACTCACATTTATTGATTTACTCCCCTAGCAGAAGATGCTTCAATCATTACCTCTATCATTATAGAGGGTACATATAGAGGATGCAATTTATACTGTCCAGAGGCCCTTCTACAACCTATTTAATCTAAAGCCAGTGTCTTCTGTTGATCCGAACCCTAACTCCATTATGAATTTTACTATTCATTGCAAATAGATGGCTTTGATATAGCTACAAGGCTTGTGTTGAAGTTCTGCTTAAAATAGCTTCTTCTGAACTGTCAGGAGATCCTAAATCAAACCTATTACCTCAGAATCAAGCCAGGCACCTGTATGATACTGGCCTGATTTTTACATGTCAAAGACATAAACATAAGGGGATAATCTTGGTAGCATGATCTGTAAAAACAGGCCTTACTTAGAGCTTAACTTAGAACCAGGCTTAACCTGTCTCATGACGCGATCCCGGACGCTGCTGAGGTTCCCCACAGCCCAGCTAACCCACCGCAACAGTGGCTGGTGGTGTCAGGGGGAACACAACCCCGAAACTTGAAAGTGTGGGTTGCATTTAAGGAAGAGACTGCCGGTCCGTCCTGGGCAGGATTAGTCCTGGAAAAATGAGTCACTCACGCATCTTCAGCGGATAAAGGAGGCAAGGAGACCTTCCTGGGTGACTCAGTCCAGGTTTATTCCAGACTCTAGGGCAGCAGACCCACAGAGTCCTTAGTAAGCTCAGGGGAGATAATCCCAGAAAGGCAAAGAACAGTAGAGCACACGATCTTTTAACTGGGGATGGTTACATGGGAATGGACCAATGGGAGACTGGGATGGGAAGGACTAGGGAAGGATTGACAAGCATGGACAACTAATAGGAGTAAGGGGATAAATAGCACATGCACCTATGACTTGTTGAGAATTAGGGACTTTCCCAGGAGGGGTTGACTGATTGACAGTGAAGATGCTGGAACAAAAGGTGTGATTTGGGTGATTGATAGGGAAGAGACTGGAAGAAGGGATGGAACTGGGGGGGAGTTTAGGGGATTTACATAATAAGGAGTGTATACACTTAACAGAACAAACCGTTACAGAACGGGGTGGAATAAACCATTAGGAAGAGGTAGATAAACTTAAAAATACACCACCACAGTCTCACTGACTCTTTATTGGACTATTTACACCTTTGTCTCCTTTTCTAAATTTGGTATCATCAGAGCTGTGCTGTTGTAGATAAGCTGAGATCCAGCTTGTTAACTATGCAACTCATTTGCTATAAGCACTATGAAATAAAAAGAAGCTTTAAAGAAAATACTGAAAAATAATTCCACTTTTTATAGGATGCCTGGGTCTCTTGTGTGAAACAGATAAAGAATGAAACTATGTTCTGTCTGAACATAGTGATGCAGTGCCTGGAAGAAGGGAACATGAAGACAACTAGTGGAATATTAAGTAAAACTAGAGGTGGAGCTTCATGTACAACTCTCTTGTTTTGATTACATATGTGTGGATCTCTCCATGGGATGTGAGCTACCCTTCTAAGGACTCAAAATCCCAAAATGTATAGTACCAGAAATTTTCCTATGGTACATAAGGATTTAGATATTACCTTATTAAATATTACTGTCATTTGCTTTTTGGGTCTGTAAGATTTTAGTTCCTTAATGCTAAGAACTTAAGATCAGCTGTGTTGTACACAATGATAAAATATACAAGGTACAGCTATTGGGCCTGTAAGAGTCTATATACTCCACAGGTTGTGGAGGACTGTGGTGAGTTGACCTTGGCTGAATGCCATGTCCCCACCAAGATCCTCTATCAGTTGCTTGTCTCAGCTGGACAAGACAGACAAAGTAAGATAGAAAACAACTTGTAAGTTGAGTTAAGTCAGTTTACTAAAGCAAAAATGAAAGGTTGTACATACACAAGCAAAGGGAAACCCCCCCAATTTTATTCTCTATTTGCCATCAGCAAGCAATGTCCAGCCACTTCCTGGGCAGCAGGGCTTCAGCACAGGTAGCAGTTGCTTCAGAAGGCCAGTGCTGTAAATAATGAATGCCTGGCATTCTTCATTATTTTCTTAGCTTTTATACCTGATTCAATGTCATGTGGTATGGAGTACTCCTTTTTCAGTTTGGCTCAGCTGCATTGGTTGTGTCCCCTACCAAAATCTTGCCCATCCCTAAATGGGAGTGTAATATTGGAGAGACAGTGCCGAAGCCGTGCCATTACTTCTCAGCAGTAGTGAAAGCACTGGTATGTCATCAGTGCCCTTCTAGCTACCAATGCAAAGCACAGCGCTGTAAGGACAGCTATGGGGAAAATTAACTCTATCACAGCTAGACTCAGTACAAGGACTATAGAAATATTTCCCTGCACCAAACATATACAAGGGTATTTGTACAACAAAACACATTTGTCAAATTTGCTGGATTTCTGAGGCAATTCAGAAGGAGAAAACAGGGCAGCAGGATCTCTGCAGATTTAAATTTTACAAGACACGAATAAGAGTTCTGCACATCATTGAAGAAGCAGTTACCACAGTGTTATTGCTGGCATAGCTATAAGGAGACTCCTCCGGCACATGAACTATAGGCAGAAATCATTTCTGTATGTGTGTACTGGAAAAATTCTGTCCAAGTTACACCTAGGTAACTCTTCTGAACTACTTATTCCAGACACCAGTCATCCAATGAGTTTGCTCAAATGTCTGGCCAGAAGTTGGCAAACATGATACACTTGCTATATTTCACTGAGATGAATCCAGTAGGAACATCCTGATAGATGCCAGTTTTTCTGCACACTCTCTTCAATCTATTCTATGTAAATTAGTTTGGATGATTCCATATGGTGGGGTACCCAAGTTAATGAGAAACATGCTTCTTCATGGTATACTAAAGACCATTTAAGAAAATGTTTCTAAGGACATAGTGTTTTTTTCTACAAATCCAAATATCTGATCATTTTTTCACATCGCCTGAGTAGAAACCAGAGGAAGGAACTGTACTGTGCCCCCTAGTCCTATAAATTTCAGTAGCAGCTAAAATATGATGGAAAAAAACCCACACTTTTGTCTGGATGTGTTAATTGCATTCAAAGCCTCACACTACAAAAAGGTGTCCATTTGGAGTGATTTCAGAGATAATGATGTAACAGCAAAACTCTAGACATTGTCATGAAAAAGACAATTATATTGGCTTTTTGTATTAAGGCAACTGGGAAGCATGCAGCTAATTTTTTTCCACATGTGGAATACAGACAATCCTTAGCCTCAGCTAACAGGCTTAACTCTTTCTATTAGCTTTCATACACTTTTATTCTATAGCCTTCTGAGTAGATACTATGTGAACAAAGGACACAATGCGATTTCTTGCATGCAGATAAAGGGTAGTGTAACAGATTCTCTGCAATAAAAAAGCACAGCTAAAACATCCCTGCCATTTAATTTCCCTCTTCTCACAGGTACCTTCTGCTTCTCTGTCCCCATTCCCTGAATCATCAGACTTCTGAGCAGTTTGGTTCCTTGAAGCTGTGGATACTTTGCTGATTCCTGCTTGATCTGGTAATTTCTTCCTGAATTCTTCAATCAGTCAATGTCAAACCCTAAAACCCAAAAACCCGTGCTGTCTTTGCGCATCCAATCAGTCTGAAATGGTTCAATTGCGAAACAAGTAAAGCTCTTCAACATGAGGCCTGGGAAGATAGGAGCATGTACATATCAACCAATGAATTTTCCTGCAGGTACAACATCATTTGTCAGGATATCTGTTTTCCTGAAAGCAGCTCCAGGGTTTAAAAAGTAAACTAAATGCATTCTGAAAACAAGATTACTTATGACAATTTGTCTCTCTTTTCAATAAAGTGGTATTAATATTTAAGATCTGCATCACTATTTTAATAGAATGAATTGACTGAATTCTGTCTACAAAGCGAGGAGAGGGAGGGGTGTGCAGCTAAACCACCTGAAGTCCTCTTGGTATATAGAGTCCCATATCATGTATCAATGAAGAGAAAAGCTTGTATCATTTCTGCCTATATGAAGTCTGTTTCACTGTACACAGAGTTTGCCAAAGATCTGCTGCTTCCAGGAGATTCTCAGTTATGAACATATGAACTGTGAAAAAAGTCCTGAGCATTTAGGAGGGCCTCATTAGATCAATCCTTGCTACTATTCAAGTCTGCCTTGACCTATTTCTGGAGAAAACACATGGACTCAAGATAAGGCATTGGGGAGTGGTGTGCATTGTCTGGCAAGCCCTGACTCAGAATCAATCCAGTGAGTACATGCACTCCAGTGAGCATATGTGTAGAGAGAAGCCATAAATTAGGATCTTACAATTTAGGATAAATGTCTTTATGATGTCATCCGTGAAAATGAGATAAGACTTCATAGGCAAGGCTCAGCACAAAAATCCACATACTCCATGGGTACTGGCATCTGGTAGATAAAACATATATGTATCAACTCTCCTGCCCTACCTTGCCTAGGTCAGAGAGAGCTCATCACACACACATGAAAAAATAGTATTTCAGTATTTGATAGTATCTCACTTTCTAAATCTTTCTTTGTTTCCAACATAGGAATCCAAGAGGTTTTTTTTCAAATGTTAAATAAAAACTCTCATAAGACAAGAAAACAGTGGTAAGGCTAAAGGGGCTTTCCAGCAACTTGGTAATGTCAGATTCACTAAGTATTTTGACTAAGAATCTTAATTCTCAGCATTCTCCATTATTTGGGCTTCATGGTAGGTGACCACTTAAGTCATTATAATAAGTAACGGCAAAGAAGTAGTTTATTGTGCTGTGTTCAATGATAAAAAAATATTACATAACAACACCTAAAAATTTAAACTAAGCATTTGTTGATCATCTTGAGGAAATCTGCTTTGTTCTGTGGATTACTGAA
>WEIV01008359.1:0-12721 GCA_013390005.1 Calyptomena viridis
TTGCAAGTAATGTTGGTAATGGAATAAACGTCATGATTTCAAAAGCATATGAGCTTTGAAGTACCAATAGATGCATCCAAACAGAGGCCAAAGCTTTATAATTACAATATCTATCTACATGAACCAGATGTAACTGCCTAATCAGCCAGTAAATTGAAGAGCTTTTAAATTGCATACTAATGTATATAGTCCTCAAAGCAGGATAAATTACTTGGGTTAAAACCATGAAAGATACATTCAAACAGGAGAACCAGATAAATGTGTCTGTTATTGTGTCAAGAACTGAGTATGCAAGACAGCATTTATGAAGAAGAAACTGGAATCGTACCCTATATTCTTCAGTTACAAAGCTTTTCACCATCCCATTGTACCATGTACAATGTTTGACAAGTCAGCACTTTGTTACAATTATCTACTCTATGCTTTCATTCTTTCATGTTTGCATGATACTGGTTTTTACTTCTTTGAATGTATTCTATAATCCAAATTATTTTTACAATATTCTAAATTAATAACTACCATCTTTAATGACATAGAAAGGAACTCATTTCAATTATTATGTTGCTTGAAACCAATATACTTAAAATACAGGCANCATCCTGAAAATAATCTGTAGATTAGAGGGAATTTCTTTCCACTTTTAGGAGGTGGATGAGTTGGAGGGGACAAAACATAAGATAGGCTTTGCATTTAAAGTGGGATTCAACAGCCAAAACTCATAATATAGGATCATTTGGAATCTGATTTTACCTATGGATAGAGAAACGGAATGTATTTTTGCTCTTTTATGTAAATAATACCAAAACAGTTTACATTATTCACATAAATTTTTATATGAAAGGTCTACATTCATCAAGGACTGCCACAATTACTTATGGGCTACATAAGTACCTGTGTGCACCACAACACGTCATTTAGGAACTTCTGCAGCATATTCAAAAATTTATGGTCTTCCTTTTCAGAACTTGAAAGAGTTTCAATTTTAAAAGGCTCCAAGTGATCATTTACCCTCTCTCTAAATATTTGTACTCTTGGTTCTAGTTCAAAATTTTGTAACTCTCTGGACATGGATCAACATATCCCATCCTGTTCTGCTAGAGACTTTCCCTCTCTAGATATATACATGATTCTACTGTTCCAACACAAATATAGGAATTCATTACCTGCTTGCTGTATTCTGTGTCTGTAAATGTGCTCAGTTTATCATCATCCTCAAAACCTTCACTCGTATTCTCTTGCTCAGCAATAGGAACACAAATAAATACATGGGGATTGCTAACAAAATCTTCAAGACCTGAGCATTTGTCCCCATTTTTCTCAACCCATTTATTATTGTAATTCTCTTTACAATTTTTCACTTCTTCACACTTGAGCCCAAGTGAGTTCTGCGCAGTCAATTTGATTTTCTTCTTGTGTACTTTCTTTATATGCCTGAGCTTTCTCCAACAGGTATCCCATGTCAGGCTCTTAACAAAGTGAAATCCCTTGTGGATCCGAGCAAAGGCAATCCGAAGATTGTTCATCTCTCCGTCATCCTCTGTTGTCTGGAGACTGTCAGCACTGAAGGAACTCAGCAGTAGTGCAATGAAAAGGTTGAGAACCTGGAAGTCATTGAGATAAGTAAAAAAAAATTAAAATTCTAGAGGGCAGCATTCAGAACTCTGATTTCTGACTTTGAAGAACACAAATGCTACCAAAGTTTAGCCTTACTGAGGAAACCAAAACAAGGTGATAAGGAAATTGTAATGACTGATCATATTAAGGTTGATGAAATCAATCTCTCAGAAATATCAGTGTTCTCATGCCCCTCTTCCCAGAAAAAGTTATTTAAAATACAAGAGAAAACAGATACATGCCAAATGTATTATGCAGCCAAAGCAACTTTTCAAATATTAAAGTAGTAACATAGACTGCAGTCAACTCTTGTCAGTTTAATAATTGTTTCTTCATTCTTCACATTAGAAATTAGGCCTCTGTGGAGTTACTTCCAAAATTCTGTTAGATCAGATTCAGGCCCACAAATTCCACCAAATCTTCCACACTATCACAAAAATCAGAACCAAAAGAAGCTCAAAGTGAAGTTTGCTTCCCATCTTTGAGTACATTTAAATAGATGAATTTATAAACCTCAGTTTGTTTTATATTTGTTTGGCTTTAAGGGATTGTGACAATTCAATTTTTCCTTAATGTTTCAGTTTGGAATGGGATCCACATATCTTAATTTTTATCATATCAGAACTGGACAGATAGCACCCCTAAGTCACCCGAGGACCAGAGAGTGTGGAGAATAGGAGCCCTCCAGAGATCAGTTCATTACAACTGTCTTAGTTATCGACCTTATGATGGAATAAATCTCACTGTTGGATACCTTTCTGTTTCCTTGAACAATAAGAAAGCCTTGACAGACAGTACAGGCTAAACACTTCATTGTTTGACAGTTAATACTGTGTGATATGAACAACACTCGCAGCATTTCATCACTGAAGTCAGTCCTTGCAATGAGGAACACATGTGACATTAAACCCAGATATCTGGGATTCAGCCACAGAACAGATATTTCCCATAAAGCGCTGCCTAAAATGAATTCTTTTTAGTTGTTTTTTTTTCAATTACAGTAAGTTTGCTATATGAATGATACTAAGAAGGACATGAGAAACAAAGCTGATAAAAGAAGATATTTATGATTTGGGTATTAAAAAATGACAGGACTGGGAAGGCAGGCTGTGCTTTATGCCCCAGCACAGCATGTGAGGCTGTGTAGGGTATGGTATAACAGGATCTAGCTCTTGTATATCAATATTAGAGATGACCAACAAAATCCTGATTTCAGTGGTAGGAGTGAAGATTCTGCAATTTGCTGATAAAGAATTCAAGACTTGCATGAGCTCTTACAAAAAAAAAAAAAAATTAAAATTGATTTAAAAGGAGTCTTAAGCACTTGTCTTAATTAAGACAAGCAGGTAAGCCATAAGCCTCAGTGATTATTTACATCCAAATCCCAAAATATGAAGAAACATAGTTGCCTGTATTATGTTTACTGCAAAGATATTCCTCCTCACATTGCCACAGGAAAAGGTCAAGTGATGCTGTGTGCAAAGCACATGAAATGGGAAAATACAGACAATGACTCAAAGGGGAAGGGCAAAAGAGGCTTCTGAAGACTTTAACACACAAGAAAACTTTTCCACTTGTGTTTAGAGAAGCTACCATTTATTGACAAAACGGCAATTAAGTAGGTTCTACCACAGACAGGATGAAGAGATGAAAATATTGGAAAACTTACCACTAAATTTCCTAGCACCATGACCATCAGAAAGACAAAAAGACACCATGCTGGTTCAGCAACCACCATGCAGTCCCACATGGTCTCTATCCATTCTCCACACAGAATTCGGAAAATGATGAGTAATGAATGGAAAAAGTCCATCATGTGCCAACGTGGATTGCCATCTTTGCTTATTTTTTTGCAGTTGAGCACGTAACTTTTCCCAAAAAGTTGCACCCCTACTACAGCAAAAATGAAAACGACGATTACCAGGACGAGGGTCAGATTACTCAGTGCTCCCAGGGAGTTACAAATTATTTTAATTAGAGTGTTTAAAGTTGGCCAGGACTTTGCCAGTTTGAAGACCCTCAGCTGTGTAGCAACATAAAACATAGTGTTAGACATCAGTAGAGGCAACTCATCATTGCAAATCCTGCAACAACCAAATCACACATATTCTGAATTATTCTAGCAATGCAATGTTTGTGGCAATGGGACATTAATACTTCTGAAAATTATTTATAGATTTATTTTTTTTTCCAACTGGGCAACATTGCAAACATAAATTAATCACCTCATAAAGGTCCAGGCATACCTGAGTCCCTAATAAGTGTTTGGCTTACACAGGCAGGTGTCCATACAATGCTCTTGATGTAGATTATGGTGCCTAACTTACATGCAAGACAAAGGTCTAAAAGTTGGGGGACTGAATGCTGTAGCACTATGAAAAGAGGCTATCTTTCGGTAAAGCAACTTAAATCTATCCACAGTATATGATATGGATACCTTAACATTATTCCACACCTACATTTAAGCATTGGGTTTTCTCCTGTTTGTGCTCTGACACTCTTTTCCTAATTTCTTATGCTCATTTTTAATTTTTTTACAGTAGTTCTATAACACGCCCACTCTGAAATACTTTTTTCCTTTGACTATTTCTTATTGTATTCAAAAGAAATATAGATATCATTAAACTCAGACTATAATATAACAAGGAGTTTAAGAGTGTGTTTCTTATTCTTAATGCCAAGAGGAGGAAAAAAATAATTGAAAAAAAAAAAATAATTTCTGTCTATATTAGAACAGACAACAGAATATTCTCTATTAAATTCACAAAGTAATATTTCATAAAACCAAGCAAGAGTGAAGCATTACCAATCTGAAGGACCGTAAAACTGACAGGGTTCCTCCTTTTCGCCTTTCTTGCTTGCTTTTCCTTTTGGGGAAACTCAGCTCAATTAAACTCAGTGTGACAACTACACTGTCGAAAATATTCCAAGGCTGCTGAAAATAATAATACGGATCTAGAGCGATGATTTTTAAGATCATTTCTGCAGTGAAGATTCCTGTAAAAATCTGTGACAAAGAAACAGTAGCATCAACCTAAAAGTAGCCATGAGAATTTATTTTATTTTTAGATCATGTTCCCTCAAATAACATCCACAGACAGGTTAATATAACTCATTTTTGTGAAGTCCTAATACACTTTTAGTCAAAATGGGAGGATTATTTTCTGCCTTCTCAGGATCATGTCAATGTGAACAAAAAAAAAAAAATTGGGGATTTGTCTATATTAGAAACAAGGTTTGTAAATAACAGATTTTGCTAATTTTTAATTTTTACTGTTACTCTTTATGTCTCAAGTGAAAACACTCATCAATCAACCAATAGCTAAAAATTTGCTTACCAAGTTGCCTACGTTAAGCATGAATTTAAAAGGACGTGACATATTATTGTGCTCCAGTGCCATGAACAAAGTGTTTATCACAATGCAAACAGTGATGGTGAGATCAAAAAAAGGATCCTTTATGAAAGCAGCCACTTTTTTCTTGATCCTCAACCAAAGTGGAGAACAGTCCCAAACCAGATACTTTAAAGCAAGATTCTTCAGGCGTGGTGGGCATCTCTGCTGAGCTTCTTCATGTTCTTCATGCAAAAGAAAACTGTCATTATATAGTTATCACTGAGCAAGATGGTGAAATAACAACTTCAAGCATTCAAAAGACCAGAGAAAAAACAGGAAACCTCTCATCTCTCACAGAACACAAAGCTTCCCTGAACTTTCTAGCATTCATTTAGTCCCTACATCAGCTAATAAACACAAATATAAAAAATCATAGAGAATGGGATTCCAAATGCACTCATGAGTACTTCCTTCAAAAGCCTTTGGAAGAGGTTTCATTTGTCTTAGACTCAGACTGGTATTACAATCCTCTGATTAAATGGAATTGCTTGTGATGCAGAGGACACATCACACCTTCTCATGCTCTTTGTAGGTCAGTAGAGCAGCTACAGCACTTCCCACCTTTTCCTTACATGGATGTCTGGGACACCAGCTGTATCACACCCAGCTGTAGGTGAGGCAAATCCAAACTATAGTGCCTGAAATTTGGCCTTAAGCCACTTCTGCAAGAAAGGTCACACCTATAATTTCCCATCTGATGCAAATTCCACACCTCTTCATTTTCCGTAAGTAAAACTTGGGGCAGAAGCTATTCTGTCTTTGTCACTTGCATCTTTTTGATCAAATACAAATCTCATAACTTTTCTTTCTTTCAAAATACTTTTGACCCAGCTTAAGCCTTGTGGAAATTCATTGACAAACTGGAGCTAACTTAAAGTTAATACAGAGTAGGAATTAGTAATCTGGTTTTTAGAGACTTCTAAACTTTTCAGAGATCAGATGAGCTGGATCTGACTCATACCTTTTTCTTAGTTGGACCTGTCCTTATTTCTTCCCTCTGTTTGGTTTTTGTTTCTTCTCTATGCTCTAGTCCCACATTCCACCCTATACCACTTATTCCAGTGTGATCACTTTGACTCCACCCTCACTCCAGGTCCAGCTCTTGTCTTCCATTCTCCTAGATCAATCCTAGATTAGCTTGTTGTTTATGAATACAGTGTGGATCCAGCAGAACTGGTGTTCAGGTCCCAGTAAAGAGCCTTTCTGATGCCTGTTCCCAGGTTAATCTACAGCCACTTAGAGCTACAAGTCCCGTTCCATCCCAGTTCACAGCTGAAACTGTGCAACAAAACCCAGATTTTTTATGAACTGCACTGCAAACCAAAGCTCAACTGGAAGCCTTACAACTGTGATTCTCCTAAGAAAATTATTCTAAAAAAATTAAGAAAAAGACCTCCCTGACACAATGGTACCCCCTTGCTAAATCCCATAATTGTGGACCAAGAACTGGTGGCAGAGTTTCTCCATGGAGAGAAAACAAAACAAAAGTTCATCATCCTGAACAACTTGGACCAAAATTTTTCAGGAAAATCTGCAACGAATCTATCAGTCATCAAAATAACTGTCACTGACTAACCTCCTTCCCACAAAAAAGTTCACATGGAAAGGTAAGTTAAAAGAATGAAATTGTGAAGTTAAATATTCAAAATCTAGGAATTGTCATGACTAATTTCACTTGCATAGTTGTATTAATTGTTGAATTCTAGATGCCCATGTCTCTGTCACTGACAGAAATCACAGAATCAGGAGGAGAACAGTGTCCTAACTTTGTAGCTCAGATGCTAAAGAAATTTCTTCCACCCACTCTCCCCCAACCCCCTTCACAGTCTGCCCTACAAAACGAGCTTTTATAATAGTCAAAGGAATGTATTCCAGTACATAGAGACTGTGTGATAATGCATTTTTTTAGTAAAAAAGGGCCAGATTAACAATGAAATTCCTAACTACACACCTACAATTCTCTGCTAATCTTTGAGAAATATATTTTGTTCTTTCACAGTATCATTACTTCAGGGTTGAAATAAACGTTATGAGGAACCACTTACCCTCCAAGACACTGGTAATTATGCTGACTACACTTGCTGCCCTTTGTCTCTGAAAAGCCTCATTAAAGTACTCCGCTGACAGATGAGGAGGTAAATGCATCATGCTGCTCTCATCATGTACAGCTGGCTGCTCAAAGAAGTAAACATGATTAGGGAGATACCACAGGAATGAAATGAAGTAGGATGTGATGATGGGCAACTATGAGAGTTAATAGGAACAATGACACGCAGCTAAATAAATGTACGTTTTTTACAAGTTGTAATAGATGTTGAAAATGAAAGTCCTCCTCTTCAGCAATAGTGCTGTAGTAAATGCATCCTGTTAGCATGTAATAGCAACAGGGCAAGCACAGACCTTGGAAACAAGTGTATGAAGGAATAGAGCTAGGAAATATTCATTAGTCTAGTGGAATAGGAGAGAGGTGAGGGATAAATGGCAGAAAAGCATCTCTACCCACCTAGGGAACTTACAAGCAAAGCTGTTAGGTGATGCTAAAGGTGCTATGAATGAGAAAAAAAAAATCACAGGTACTGCTCCCCTGGACAGGGTTTGGAATAAAAAGAACTCTTTGGCGACTTGTAATTTCAGCACTAGGAACCTTTAAAACTGTGTTAGTACAATTAATGAATAGCAGAAACATAAGGCTAATAAAAGGAATGCCAAAGCCCAGTTTTCAGGAACTCATCAGACTATTAAAAATCACTTTCTACTGAAAACTTATAAACTCCCCACATCTTCAGTTCTTGTCACTGTTTGCCACTGTAATGAAACTCCTAAGACAAAAAATTCCTGCCACTGATCAACAAACCATAATATGAAGTATACATTTAAAATAACTTCTTTTTCCTTACCTGACCCCCCTTTCCTGAGTCTTCCATTACTGGTGGAAGCATTACTCCTTCAGAAGACACTGGATCTTGACTGTGCACCCTGATGCTTCCTCCTCCCACCCCCAAACTCACACCATGGTAGTCCTCCACATCAGCCCCCTTGCTGCTCTGCACACAGTTTGGGGTCGGGGGGTGAGAGCTGTGGCTCCTTTGACTTTGCAAGCTGGAGCGTCTTCCCATCTGAGTGCCTGACAGGGAATGGCACCGGATTTGGCGTTCCCCAGCATTGTGGGTTTCCTCATCATTGAAATCCATCCTGGAATCCACTTCTACAGAGGGTATTTGGAAATTGAACACGCTCCCATGGCTAAGTCTGCGCTTCCCCTGGTTTGCGTTGGGACCATACGTCAGGCTGAGAGACTAAAAGCCCAGGAAAGGCAATATAGAGAGAACAGCATAATATCATAGAGAAAATTTGGGGAAGCAATAAATATTTAAAGTTTCACAATATTTGCTATCAACAATTCCAAGTCCAAAACTCTTAATTTGATTTAGCTTTTTTGGAAAGAATTATGTTTACATTTTAAATGGCAGATAATAAAATCCTATTATGTGTAGCAAGTACTTTTGTAATAAACTTTATATTTATATTTGAAGTAAGATATTTTATGAGGTAATGATGGTATAAAAGCTAACTTCTGATAGTTATTCACTTTTTTTTATTTCTCAATGTAATAGAAAATGTGTTTTAACTATTATAACTTTTCTTTCATCCTTAATTTATAATAATTCCTCTCCAAATTAATTTTTACATCTAATTCTTCTTTATCCCCAAGAGTTGTTTATTTTAAAGACTTAAGAATGATCCATGTTTGTAATGGTATTTGTGTTATACTTTTAAGCAATTAAGTTTAGTATCAAACTTGAAAAAGCTGTAAGGATCCCAGATTTAGACAATAGATTACCAACTTTCGTTGACTGTCTGTGAACTGTGACTTGGGGAATTGTTCTTCTTCTTCATTCTCTTCTATCCCCAAGGACTTATTTCTCTTTTTCCTATTGGTTCTTTCTTTGATTTCTTTGGTAGACAGAGAAGAGGCTTCAAAGGAGCAAAGTGACAGGATATCAATTCCTTTAATACCCAATGACTGAAATTAAAACAGAAACATGGACGATATTTTCTCTGAGTTCTTTGATAAAAAGCAGAAAGAAAACACCTCTGTGCTCTATATTACTATTTTCTGTTAACAATCTCTGTTTCACAAAACTCATTAAAAATCTACAAATATGTGATAACACTAAAAGAAAGAGGATTCTCCCAACGTATGGAGCACTGAACAATTCGCTGTTTGCAGTATGTTATATGATCACATGTATTGGGCCTGCCAGAGGCAAAATATCACATTATAGCTCCTATTCCTCCATATGGCAGATTTGTTTACAATAAAAATAGTTAGAAAATAATGCAGTAATATATATCCTTTACCAAAAATAAACTCTCAAACAGTATAAAAATTCTGTCTTTTCACTGGGGATACCTGGTACTGTATTCACACTGTGGCTGATTTTCCTTCCCCTACTGAACTTAGGACAATCTTTTCCAAACACAGGAGTATCTTGTTCCAGAACCTTCTAAGCTATACCAAGAGGCTTTTCATTCAGCTACAGTAGGTTTTGGCTCATATGTTAAAACAGGTCATTGGCAGAATTACTGTATATTTCTTTGCTCAGCAGCCCACAATGAAAAAATGGAAGAAAAAAAATTTTTAAAACTACACTTTCCTTTAGAAGCTGCTGGTTGATGGAATTTTGATTTTTCCAGGTCTTAAAACACTGTTTTTCTTGAGGTAGTATCGGCCCATCATGCTCTTTCTTTACAATAAAAGTTGTTTCGCAGGAAAAATACTCAGCTGAACAAGGAATTATTTTGTAACCCAGGAACCACTATCTTCAATGTTATCACTTGCTCCAGTTTCTGTGAGTGTCTACTATGTACAGCTGTATACAGGGAGTGATGCTTTTCTTTATATCTAGATGGGGCTCTGAGCAACCCCGTCTAGTGGAAGGTGTCCCTGCCCGTGGCAGGGGGTTGCAACTGGATGATCTTTAATGTCCCTTCCAACCCAAACCATTCTGAGATTCTGTGATGATTGAAAATAGAATCCTGAGACTAATGCTTGCAAGAGAATAAGTTACATACCTCTTGCTCTTTCTGTAATAATTCCATGGCTTCCCGAAATTTCCTTTCCTTTGCCTCTGTTTCAGCAATGGTGGCCTTGTTCTGTTCTTCGTATGCCATTGTTACTACAGCCAGAATCAAGTTGACTAAATAAAATGAGCCCAGAAAGATGACCATCATGAAGAAGACTACATACACCTTCCCAGAAGCTCTGAGGGTCTGTAAGCAACACACCCCAGAGATAAACATTACCATAAAAAAATACCAAATGGGCTTTTAATGTGTCTCTGAAATTCTTTAGAAGCACTGAGCTTTCTAGACACAAGCTTTATAAAGGAAGCTTAAATAGAATTAGACCTTCCTTGGCCCTTCTTCCCCATCTTTCTCCCTCTTCCTATACCCACACCTGAATCAGTGAATCACTGATCACACATCCCATGAGGACAATCAAGGAGGCATTTTTGTATTTTTGAAGGACAGTACAGGAGCCTTTTAGTACTTCTTTTTAAGTCCCTAAGCCAGTAGGGTGATAAGGCTGGAAAGCACTTCAGCATCCCTTTTCTAAGAGTCACAGCTTGTGGGAAAGGAGAGGGGAAGATGTGGGCTCAATGACTTGCAGCTATTGCTTTTATTTGAGGTTTCTTGTCCTCTCTACACATTTTTTTCTTTAGCTATTGAAGATCAGTCCTGAATTACGCACAAAGCTGGTACCTGTTGGTACAGACGCTCCCAGTAGTCCTGGGTCATCAGGCGGAATAAGGAAAGAAAAGCCCAGCCAAACGTATCAAAACTAGTGAAACCATAATCAGGATTTGGCCCAATTTTACAGCATTTGTAGCCCGGAGGACAGACCCTAGAAGCAGTAATAAAAAGTGGAGCTCTTTTAGCCATGCAGATTTCAAGGAAAACTTCAGCTTATGTAAGATTTCTGATTATGATTCAGCTCTGCATTTCATTAGATTGCAAACCAATTTTCTACTCCAGGTAGTAATGGCTGGAAGGTGAGGTGGAAAAAGCGGCACCCACAGCCCAGTAACAAAGGAAGAAGACAGACTGGAGTAGACCACCATCCCAGGACAGCTCCTTCATCACCAATCTTCCTCCCCTACCCGTCACTGCAAAGCAGCCACATCTCCCTCCTTGCCAAACCCACCCTCCAAAATTCGTGTTTTGCTCTTCCAGTTTAACACTGTGAGCCTTCACAGAGAGGTGGATGTCTGCCCTGTGCTATACCCCAGATCTTTTACATTTTCAGTTCTCTCATACATCCATGGGGAAGAGAAAGACAGCATTTCTGGAATGTCTAAAAGGAATTTATACATGAATAAGCCAACTGCAAGTTTATACTTCATTCCCTATAAGTATTAAACGATCTGTTTACTATCTTTGTTCTCTGTGTTCCTGTTTCTGCATTCAAGGAAAGCTTGGAATTTCTGCTTTTGTCACACACAACTGAGCAAATATAGAAGCACTGAGGCAGAGAAAACTCTCAAGTTACTTACCCAGCACCAGGACCACACAGCAAAATATCCGAGGTGCCATTTTTCTTAGCAAAGTTGTCTATAAAATCTAAAAAATAAATTAATTAATTAAACACAGACCACTTTCTAGCTTGAATCCTATATCATTTAGTATGAGTAGTGATGAGTAATCAGTGACCTGTAAGTATGTGTGACACACACAGACAGCTTTCCCATGCTCACATTAACTGTGCCAGATTGCAGGATGTCCTGACATTATTTATAAACCTGCATATGTGTATGCACAAATTTCAGACTGAAGGCAGTGCTTAATACAGAACTTGTAAAAATATTATCACTTTGAATACACCTGTATAAAGAAAATGAAGAATTGGAAGGCATGGAAGGCAAACACAGCCACAGAATCCTTGAGTGGTTGGGTTGGAAGGGACCATAAAGCTCATCTAGTTCCACCCCCTCTGCCATGGGCAGGGACACTTCCCTCTAGACCAGGTTGTCCCAAGCCTCATCCAACCAATCCCTGTTTCGGGGAGAAACAAAGATTATTTGGCTGTGTGGAAATCCACCACTGCTGAGCCAAACAGCAGCTCTGCTTAGCTGAGAAATCCAGATTTATCCATTAAGATGCTGGAGCTGTGCCCTGTTTGAATTCTTCCCATTTCTCTTAGCATTAGTTACTCTGGTGCCTGAGCTATCAGCAGACTCAGAGTAAAAGCTTTAGTGCTAATAGCTAATTATCTCCATTAAGATGTGGATTTATTATCCCAGATATAAAGGGGGTCTCATGTCTTCCTGGTGCTTCTCAAACTTCAACTGTGCTCATCAGGTAAGTGAGAATGATTCAGAACCAACAGGAACCTTTAGTATCAGCTGTACTGTACCATGTAAATACTCTTTAAAGGAATGAGTCACTATCTAGGCTACTTTGCACTCAAATTATTCAGCTATGCTCCTATCAAATGATAGAAAGGCTTTTTAAGAAGATTCAGTGATTGAGCTTCTGAGAATCATAATAGCACGTAGTTCTCCATGATGGGCATGGGAACTTCCCACAAAATCAGGACTAAAGCAGCCCATAAAAAAATACATAAAAAATTTTAGAGAAAACTGGGCTTATAGTTCTGTACATCCTTTCATTAAACCTGTCTGGCATCTCCTATTCCTTTTGTTTCCTAT
>WEIV01008359.1:12873-34864 GCA_013390005.1 Calyptomena viridis
TGTGGATGTTTTTGTTTCCTCTTTCTTCATCCCAGAAAATCTGCATTTTTAGACAAACTTTGTCACATCTATGGTCTCCGTGGGGTGTTCTGTGTCTGGGGTTTTTTTTAATTTGCTTTCAATCATGATTTTTACAACATTCTGTACATGTAAATGATTTTCTTCTAATGTGTGGTCTTTTGGTAGGTACAAGAAAAAAAGCTTTTCCTCAAAAATCTTTTCTACAAATACTTTCTTCCCCTGGATTATGAAGTTATTGAAGAATTCCTGTCTGAACAAATCTCCCACACATAGCGTGTACAAACAGCAATCCTGGGTGGCTTCTCACGTATTTCAACAGTTCCCCTGGGAGAACTCTTGTCTCCCTGTGTAACTGCTGCTATGTCTGAACTCACTGGGAGAGATTTTCTTCAGTGATGAAGAGTTCTTCGTATTTCTGGCATAGACATTGATTATTTTGAGTCTATTTTTTCACATATATTGAGGCTTCTCCTATAGCACAAGGCTTTTCCTTTCTGAACGACATCTTACAGTCGTTCCTCTGAGAATACTTTGATGAATTTTCATTTCTCTGCTCTATGGTTCCACCACCAGCCTCAGTCAGGGTGTAACCATGAAAGATGTATATGGTATATATCTTATATAAGACATAAAATAAGATACATATGATGTCAAGAAGAAAGTAATTTGACTTTTAAACAAATTCCTCTGTTTCAAGCTGAAGAGTTATTCTCACTGGGCAGGAAAATGAAGATGGACTCTTCAGCATGTAGTAAAAGGTGAACTTTAGGGAATTACAACAGAGAATGAGCTAATGTGTATTTCAGTTATTGTCATATCATTCTGGGAAACAGAGCTGGATGTTACTGGAAAATTTGGGAGTGCTTTTTCCTATAATGAAGGGAAGGACTTCATTCCTGGATGCCTCTGAGCTGCTTTGGCAATAAGAAAGCCATTACCAGGTAGTTAGTCATCAAAATATCAATCAAAACATCAACATCATTTACAGCAGTGGTTATTCATCCATGCAGAGGTGTCTATACCATCACCTAAAAAAGAATTAAGGAGAAAAATTACCTGAGTCATTAGCAAACATTTCATAAGTTTCCCATGTTTTATTACAAAACTCTGTAGTGTTCCTGATACACTTTTGTCTGAGATTTCCCTTAAAAAGCTGGAGGCCAATGAGGGCAAAGACACTCAGGCAGAAAACAGTGAGGATCATCACATTAGCAAGTTTCTTAACAGACTGGACAAGTGCCCCTACAATGATCTTGAGCCCTAAAAAGACAATATAAAAAGGAAAAACAGGATGAAAAACTGAGATTCAGATATCATAATTGATTAGAGTTAAAACAATGTATAAAAACAAAACTACAAAAATTAGAAGATATGTGGCAAAAATATTTGCAATACTAGTTTGGATGAGAGTGACTAATATGAGAAAGATATTTTTTTCCTATTTTGATTAACCTTACAATTTTCATTGTTCCTTTAATCCCTGCAAAATATTCATGCAAGGATGAGGGACCAGAGACAGTCTAGTTTTCCTTATCCATAAAAAGTAATATGCATAATTCAAATGAAACTTCCAACATTGGGAATTTGCAAAGATACTGAAGACAACAATGACTTTTGTCAGAAAGACCAAAATTAGGAGAGGCAACTCGCTGGTTCTTAATTTGCATTTCATCATGAGAAAGAATCCACTGACTTTATAACTAAGGGAAAATTGAATAGGAAACTGTTTTCCCTGGGATAGAATTACAGAATCACTAAGGTCAGAAAAAACCTCTCAGATCAAGTCCAACCCTTACCCCAGCATTGCTGTTCACCATTAAAATATGCCCCCAAGTGCCACATCCATGTTTTTTGAACAGTTCCAGGGATAGCGATTCCACCCCTTCCCTGGGCAGCCTGTTCCAATGTCTGACCACCCTTACAGGGAAGAAATTTTTCCTAATATCCACAGTTTGATGATGTAAGATGATTAGTAATAAAGTCCCTTCAATATCCAGAATTATTTCTGTTGCACATAACAGACAGATCAGCCAGAAAAACATTCTGTAAAACTGACAGTAAAAAGTGTTAACAGTGTCTTTAAAAGCATAACGAAAATAAACTACATGCCAGATTGATCCTAAAACTTGATTTGTTCTGTCTGGGACAGGTGAACTGAGACACGGTTTGTGTCCACAAATTCAGCTGTGTTTGCAATCCATGAAAAATGCAGAAATAAAAAAAGGCAGAAGCCAACATTTTGAATGAAGCAAAGAACGAGTTGTAAGTAGCAGAAAATACTCAGCAAGTAAGTTTTCTTACCTGGGATTACTGAAATGGTTTTTAAAGCTCTCAGAACCCTGAAAGTCCGAAGGACTGACACGCTCCCCACGGTACTAAATGCTCCCACATACCTGTAAAGTCCAGATGTGATATGTCAAGTGCTTGAACAGAGTAAACAGGGCACTTATTTTACAGTGGTCATTCTTGGATGTCAATCTTTCCAAGCATATTTTAAATATGAAAAAGACTACTTATCAAGGATTTGTCTGAAGACTTATACAATAGAAACCCATTTCTTGACTATTAGAGTTTCCATCTGAGTTGGCTCTTGGCTTGTGCACAGCTGCTCTTGTGACAGCATCTCAAAACATCATTCATGTAATATAGAAATGAAGATTACACTCAAAATTATTAATTTCAGGCTTAAATGCTGAACTGATGTGATCTCCCTTCTGTAGCTGCATTTAAACAATATTAAAACTTGCTAATTACCAGAAAATGAAGCTCAAACTATGATTTTTGAGGACAGATGTCAAATTTAATCCACTCTCCTGGTGTCTATACCCACCATTCCAATTGCAAAGTTGTATTTTCATTCATGGCATCAGTATGTCTGTATTTATGCCCAGCTATTACATATCACTGGTCTAAACACAACCATCCACATGGTTTATCTTGCTCTGCACAGCTCTATTCCCTTCTTGAAAGGCTAAAATGTTGTTGTAATACAGTGAGTGATAAACAAGGGGAAAAGTCAATGTTCCAGACAGTTTCAGGCACAATTAGGAGCCACGGGTTGGCTTTTTGCACCACAGCAATGAGAACTTCAAACACAGAGAGCCAAGGCAGGTAATCTATATTTCATATGTTCCCACTTACGCCATAACGATAACGCTGAAATCCAACCAGTTCCAGGGATCTCGAAGGAAGGTGAATTCATTTAGACAGAAGCCTCTTGCCAGTATTTTTATCAATGATTCAAAAGTGTAAATGCCAGTGAAAATAAACCTAAGGAAGGGAGAAAAGCGCCAAAGGAAAAGAGGAATATTAGCGCTTAATGGAAGAGACAGGGTCAGACTATTTAATGTCCAGGCCAGCAAATCAAGGCAATGCCGGAGAGAAATAACACAGACTGATGTTGATTTCAGTGTATTCCATCAGTATCTGGATCATATGGATTTGGAGACAGTAGCTGACTTCAACCTGGACACGGCTATTAATGTGCAACTTCTTTGGCATTCAACAATTTTTTCCAAACTTTTTCATGTGAGCCACCATAATTTCAGAAACACAAAACTCCCAGCTACTAGCTAAAATAAAGATCAAAATTTGTATCTTCCTCTGTTTTCAAGTGGCCAAGTGAACGTGGGATATGCTGTGTGTTATTTACTTTGGGCATGCAGCATCCATTTCTATGCAGAATATTTAAAATGCTTGGAGGAATACAAGACTAGAGGATCTTCAATTTAAGATGGCAATTATTATTAATGGAAAATTATCAGTAAAAGCTCTTTTGGACTTAACTGAGTGCACTTATAATTTCAAGAAGGCAGCGATCTCCCTACTGAATTCAAAAGGCATTTATTTGGTAGTCAGCAAATGCACTAAGAAATTGTATGGATGGAGTGCTTCCCTTTTCATTTGGAAAGAAGTATTTTGAAATTATTCTTGAAATACTTTTGAATGGTAGTTGATGCCAACAGCAGATTCAACTCTGATGTGATCCTTAATTCTCTCATAGGCAAAGAAGTATCTCAGCATCTTCTGGAGATATGTGTATCAATAGCATGCAGAGCTTTGTTCCTGTTCCATAAGGATTTGTCATTCCCAGCTGTTCCAGTGTCATGTAACATGAGATAATAAAAAAAAAATTTAGACCTGTTTTTAAAACTAAGTATTGGGAATCTTTTCCTTTGTGTTAGGTGTTAGAATTACCAGTGTCCATATTCTAGCATTTTTTGACAAAATGAAACAGTGAGACCTAAAATACTCTTTTTTAAAAAAACTAAAGCATGGTATAATACATTTTAAGAAGGACTACAAAGGCATGGATCTATTGTGATTTAGCACTGTAAGTGTTGGCAACACTGAGGATAAGAACTCTAGTTTCTAACAGAGTCCTGCAGGCCAAGAGCTTCAGATAGAACATTTTGTTAGAACAAAACTCAGCATTTCAATAATATTACAAAGAATTTTAAAAGACAGCAGCTCTGCATGTGCTTCATCAGCATCAGTAACAATGGGAAATGTGTCTCAATGGAGAGCAAATAATTATTGAGTAACTTCAGGAAGTGACATAACAAACTGAAGCAGTAGAACAGACATGAAACCAGTTCAACAGTGGAACTTAATCTACTCTTATTCACTCCTGTAACACCAAAATTATGGTAGATACTGGGTTTAAAGACAAAAATACTCACTCAGTTAAAAAAAATATATATAAAGTCCTAACACAAGCCACTTCCTTTTGAAATCTCTCAAAAACTACCTTGAGTGAAAGAGGCAAGACAATTTTCAATAATTCAATGTAACTACAGAAATAAGAAATATACATACCCACAGATACTTACTCAATATATCTGAGTGTGTTTGATGAAGGAGATGAAGAAGTCTTGGAGGACTCAGTCAGAGCCATGAATACACAATTAGTTATAATGGTGACAATGATAAACAAAGTGAAAAATGTAAGTCCCAGGAGTGAAGGCGAAGAACACGACATTGATTCAGAAATCTAACTAGATATTCTATCAGCCATAGATGCAGTATCTGGCTTTCTGCTTAAAGCACATGTAAGAACAGCATGCACAGGTATTTGCTGATTTTGGGTCATGTTAGATAACAACACACTACTGTTGTTAGATATGTAAACCTGGTAGAAGGATCCTCAACCACTCCAAGAGTGGGAGGAAGGATGCAATTTTAATCTCGTTTTGTAGCATAGAAGTTAAAAACTTGCCCAAGGTTTTAAGTGAAGCCCAAACCCTACTCTAAACCAGCTTTAAACAACCATGACTGTTTAAAAAAAGACTGGATGTGGCACTTAGTGTCATGGTTTAGTTGATGAGATGGTGTTAGGTAATAGGTTGGACTTAAAGATCTCCAAGGTCTTTTCCAATCTAGTTAATTCTGTGATTCTGTGAGTGTAGGTTGGACTTAATGATCTCCAAGGTCTTTTCCAACCTAGTAAATTCTGTGATTCTGTGATTTTTCTTTCTATGTGTTTTCCTATGTGTGCCTGCCTATCTCAGCCTTTTCTCTTAAAACTGGCCAATGATTGATGAGCTTTGGCATGTGAGTCGAATTTAATTCCTACATTTGGGGAAAATGTACATAAGAAATAACATAGGGATCTTATTAATCTCACTGGGAAAGGATCCAGCTTAAGATACTTGTTCCTGAGACATCAGGAAATCGATATCAGAACTCATTTTCAAAACACAAATCTGTAGAAAACCAGGATAATAAGGTCAATACTCACAAAACAATTTTTTCTAAGTAGCACACAGGAGCACCAAAACACTAATAGTATCTAAAGTAATTCATAGTTAAAATCTATCTGTAGTGAGGAAAAGGCCAGATTCATTCAACACTCTAAAATACAAAGACACAGGGCCACATGGATTTTTGTAATCAAAAAGAGTGAATAAAGGCAATAAAAGGATATGAATGTACTAAAATTTTAATTGCTGTTCTTCGTATTGGATGAAAAGGACTGAGGATCCACAGGGCACGTGTAGCAGTAAACCTGAAGATTGTTTTCTTTTTGTTTAACACTATGAAAACCTTTCAAAAATAAACAAACAAGCATTTTTCAGGAAGTTGAACACAGAACATATTTTTCTGCCATATCCTATTGTATCAGTCATGAGCAAGAGCTTCAATTTACCTTTAGAGACACTGGTTAACTGGAAAGGCTTTGTGTTACTTTGCTATCCTTTCATCAGAAACTGAGGGAAGAGTTAATACTCATTAACCCTCAGGCTGCAAAATACTCCTTAGCACAAACTTCTGTTTTAAACCTCAGGATTTGCAAAGAGCTGTGCATGGGACTAAACTTGCTTATGACTCTCCTTTTAAAATAGAATGAAACTCTCATTGACTCAAGGTATACAAAGGTGGAAGAACTGCAGCCTTTATCATTATTTATCATTGTTGACAGGGATCCTCTAGCTCTTAGACTGTAGAAATGAGTTCAAATTTTTAACCATTCATCAAGCAATAAGCATAATTTCCAATGGATTAGTTCCCATTTCTCTGTTTGTTATTGAAAATCATATTCATCAATATGTCATGACTAGAATAGAGAGCTGAATAAGTATTTTTTAAGGATTCATCAGCAATCACTTAAAAATGATTTTTATACTTAGTTATCATTTATTGTACATGGAAGTGAAACATAAGCATTGAGACAGAATGAAACATATTGTTTCCATCTATGGAATTTAAGATATGTACAAAACTATTATAATTTTTCGTACATCTGGCTCAAACCTCCATTTCCTTCCTTTTTCCATTTTATTTTTGCTACTTCCATTCTGATTCAAATGTTAATCAATTTCCTATTATTGAATCCCTATAATGCAAAATTAAAGTTTTTCTTTAAATATTACAGTGCATTACTCAGCCAAGAGCCTGCATTATTTAACCTAGAAAGGGATGATAGTTTTTCTAAAGGGGTGTAAGCAAAACTCTTTGATAGATCATGGACAGGAACTTTTGTTGGCAATACAATAATTTAAATTAAATTAATTAAAATTAAAATTCAAGCATCCTGGATGGCTCTAACCTTATGATCTCTGTAGTAAGGGTCGAGATCCTCCAGTGGTTCCCCAATGAGCTCTGGAGGAGGGTTTCCATAGAGAGCTGGTAACTTCTGGAAAGCTTTTAGGTCAAGCTGAGGACGTGGTTTCTCCTCAGGTTTCTGCTCTATAGTATTTCTTCGACAATTTTTCTTGGCAGCAATTCTCTTTTTGATGGCAGCCAAGGATTCCTGAGTGAACTTATGAAAGTTGTTGGTACCAGGTAGTAAGAATTCAGCCATTTTTCATTCTTCTCTCTCTGTCACTAATTCTGTCCAAATAATAGAAACAAGTAGAAATGAAATCAAGTAACACCAAAACAGGAAATTTATGGGAATTAAACCACTAGTTGCCCATACATGGCTAATAACATCGACTTTCTGAGCCATCAGCTTCTAAATAGTGCTGTTCAGTATTTTTTTTTATTATACGTACTGAGAGGATGTAAGCAGACCTCTATAAACTTAAGAGTGGTTTTGGAGCATCTCATTTAAGATACTTGTTACCCTAAATGCTCTTGAGCTGTTGTTCAGAAAAAAAAAAAAAAAGACACTGGTTTAACCCAATATTTGGAAATGGGACAGTAAAACCCATCAATCTGCAGCAATGTAAAATATGTGGAAGCTGTCATCAACAGGAGGACCAAGTATTAAATTAAATAGTGCAAATGTAAATACTCAGATGGAAAACCCATCCTGGTGGTGTCAGCACTGGAATGAGCAAAGTCAAAGCATCAGAAGATTTAACTCATGATCCCTACAATCTGGACTGACTAATATGGTGGACAGAAATGCTTAATCTGGCAAAATTCATATTTTGTGCCAATTTATCTGAACAACAAAAAAGTGAGATTATACTAGAAAAAGTACTTTGCATTCTTAATGAAGAAATCTGGTCAAGTTTTGGAGAGAATCCCTCCACTAAACGCTACCTGAGTCTATACCCCTTAAAGAGATGTCTCCAAAATATTTTCTTTGATTACAACCTCTGGGGAGACATTGTTGATTCCTTAAAAAGCCATGGAGCTACTGAGCCCCCCCGGCAGGCTGTGCAATGATCCCACCCGGCTGAGGACCCTGCCGGGGTTGGAACACTGCTGAGTCTGCATGGAAGAAGGTGACATCGGAGGCACACAGCCAGGACTTCCCATCCAGAAGCTGCCACCAACCACTCCGAGTGTCCTTCAGAGTTGACTCCATACCTCCATAAGCAGTCAGAACTTAATCTTGAACAGTCCAAGCTGTCCTCCTGCCAGATAACCTGCTCTTCCACCTTTCCTTTCCAGACACTATATGCAAAATCCCGGAAAAACAGTCTGGAGCGAGAGACTTTGTTTGACTGAACACAATATTACTGCCTGTGTGCTGACTTTATCTTCCCCTGCCTTTTCATTTCTCCCCAGATACAACCTGATTTCAGTTGACTTCACATTGCTGAGCTGTAGGAAACCATTGCTGTGAGAACAGCTGGAGGCCAGTGACAAACTAACTGCAGTGAAATCGTTTCATTTTTGCATTCTGGCTGCCTCTCCCATTAAAGCAGTGCACAAAATTATGAATATGAAAAGTAACCCTTGCTCCCAGCACAAATTAGAATCATTTCTGGAAGAGAAATAGGACATTCAGAGAAGAATGCTCATTATTTTACACTTTTCAAGATTAGGTTATCAGTCTGGAATCTGTGTGTGGAATTAGGGCAAAAATACAACTACAACACACACTCATAAGTTTTCCAGTCTTTATCTGGACAAAGTGGTGTTTGTTTTGTACATGTTCAGAGTAATTTAGATGTTGTGGTATCAGTAACGAGAGCTGTGAATGATGCATGAAAAGATGCAATTTCTGTACAATGCACGGAGGGAATACAATAATTACTTCATTCTACTTTGTGCCAAATCATCCAAACATACTCATGACTCCACTTCCATAAATGTTTACCTGATTTCAAAAGTTCATCAATAAAATTCTGAGTTTGTTGCAGATTTCCTTATGAGTTTCTCTCCTCCCTTCCATGAAACTTGAAAATCCCAGAGAAGAAACTTTGACTGTCGCACCATTCTCCCCCAAGACTATTAGAAGGAAGAGGAAAATCTAGGAAGATAAGAGTTGCTGGCTGAAGCCAAGGATGGGGAAGTAGAAAGCAGCATGAGGGCATGTGGAGCCTGCAAGTCCTTAGCCAGAGTTGGAGAGCAGGCAGGGAAATCTTTCCCAGTATTTTTATAAACTGCTCCTCAAGTGAACAAATATTGAAGAAAGGAAATCAAGTCTTGAGCTTGCTGTCTCACACGTCAACACCAAAATTCCATTGACAGCGGCTGCAAACCATGGAGTAAAAGGCTAAACTACACTTTTTATCCATGGGCAATTCTGAGCTACTCAGCCCAATGCTGAATAAAATCTAACAATTATTAAAAATTGAATAATCCAGAAAAAAATTTCCTGATTCATTCAGGCATCTTTCAGAATATCCCCCAAATAATTTCTGTTACTCATAGTCTCAGGGATGATGGCGTACAAAGTACAGTTGAGATTTTTCCTATGTGACCAGGTCTAGCGATTTGACCTAAAGAAGGAAAAAATGTTAATTCAAAGCCATTTCTGCCCTTTATGTCACAGAAGCAATAAAATACCAGTTTGGCCTTTTCTCAAGATTTGAAATACCTACAAAATAGTGTGATATTTAATATCTCTTGAAAATTAAAAGTTTTCTTATCCTCTGATGGCCTGAAAACCAGAAAACAATAGTGAAATCATCATGATTAAAAAGTAATAAAATAACTGAATAGCCACAAAAAAAATCAGAGATTTGTTCTTTCAGCTGTCAAATATACTTTCTATGCTATTTCTCAAATACCAAAATGTTTAGCTAGATAGATTTCCAGAGTAAGGCTGCTTTCTTCTGAATGTGTTCTGCTTTTTCAGAATACTCATTTTGAATAGACTGGGAAACAAGGTAACTGTCAAAAAAATTTTCTCTCCTCTTCTTGCTATTACAATCACCCCAATCCAATCCCTGTTAATGAATAAAAGTTATTCTTAATTATTTGCTTTTCTGGCTTCATGATCTGTTATAAAATGAGGTGAAAAATGTTGACTACTACTGTGTTCATCATGACCACAGTATTTAGTATGATCAGACTGGCCAGGATTATTTCTTTTTGTTCTTTAGCTTGAAAGATTGTAATTCTTGTCTGTTAAGACTGTCCCTTTGATTTAAAAGGGTTTTTTGTAATGCGCACAGAAATTACCTTCTAAGTAACTGGAATAGAATTTTCTTGAATATTGCACGTGAAAACCCTTACCCTAAAGGAACAACTGAATTGTTTTTGTTACTGTCTTCAATGAAGGTGATTTTTGTACACTTTTCCATCTTATTCAATGATAATGTCCAAAGTTAGGGATTGCAGACTGATCCAGCTGTTTGTATTTCCAGTATTTATTTCATCAGCCAAGAACATCCACATGGACTTTGGAAATTTGGGCCAACTGCCCAACCCAAAGTTACCGTGTTACACTCGGGCTGTGTTGCATCTTTCCACATCTGAATTTTCATAACAGAAGACAAACCTTTCTAGAACTGAATAAAGAAAGATTTCCTTACCAGCAGTTCAAAGCTTTTGTAGAACACTCCTATTCTTTCCTCAAAAGTGTTTCCATATTTTGAGGCAGATGATTTAATCAAACCGACATTTTCTTAATGACCTTTAAGACAGGTATTAAAATAACTCTTGTATATTAACACGTGTAACTTTTTAATCATAGAATATTTCAGGTTGAAAGGAACTCTGGAGGTATCTAGTTGAATCTGTTCCTGAAAATGAGTCAGTCATGGGGTCAAGGCTTTATCCAGGCAAATCTCCAAGGACAGAGTCAGCACAATTTCTTTGAGCAACCTGTTTCAATACTTGACTGTCTCAACCCATTTGAACTCCTTCTTGTTTTAATTTATGCCCCTTGCCTCTTGTAAGTCTTCCCACTAAGCATCACTGTAATAGTAAAAAAAAAAGAAAGAAAATATTGCATTCATAGATTCATTGAAACATTTGGGTTAGGAAGGACCTTAAAGATTGTCCAGTTCCAATCCCCTGAGCAGAACACTTCAATGGAGCATCCACAACTTCTCTGGGCATCCTGTCCCAGTGCCTCATCACCCCCACAGGGAAGAATTTCTTCTTATTATCCAGTAAAATCTACTCTCTTCCAGTTTAAAACTTTTGTCCTGTCACTCCATGCTCTTGTCTAAAGTCCCTCTCCAGCTCTCTCGTAGCCCCTATAGGTACTCAAGGTGTTCTAAGGTCTCCCTGGACTGTTTGCTTTTCCAGGCTGAGCAATCCCAGCTTTCTCAGCCTGTCATTAATTTGAAAGCCAACCCCAAAATGCCTCTATATAAGGAAAGCATGTTACACTTTCTCCAGCCCATTTAGTCTATATATTTACAGCAGCCTACAAGAAATGCCTCACAGGTCTGATGAACACCATCCAGTGTAGCTCCACTGGGATAGCCAAGGGAGACAGACCCTACACCCTCTTTGCAAGCAACAGATCTCTGGACACAGGGCAGCTAATGATGAGTAGACACAGAGATTAAGATACATGAAGAGTGTCAAAAAATGCAACTGTTTTTTCTCATTGTCTACAAAAAAAGACTTAATGTGAGAAAAATCCCACTCTTCAAACTGAGATTTACAGCTTACAGTGCCCAGCACTGGGGAATGAAGGTAGAAAACAGTGTGGAGATTCACAAAACAATTTTCAAAGAGCTGAGAAAATCAGTTAGCATTCATCCAGAAAGCCCCTTTGGGTGGGATTCATCTCACCTCGGGGCAGACAGCTCAGACAGCTACATCTCCATGAGCTCTCCAGCTGCCTGCTGAGGCCCCTTTTCACATTTATTTCGGGATGAAATTCCAATTGACTATGACTGATGACCTGAGGAGTCTTAAGTGAGACGAAATAAATTCAACTCTTTGCATCCATTACACCTACTCTTCTTACTGCCTCAACCAATGGAAAACTGCTAAACATCCAAAGATTGGTAATTCTACAGTCAGTGGTAGGACTGGGCAACATCATTAGTCACCAGCAGTCTGTGAACACATAAAAATTCCAGGATTGACTAATATTACATTGTGTTGTTAATGACTACTTCCAGCACAAGCCTTCTTAGCAATTAGTGAAGCGTTAAGTTACAATTTCTTTTGCCTGGTAAGAGGGCACTAATTTTCAGCTACTTTGCTATCATAAATAATTTAAATCTGTGCAGAGATCATTTTCTGTAAGTGCTTGAGCAGTCAATTGACAAGCTGTCAAATGGCCAGTTGTAAGTACCAAGGAAGTACAGAAAGTCTGTGGCAGCAAAAGACTGAATCCAAGAGAAAAGAACTGAAAAGCTTTTAATTACTATGGGCTAGTCCATTACTGTGGGAGTTAGGATGAGTTATATATAATCAGCTAGTTATTAGCATAAGCCCATGAACTTTGACTGGTAGCTTGGATGTGCCCAAGAAAATAGCCAAAAAGCATGTAAATGTACTGTTGGTCATCAAGAAGCACAAAGTCTTCAAAAGTAACAAAAAATGCCAACAGCAAATGTGACAAGGTGATTTGAATTGAGTAATCACCATCAGGCATTCCCTACCCATCCCTGTCCATAATGACCATGGGTGTCAACAGAGAGCAAAGAAAGATTGGTGGGAAGCTCCATGACCCAACATCAGGATGCAGGACCATCTCCTCAACCTGTGAGGTACCCAGGGAGTGGAGAAGGCCCCAAGGAACCCCACAGCCCAGGGCTATGCATGGCATGGCTGGAGCTGCCTTACAGGAAAGTCATGTAACTCAAAATCGCATATATTTGTGACTAAAGTGTGATGGTATCAATTGACACTCCACACTATGATCTTATATGATGGCACTTGCACAGAGACCTGAGATAACAATCTCTTTCCTATGCCAAAAGACTGATCAGATGCTGGACAGATGACAGGGCAATAAACCTCAGGTGGGGAGTTCTACAAAACAAAAGGAAGAGACTGATCAGGACTCAGCCCTCTCCTAACTTGAATATGAAGTGGAATATATCTTGATTTATGAGTGCCATACCAAGAAATGTCAGCTGGTTTGGGGGCAGACATAAGAAGTGTGGCCAGACAGTGTGAATTACTCATTTTTCAGCACCCCAAAGCAGGGAAGAGGAGAAGAAAAAGAAGGAGAAAGGGAAATTCATGCATTTCACCAATCTTGGAAGGTTGGATCCTGCTAACGATATGACAGTGGAAGGAAGAAGCATGTGCTGCAGGTTACACTTGGGTGCCAAGAGGGTGATTTTTAACCATATATTTTCTGTAGTGCTGTATTGAACCATTTGCAGATTTTTTAGATATTCAAGCTTTGTAGTAAACAAGGGAATCAGAATTGTCTTTACCATAAAGGAAGGAAAACTATGCTTTCACTACTTCTAATGTGCAAGTGACCAAGGACATCCATGTCAGAGTTGCTGCAGTTGTTAATTGTTGGGGTTTTTTTGCATTTGGGATTTAGGGCTTTAAAGGCCAGACTGACAATTGTCAGATTTTTTATCTTCCCATATGTAAGCAGTGAATCAAATGTGGTTAATGTGTGTAAGATTCTATAAGCTTTTAGCTCATATTAATATGAGTTGATTACAACAAACAAAAGCTATAGAAACTGAAACACATGGTTTGGATTTCAGACTGTTACCATTAAGAGAAAATACTAAATGCACTAAAAGTATCACAGACACTTCATTGTGTCATTCTGAAGATTGGTTTCACCATATACACTTTGATATAGAAAGGTCTCTTAGCAGCTGAATATATGGAGGATGAAACTTGAGATAAAACACAAGAGAAACATTTTTCACAAGACCACAACAAAAGTCAAGTGGTTCATCATGTAAAAGCTGAAAGAAACCCCCTCACTTGCTTATACAATACAATGAAAAAATTTTAACTGTAATTTTAAAAAAAACTTATCTTGAATGTACAACCTAAATTTTCATTTTAATTGCCAGAATTATGGTAGATTATGAAATTTTCAAATTCCACTCAGTCTTTGGTCTGACACAGTTTTCTACACAGAAACATTTTTCTAAATAGATAAAAATATATTTAGTTCTGAAAAAACTATTTGCATTAGGGATGTCCTTTAACAGTGTCATTTAATAATGACATACTTAATGTCACTATTACGTTCCTCACTTTTCATGATTAACTTCGCCATTTGCCTTTTTCATCCTACAGAAAGTATTTCAAATTTCAAAGAACTTTTCTCCATGGATATGGAAAATAAGCTCAGATCAAGTCAAATAACTACAAAGAAAACCAAAATGTAGTACAACAAAAAAGAGAAAAGCCAGGAGACATGGAAAGGGAACAGCACCAGTACCACGGGTGGAACCTTCAGAATACCTGGTTCTCTTAGTTCTCTGTACTGGTCACCTCCACAGTTTATCATCCTCATAAAACATCTTCATATTGCATTTAAAGCAGCTTAAACACCAGATCAATTATACTTTAAATCATTTTTCTAGAGGTTTACCTGTTGTCCTTGGGATGAGCTGAACACAGGTAAGCCACTCCTAGCAGAAAACACCTCTTGCAGCTGAATCAAATGCAAACCTGAAACATTTGATCTCTTCTGCTTCCTCAAAGCAAAGACATCTGGTTTTGTGAGTTTCAAGGTCTGCTGTCTTTTCTATTGCCAATCCACACCCTAACAGCCAAATTTATATTCTCCTCATTTGTTAATTTACTTATCCATGGATATTCACTTATTTGTTTATTTTGCTCCAGAGTTTATCATGGTAAAATCATTCACCAAAGGTAGTCCAGCAAATTCCACAAATAAAACAGATTTAAGCAAGCCTTATTCACAGAAACATCTATATTCTTAAGTTTCAAAAAAAAAAAGTTAATCTGTATCAGAACAGTGTGAGAAGGCACAAACCCATGTAAGAGAGAGAAGTTACAAAACTTAAGCTTATTGAAATGTTTCTGTCTTTACTTCAAAATAAATATTATTATAACTAAAAAGTCTGAGCATTGTATATAAAACACACATATCTGCAAGTTTCATGCACAGAAGAAAAACTTCCTTATATGCCTATTCACTCTTCTAAGATTCTACTTTTGACCCTCACCAACTTATTTCAGCAAAATAACAACTCCAAAGCATTGGGGAAGCTCCTTTGCAAGCATATTGCACTGGAATAAATAAATATTCACTCCTCCTCACTTCAATTTTTTAACATGTCACTCAGGAAAAAAAACTGCTGCTCAGATTTTTTAATGTTTTTTAGGCAAATAGAAGGTCACTGAATTCAATAGAAGAGTCTACCACAAACCACCTTTTGTTCTAAGAAGAGAAAGTGCAATAAACCACAGAACTTACATTATTTCCCATCCCTCTAAGTGAAGGTTCAAGGAGTCACTTCTTTCTCTGCAAAGGAAACATTATCTCAGCTCAGTTATCTCCCAAGAAATAGTTGGGAAAACCTCCTTCATGCCTGTATCATCTCTGTCTCCCCTTTCAGCAGTCCCTCAACACTCTAGAGATGCTCTTCCTCCAGAAACTGTGCTATTTGTACATGGGGGTGTTGAGGGAGTGTCTATTGGAGCCATTGAAGTAACTGATGTGATTACACGAGGTCTCATGGGAAAGGCAGAAACCTCAGTAAGCAAAGCCAGGGAGGATCCAAGCTGGGCATTTCTTCATGATCTTGTTTCATCCCTGGATTTCTGAGTGTCTTTCACAGAAAATCAGGAGTGAAGCAGAACAAAGTGGATGGGAAACATGAAGGAAAATGTGTTTTCCAGCCTCACAGTGAGAGCTGTCTGAACTATAACAAATAGTTTATAAAAGGCGTTGGCCTTTGTATTTTATTTGAATATTTCAGTTTCAGTTCTCTGTTTTAATATAGTCCAAAAACATAAGGAGGAATCTATAAATTAAACTGAAAGACTATGTCTGAAGCTGGGTAGGAGACTGGAAAACTGGTGGCTGCTATCTTTCTCCATCTGGGTGTGTATATATATGCATGTGTGTGTGCATGTATATGCAAATATACATAAATAACATGCCGGTTTATATATATGATTCACAGATATGGGTTGTTCAGGGATATCTATGTTTATTCCAGGGTTGTTCAGCCTGGAGAAGAGAAGGCTCTGGAGAGACCTTAAAGCACTTCCCAGTACCTAAAGTGGGCCTAAAGGAAGGCTGGAGAGGGACTTCTTACAAGGGAATGGAGTGATAGAACAACGAGGAATGATTTTAAACTGACAGAGGTCAGGTTTAAATTATACATGAGGAAGAAATTCTTCACTTTGAGGATGGGGAGGCCCTGGCACAGGTTGCCCAGAGAAGCTGTGGCTGCCCCATCCCTGGAAGTGTCCAAGGCCAGGTTGGATGGGGCTGGAACAACCTGGTCTAGTAGAAGGTGTCCTTGCCCATGTAAGGGGGGGTGGAAATAGATGATCTTTAAGGTCTCTTCCAACCCAAATATTATATGATTCTGAGATCTATATTAATTATATATAGATGATGATATAGGCAAGAGGTAGGTGCAATAAACCACAAGAAGTAGGTGAGAAGCCTGGAAAGTTCACTCACTCCTGAGACCTGCAACTCCTTCCTGGCTGAAGCCACTGTGGACAAGACAGGAGAAAGACTTTGTCTTTGCACCTCTGTCTATACTCCTAGAAAAATGGGACAGGGCTTCTTCTCTGGCCCTGAACCTAAATAGCAAAGTAAACTTCTGTCTATAAAACTCCATTTTCCTATCCTTCAAAACAGAGAGGGAAAACAAGAGTCCCTTCTACAAGGAGAGACCCCTTAAATTTTAAAGGATTCTGTCTCTCCTGTAGGAGAACTAGGATTTCTCTTCCTGTGTGTATCCATTTCTGCATGTGGTTTTGCTTAAGGACAGAGGTGTGATCTCACTTATAATTAGTCTGATCCAAAGGAGCCTGAGTGAAGTATTTCTGAATTGCCCTGGGTGCTGAACTTTTTAAGACAGAGGAAACTGTCCACTTTGCATTAAGCATTGTCTGCACAAGAAGAAAATTAGTTCTCAGATATCAAAGAGAGAAGTTAAGGCTGATACAACCATTTCAGATAATACTTCACTTTCAGGATGTCTAATATTGCATTAGTCAAGATGGTATAAATAAAAGGAAATAAAGGCAACTTACCCCAGAGTGGAATATGAGCTGGTACCTCTCCAGCAAGAGAATGCATTAAAAATATGAGCACTGTTTTGACACAAAAGATCTGGGTGCAGGATGCTGCCCTATGCTAAATACAGTCAGGATCAATAAAATAATTTTTTACCCCATCTGCATTTAGCCATTGACAGCTTCAAGGTAGGGCTTAGGGTAGAAGAGAAAAGCAAACAGTCCTGCAATATTCTGTGAAAAAATTCATTTTATTTTCTGTCGAATTTGGGTTGGTTGAAAATTTCCTCCTATCTTTAAAGTTTCCTTCTTTCAAAGCACGTAGGACTGTGAGAAATAGGGAAAAGAAGTCATGATGGAACACTAGATCTCTACCTTTGATGTGTTGGTGAAAAATTGCCGTCTTTTGCCAAAAGCTTTGATTCATTAGGGTCTAAATTTAATGAGTGTTGCTGTAGAAAGTTAAATTATGTCTTGGATGCTTTGGACAGGGCACTGCACAGAAAGTTTGATTTCATTGGAAGACACATGTGTAATGATCAGGAAGAGTGTTCACACATGAAATTAGGAAATCTCATGGCAGGTTAAGCAGATAAAAAATTTATTAATCCTTCTGACTTCAGAATTGTCACCTCTATCACACTTCAAAGTAAAATCAGGTACAGAAACCAGCATGTTCAAATCAGTCACATTAATCTCAGACTTCAGGACACAAATTCAATTCACATTATCTCTTGCTCCCTCCAAGCTCCCTGTCTGTCATAGGTCCTATACAGCTTTTAAACCATCTGACATTAACTTTATGAAGCTTGAGCTGTTTGAAGCTTAGGTATCCATAAAGATGGGTAAAGTTCACTTTCTTTGTACAAATATCTGCACCTTGTGTTCATCTGAAAGGAACAGACGAATAATAAGGGTAGAGTTTAAAATATAAATGTATGGATGCCAAATAGGTTTGTAGCTGTCTGAATGACATTGCAATCAATGTGACTTATGCTTCTAAACACTTTTAAGAATACCACTATAAAGTGTCTCTAGCATAAGTTACATAGACAGCTTTCCTATCCATCTCCAGGGCTAATTTCAAATTACATTTCAGCCAAAGTTAGAGATTTAACCCAAAGTTACTTACATTTTTTCAAAGGTAGAGATGAAAAGCAGACTTGAAACAGCAGCTGGTCTTGGCTTCCTCCCTATTAGTTATTCTCCTCTACTTTGGGGGAATGATAACCTGCAAGTTTCTAAAGGCAAGAAGGAATTATTGTCATCTGTATGTGAAGAAAGCAGGAATGGCATCTCATGTTTATCTCTGACTTCTCCAGGTCCTTGCTAATCTCAAGTTGGGCAAGTAACCTGTCAGCTCAGGCCTGGACTGAATCAGAGATAAGCTTAGCTCTCAGTAATTAAAAATATCCCAGGGTGTTTCCATGAAAAATGCAGAAATGCTGAATTGCATTAGACAAAAAAATGCATGTTTAGTTGAGGGTGAGAGAAGCAGCCCTCTGGACTCCCCTAACTGTGCTCATGAAATCTCCCCTGGGGATAAACAGGAATTTAGACATCTCACCTCATTTTAGATGTGTGGGAAGAAAATAGGTGTTCCCTGCTGAACAAGGAAGTGTGAGGAACCTTCAGTATTGACTTCTTCCTTGTCCGAGTTTAAAACCTCATTTTTTTCTGCTGCACTCACAGCAAGGCTGTTTGAGTCCCCTCTGCTCCATCAGTAGGAGAAGTGAAGAATCTTCACATAGAGCAAATTCAAGTCAATGAGTGCAGCTGGAGGGATATAAACCTCAAGTTAAAAGAAACTTTAAGAAATAGAAATGTAAATGCTGCCATCACAAAATCTACGTCTTGTTAAATGAAAATCAAAAAAGCATTCCCCATTTGTAAAGGAAACATATGGAAATAGTCTATAAAAATCAAGGTGTTTAGAGGGAGAATGTGGAGAGGTATTTAAAGAGCTGACAATATCTGCATTCGCAAATGATATAGAAATTGCTTAATGGAAGTAGGCAAATATATTAATGGATATGTGAACTTAAGAAAAATTAATACTTAAAGACAAGTGAAACACTCATGTGATGTATGTTTGCTATTAGAAAACAAGAATATTCATTAAATATAAAGTAGTCTAATCTACAATAAAGCTGGACAGCTTTAATTGAGATTCAAATTGCTGTTCAGTTTCACCCTCCACAGAGTAGCAATAACTTTGAGGTAGGGAATGGTTACTTAAAACCAGTACAAAATAATTTCATTTGTTATTTCTTTTAAAAATAACCACCAACTTATTTCTGTGTCATTCCTGACCATGCTGTAGTTGATATGTGCGTACATACCTGTAATGATAAATGATGCTATTTTATAGCCATTTAAGATGTAAGGAATGGAAGGTAGATTGAGAAAAATTATACATCAGATACAGCAATCAGCGTCTTTCCAGGTTTCTATATAGATTTCATCACTATAGTAACAGGGACACAATAGCAGATACACTGGCAGCTTTAATTGGGAGAAAGCAGATGAGCTGCACAGGTGTAACAACTTTTTAACCTATTTCTGGAATCTCACAACATCACCAAATTTAGTAAAGATTAATTTCTGGTCTTTTCTGGGAATTTAGATATGATTTGGAAATCTTCACTGTAAATTCCTTTTGCATTGCATTATCTCCTTTTAAGGACACAGTGTGGGATTTAATTTTGTAACTGATCCTCATTTTTCATGTCATAAAGATCCATCAATCAGAACCATTTGAGCTGCATGATGTGGGAGAAAGGAGGTTAAAACCAAAAAGAAAGTGTTAATGGCCAGTGTGCAAAATAGATCTGAATTCTTCATCTGGGAAAGGAAAAATGTCAGTGTTGTGATATCATTTTAACTGTTGCCTATTACCTGTTAAAATTCTGTTACAGATTTCAGATATGCAGCTCAGAATTATACAATCACTAATCAAAATAAACCTTACCTTCTGAGCAGCACACCTATAACTAAAATAATAAATGACAGCTTTTCAATTGCAAGCATTGTGATTTCTAATGCCAACCAGCACCAACTGGTTGGAACCCATTTTACAACTTCAGTGCATGTAATATTTCAGTATAAAAATTACAGTTAATTTAGAATTGCTTAACTGACAGAGTTCTAAAGAGATAAGTTCAAGATTATATCACCCACCTTATGCTTTCTTTTTCCCAAAAAGAAATAATCAGGATGAGATTTATATAATAAAATTTCCAATTTTTTTTGGAGATGTATTGTTGGTTTTATTTGGTCAATGAAATTATGGTATGAAAACAAACCTCCCAAATGCTGTTTGTCATCTCAGGAGTTATGTTCATCTGTGTAAAGTTACTGTGACCTTACAAAACTAGAAGCTTTTCAGTGTTTTGTGGGTTTTTTTGTAACACTATTATAACACAAAGGAAACTGAGGCCCTCTGTTCAAAAGGGGAAACCCTCTTAAATTGCTGTTTATGGAATGAGTATTAACATATATGGGATTTGTAGCTTAGCCTGAAAATGAGAGAATGATGCTGCAAAGAGCTTCCAGTGATTTATGAAGGCCGTTTACTGCACAGAGATTAGAATAGCTTTTATAATACATTACATTGCTTCTTTATTTTAAAAGAATAGCTAAAGCCATTTTCTGAGCCACATAATAGTGAAGTCTTAAATGATATAAAGTAGCTAATTGGCATTTTTGTCAAAATAAAGACCTAGTATAAAGGAATCTCATTTCCTTTTATCAGAGAATGAAATTATATTTTTAAAAAAATCATGGTGGTGCAAAACTCAGGCTCTTTTGAATGGATAATTGGTATTACAGAGTAACAGGAAATTGCTTTCTTTGTAAGTATGTATTAAAATCATTCTGTTACATACAGTAATCTTCAGCTTTCTAAATGGTCCAATGCACATTTCAATCAGGAAAATTTGCTTATCATGTACTCAAATGGAAAAATATGGATTGCTCTTTTCTCTCTCCTCAGTGGCCTATCAAAATAATACTAAGAGAATTAGGGTAGTGAAGGAAATCANTGGAACAGAGGAGCTCACTGCCCAGTATCTTCCACAGTTTTCTGGAGGAATATTCATTTTTTCCTTTGTAATCTTGGTAATGTAATTCTGCACATGTTTCTGTGAGGTCTTTTTTCAGCATCTCCACCTCTAATTTTGTGGTTTNTGCAAAACTCAGGCTCTTTTGAATGGATAATTGGTATTACAGAGTAACAGGAAATTGCTTTCTTTGTAAGTATGTATTAAAATCATTCTGTTACATACAGTAATCTTCAGCTTTCTAAATGGTCCAATGCACATTTCAATCAGGAAAATTTGCTTATCATGTACTCAAATGGAAAAATATGGATTGCTCTTTTCTCTCTCCTCAGTGGCCTATCAAAATAATACTAAGAGAATTAGGGTAGTGAAGGAAATCAAGTTAAAAAATTAATATTCCTAATATTATTTCATCAAGGAGCATTAAGTATATCTAGAGATTGCCCTTACTGTTTCAGACACTGGATATTTAAATGTAGAGAAGCCTTTTTTTATTATTTTATCTTTATTTTTACGAGGAAGCAAAGCACAAAAATCTGATTATCTGATGCAGATCAGAGATACCTTTAGTTGAAGATATGACACCCTGGAATCAAGGTCCAGAAGGATCAGAATAAATTGTAACCTTTGGGAGCAGCTGATTTTAAAGACCT
>WEIV01008361.1:6556-35975 GCA_013390005.1 Calyptomena viridis
TCTTCCTCTAGATCAACAAGAGAAAACAAGGAGGTTTTGTGCAAGATGACAAGGGATGTGTATGTGTTGTTTTGCTGCTATGGTCAGCTTGGAAATGAACACTGGTGGGTTGGTTCCCTCTGGACTCTTAAAGAAGTTACAAACAGTTTAAAAGATTAAAAAAAAAACAAACCTGTGAGAGATTTCATAACAAATCAGAGCATGTGGAAATGGCAATACAATTGTTAAATCTGTAGATCCCATATANCAAGAATCACATATGAATGACTGTATTATGAAATATCTTGAGGGATAAAGACATGCAACAGAAAGAGAAGATGCCTTTTCAGTTATCCCAATGAGAAACAAAGAGCTCTGCAGGATAACTGACTCAAAACAATTCCTCTTAACTATTTTTCCCATTAAAAAGCAACTCATATGTCATTTGTTTGGTTCAACTTTCAAAGGGATTTATGTAGTCCTTAATTTCAGGCTGAAATGCAAAGATGTGAAAGGACTATGTTATTGGCTTCACTGGGAGTTCCCTTTTCCAACTGTTTTATTGTTTGTTTCATAAACATGAGTTATCACTATCCTGTGGAAGGTGTACTGAATTTTAAACTTACCCTATTAGGTGAAATACAATTACTTCCGATGATTAATAGTTATTAGTTCTATAATAAATTACTAACACTGCTCTCCTCTGTACTGCAGGATGAATTTCTCATGCATACATTGGGCTCGTATCAGATAATTTCCTGTAATTTGAGAACTGAAGGAAATATTAATAAGATTTGGGTGGGGTGTGGGGAATCCTTTGAACATCTGACTGAGTAAATGGGGCATGATATTTTTGTGAAAGCTTAATATTTGTCTCAGTAGATTTTTAAAAGTATTCCTACAAGGGAAATATAAGAGTGATGACAAATCCCCACAAAGTCTGTTGATCTATTTCATACCCATTACAAATATTTCTTTTGAGTTTGAGCATTGCAGCACCTGTGGTACTAGTTTTTTTTCCTGTGCATTCATAGTCAGCATTTTGCTGACTGCCCTGGAAGCAAATGTTTTACTGGAGCATGCAAGCCCACAACACCTTTGTCAGCCCAATACCAGTTTCCTGGTACGCCTTCCTTTTGTGGACTTGCTGAAAAAACATGAAGGAATAAAGAGCTCTCACTGACCATCAGGTCCTCTTCCACATCTCTGACAGTTACCAATAACTAATGTCTGTAAGAGCTCAGGATGTATAAGTCTTAAATACTGGGTTTCTTTCAAAATTAATTTCAAAAGTTATTCTGATGAAGTAGAGGACAGGAATATTCATCAGTGGCCCATGTTTTTCAGGAATCCAGGTAATTAGAGCACTCACAAAGCTGAGAAGATCTCAAGGGTCAGCACACACTTTGCAGAAAGCAGCTATTGCACTCATGATCTCATTCCTCCCATTCCCCAGGGATCCAGATGGTCTGAGATCTCTGGAGAAGCTAACCTAGCTGACAGGCTGCAGCTGCCTTTACATTCCCATGAAGGTACAAATAAAGCCGTTTTCTCCTTCAGCAGAGGGAATGTTTTTTATCCCTCATTCAGGTCATAGAGAGGTTTTCTGGCCCAAGTGGGTGTGCTCTGCCCCATCCTTATCTGCTCTCTTGAATTTGGCCCCTTGATTGCAAATATAAAAAAAGCAAGCCAGTGCCATAGAAAAAAAGACATGTAAACTTCCCCCCCCCAACTCCCCAGCTTGAGTTTATCTGGAATGACACTACTGAGAACTGAATCCAATTTGTGGCTATTGATATGCAGATGTTACAGTCTTTCACTGCATCGGGACAAAGATGACTGCATTTCCATGTTGGTTTTGCACATAAATATGTATATTATCCCAGTACCCCCGCTTCCGTCAAAATGATAGCAATTGATGTTCAAATAGGATGGGCTACATGACACAAAGCCCACAAATAAATGACACTCATGAAATGGACTCTTTCCTTTCCTTGTTTCTGATTTTTCTTTCCCTCTGCCATACACAAAGCTCAGGCCAAACAGGATCCCTCTGGCTATGTGTGTGGGCGGCCAATCTGTTTTTCTCCCAAGGTGACAGCGGCTTGATTTTCATTAAGGAATATGACTGCCCTCACCTGGTGAGAACAGCGCTTGGAAACTCTCCACCACAGCGAGTTTCTTGCATGGGAGCATCTCTGTCACCCATGAGAGTCGACCAATGCCTCCTGCAAAAGGAAGGGTCACCCACTACATGGGAGCACAGCTGCTAAAAGAAGTTCTTTAAAATAGCTCCTGCTGTCTGACATAAAATAAAACTGTGGTAGATTTGATATTATTAGATTAAATGGAAGACTGTTCTGGCATTTATTCTATTGTTACAGATTTGAAAGCATTTAATATCCTTATTTTTAATGCTGCCATAAGTTTCTGTGATTATACACAGAATCGGAGTGAGCTAGTAAGTGTTTCTACACAAATCTGCTTAGTCTATCATACTTGATAAGATTTTATTTTGGAAAAAATGTAGTGTCAGGGTGTAGTTCAGTTAAGACAAAAAAGGGTATTTGAAGACTGTAACAAAAATATTTAAATGCTTATTTTTCATTTTACCCTACTCAATGTTGTTGCTTTGTAAGATGTGATTTTATAATGTTGATAGAAAATTTCAGTGGAACATTTTTGATCAATTCAGAAGAAAATACCTTAATTAATTTTTTTTTTTTTGAGGATTTTGGAATGGTGGACTGGCACTTCTATTTCAAAACAGATTTTGGAGATCTTCAAACCTTCATTGTAACAAGAATTTTGCTTTCCATGCAGGGCTAAGTAATGAATCTGGCACAGGAGCAAAGATTTAAAAGCCTAAGTGGGGTGGCAGTTCAGTTTTTCACATCCAATGCATTAATTTTACCACTGAAAAAATAAGTGTTGTAGTGCAAAATCCAAATTTTGAATTGTTCCTTTGGAATTCATTTACAGATGAGGAGCTTTCAAAGAAAGATGAAATACAGAGCCCCTGGGATCAAATTGATTCACAGACACAAAAGAGGAGTCAGCCACCTCAGTTGGATTCAAGAAATTACCTAGGAACATGTTAGAATATCCACAATTAGTAAAAATCTTAAAAATTTGTCTTAAATATTTATTTAGATGGGACCATTTGCTGAGTCAGTATTTTCAGTTGTACACCCTGAATGCTGAGAGGCAGAGCCTGTCAGTAAAGGGCACTCAGTCTTGCTAATAGGTTATGAAATGTTGAATTGTCCACACCATGGTTGTAATTGTTTTGGTTATTTATACAAAGAGACTGTGAAATGCAACTCTATGCTCCATGTCACTAGGAACCAGGATTGTTTATCCGTCACAAAGAAAAGAATCCATATATGGTTTGCCAGTCATCATCTATTCAATTCAGCTTATGTATACCTTTTTTCCTAAACTGAGGAGATTTCAAACAGGAAAATGTCCCTCAGCTGCCCCACCATTATCATCATAAGGCTTTTCTAAGGACCATGTTCCTTGATGTTCCCTTGACAACTTGCTTTTTATCCCTTCTTGTGTGTTTCTTACATAATTCCTTGCACTTGCTCCTTAGGAAAATTCAATATAGTCCTCCATCTTGCTTCTGAATGTGTATTTCTGTGTTATTCATGACAGCTTGTGATATGAGTGTTCAGCACAACAGTGTTATCATAACAGCATTCAGATTCTGTAGATAATTCCTGTTAATTGTTAACTGTTTCATGTCTTTGCCAACCTCAGAAGCAGCAGTACCCACGCATGTATCGGGTACTTAGCAGAATTACTCAACTCACTGTATCAATTTATGGCTCGGTATCCTCATAGAGGTTAAAATAATGTTACTCTGAACAACATATCCCAAATAAAATAATGTAATAAATAAAACTGGTGAATTTCAGCTAAGCAGCTATACAGATAGTGTCTATGTTAAATGATTTTTACACATTACCACCCCAAATTAACACTACTCAAGTAACATCAAGCTACAAAAAGTTAATCACTGCCCATTTCATAGTCTATCAATATAACAATTCCTTCTGAGCAGAGAAATGTTTTTCTTCTGAGGAACTAAGCCATTCCTGTCCTGAGCTATCACCACCTTCAGGCTTTCCATTCCTTCCAAACCACTAAGTATTAGCCCTGGTTCTTATTGTGAATCAGATGAAATTCAGATTCTGGACTTCAGGCTTCTTTTCAGCCCTTAAAGGATTCAGTTACTGTGTACTCCAGAGAGGCTGTAAGAGCTTTTGACCTTCTTAAACCAAACAGTGACAGAGGTTTGGCACCTGTTTTGCTGTTTAGCAGTTGTTCAACAAGAGAGTCAAGACCCCATCACTAGTTTAGTGTAGCTGGTTCTTATGGCTCAACTTCATTCGGGGAAAGGGAGATCACATAGAGGTCGATAGTGGTTCTCCTCATCTCAGATCACGTCTCCAAGGTAAAACTGTCATTCTTCTGAAAAAAAAAATTCACATCTCTTTGGGCAAGAATTGCAAACTCATCATGAGGGCTGCTTATAAAAATGAATTTTTGTTGAAGGGTTTCACTGTATATTTAGGTCTCCCCTGGAGACATCCAGCCCTCTGACTGACATACAAGACCCAGCCAACTTTTGCAGTAACTCAAAAGTGTATTGTAACAACTGGAAAGCAGCTCTTCAGCTTGTCAGACGCCTTCTCATACTGTAAGAGCAGCTTTTTCCTTGTCCTCTGTGTCATTCTGTTCTGTCAAAGCTCATCGGGAAGATCCAGCATGAGAAAAGAGACTCCATGTCCTTTCACAGCAGAAGGGCTACTCTTGTGTGGAAGTAGGGCTGTGACTCATTTTAGTGGATCAGTTATGACTTGTCCTTAAAAGTTCTGACGTGGTCAGGATTTCCATGGTATCTTCTGTTTCTGGAGAGCTTGTGTTTATTCTGCCAATCCTTTTTGCCATTCCTAATTCTTTTCCTGACTTGAGTAGTGCCACTTGAGAATGTTATGACCTTCCCTAAGCCCTCCATCTGTGTGTACTCCAGGACTGGCATGTAATTGTAAATCTCAATTTCTTCAGCCTCTTCCACAGACATGTGAATGTCTTTGATTTCCATCAGTGCATCCATATCTACAACCCCAGGTCAAAGAAAAAATGTATAGTCTCATTGGCCACCTTCATTCTAAAGCTCTTAAAAGGGCAAAACATGATGACGGACTCCAAAGCTTGGAGTTTTGGTCCTTATCAAAGATCAGTCAGTTCTGTATCATTTGTACTTCAATTGCTAAATTAGATTCTGCAGCATTATTGCTTGACCACCTAAGACAGGAGTGACACACTCACCTTTGAGGTTGTCTTCCCTGCAAATCAGTAAAATTATGCTACTGAATTAAATCATGTAAACCACATTAAATATTTTTTGTAGAGAAAATACATTATATAAGACAAACCATTCACTCTTCCCTGGACCTCTTCACATTGGAAATGGGGTAGAAAGTATAAAAGAAATTCTTGCAACTTATCCACAATGATGTTTGTTTTGATGAACATGTATCAAAAGTTAACAGCATGAGGAACCCACTCCTTCAAAGCTATCTCTCTTTTTGGCAGGAACAGGAAGGGAAAGGCCCTGGAGAAAAACTTCTTATGTCATATATCGACGTGATCCCAGCCACTGCCAAGGTTCCCCACAGCCCAGCTAACCCACTGTGACAGCGGCTGTTGGAGTCAGGGGGAACAAAACCCCGAAACTTGAAAGTGTGGGTTGCACAGACAGGGGGTTGCAGACCCCCTGCTCTGCCCCAGGGCAGGATTAGTCCCGAAAAGATGAAACACTCACGCATCTTCAGTGGATAAAGGAAGTGAGGAGACCTTCCTGGGGTGACTCAGTCCAAGGTTATTCCAGACTCTGGGGCAGCAGACCCACAGAGTCCTTAGTAAGCTCATGGAAGACAAACCCAGAAAGGCAAAGAACAATAGGGAGCACGAACATTTAACTGGGGGGGATTATATGGGAATGGACCAATGGGAGACTGGGATGGGAAGGGCTAGGGAAGGACTGACAAGCATGGACAACCAATAGGAGTAAGGGAAGGAATAGAGAAGGTCACATGTACCTATGACTTGTCGAGTATTAGGGGATTTCCCAGGAGGGGTTTACTGACTGACAGTGAAGGTGCTGGAACAAGAGGTGTGACTTAGGTGATTGATAGGGACAGGGCTGGAAGAAGGGGTGGAGTTGGGGGGGAGTTTAGGGGATTTACATAGTAAGGGGTGTATGCACTTAACGGAATAAACCGTTACGGAACAGGGTGGAACAAACCACTAGAAAGAGGTAGATAAACTTAAAAACACACCACCACATCATATGAGATTGGAAATGCCCTAAGTGTGAGCTAAGAGAAATAGCAGCACCAGATTTGGTGCAAACTACAGAAAATGAGAGGAATTAATAATGTCAAGGTAGCTGTCAGTATACCTGGTTTCCAGAGTGGAACTTAAAGGGCACATTGTCAGAAGTAAGTGGAGCCAAAGAGTAAAGACATTTTTGTCTTGGTTAGAAAGGATCTTGCAGCAATCTAAAATGATGGATTTCAATTTGCACAATGTGACTGTCACATCTAAAAGGTTAATGGAAAGGGTACTTTCTGAAAGTCTGTGTTGGAATGCTGATTACACCTGTCTGATACACTGGTGGACATGAAAGTCCTTGAACAGATATATTCACAAATGCCCTGTGAGAGCTATGGTATTGCTGCAAAGAGACATGAAAATTAGAAGCCTTGTTTCAAAAAAAGTAGGTTTTTTGCCAGTGAGAAAAAGTAATTCCAAATACAGGATGTTAATTTTGTTGGGAATAAGAAAAAAATCAGAGATCTTCACACCTGTGGAAGTCTCAACTCCTTTTTCTGTTTTGAGCTGGGGTTGATGTGAAAAGTAAGACCCCCTCTTATTTTTCAGTAGCAAATAAGATGGCTGAGAAAAGCTATCGCCTGTGTGAAGTCAGAGAGCAGCTGAATTGAGGAGTGAAAAGGGTTTTATGGTGATAGCAAGGAACTTTTGGTGTGCTCCAAAGGAAAACAAATACTATTTTGAGTCATGTGTGAAAGGAATATTGTACAAGAGAATCTGCTTCTTAGATTTATTCAAAGAAACAGCTTTGCAAAATTGCCTTAAATAGAGACTGCTGGTTTGATTAAAAGAAAAAAACAACAAAAACACACAAACAAAAAACCACAACCCCGCCCTCAAAACCACCAAAAAACCAAAAGAACATTACCCCATCAGTTTCTGCTCATGAGAGCCACCAGAGAGCTCTGCCTCACTGCTCTCGTGCAGGTAAAGAAGAGAGCAGGAGAGAACTGCTTCATTTTATATGAAGTTTAATAAACTGTGCCACATGTTTGGGAATGATTAGCACTTCTCATTTTCCTGTGGCTTCTCTCCAAGTGCAGCATGCTGGGGAAAAGGTAGTACTGGTTGCACTAGCCCCCTTCAAGATTCAACTGCTTTAGCATTTCTGCTGCTTGAGGAAAGCACTTTCAGCTTTGGCTAAGGGAGAGTTCTCTGCTCTCCCAGAGCACTTTGAAAGACTCAATCCATTTCGGAAGGCAAAGGAAATACTCCCGTTGACTTCAGTGAGAGTTGGGTCTAAGCCCAAACAAGGGCTGATGAATGAGCTGAATCAGCTGCAAGTGTTCTCTGCTGATGTGATTGCCATCCTTTATGTAGAGCTGAAAAGGAAAAGGGATTGTGTTTTTGTCCTCCTTTCACTACCCTCTGTATGCCTATGTGAGAAAGCTCAAGAACAGGACGTGTTTCACTCCAAATCTTAGCTCTTTGTTTCTTTGCCAATCACTCCACAGAACACCAGTCACCTCTGTCTCCTTTTCTTCTGCATTGCAGGCCCCTGTGCTGCAGATCATTAATTACCTGTTCGCAGTGCACTTGCTGTGCATGTGCAGAGTATCCTGCATGTATGTCTTCTGGTTGATAAACAGTATTAAACAGATTTCCAGTCACATAGCCCATTCCTGTTTTTCAGTAAACCCAACTACATTGTTAATTTACCCAGCTTTTTTAATACTAACCAACAGAATTCTTAATCTATTGTGCTGAGGGTAGAGGGATTTGTAGTGTAGTCACTGCTCATTCTCTTATCTCTGATATGAAAAAATCAAAGGAATGACCAGGGTATTTAAAACACAAGAAATTTTTTTTTGCTAAATGAAAAAGAAGTGTTTAATAGTATATATACATTGGGGACAAAAAAACCCAACAAAATCACGAGGCTTTTGAAATAAAATTCTCCATGTTCTCAAAAATGCCTTTTAAAATAAATTGCTATAGTTTGCTGTCCTTTGTCTTTTATTCAAGAAAAGAAAGCTGTAAGTGACTTAAAAAAAAAAAAAGAAGTAAAAAAACTGGCATTTTCTCTAGACAACTCTGAGTGCCTATGTACAATGGGTGCTTTTCAGTCTGGGATCTGGGAGGAAGTACTTCCATCTCCACATCTAGAAAATAATCTAATTTTTCTTCCTAAACTGCATGTTGTACTAATATCTGAACTGAGATGGGGAGCATGATCTAGATTTTCTCTCTGTTACATGGTTGTAAATCCCAATCAAGATCTCTCAGCAGTTCAAGTGCTCATTTGGAAACTGCGTTCTCTGAAATTATTCTGCTTTAGAAAAGTAGTCTGAGAGATCAAGTTTGCCTTTAGCTGAAAGACAACATTGTTAGTGCAAAACCTGTCACCAATCTAAAGCTGACCAGACTGGGGTAATTGCTTTGTCTACATGGGCCATTCTGCATATAGAGAACTATAACTTTTGGCAACTGGGATAGTATTTCTGTAAAGGTATGTCTTTTGGGAAATGAAATCAGACAACAGGATTTTCTTAAACAAATTCCGGGTTGTCTAACAATCAGAAAAGAGTGATATTTTAATTTGTCACCAGTCTGTTAGATGCGTGTATGTGAGTATATTCTGATATTTGATTGCCTTTTGACAATCTGCTGAGTTGCTTTAGTTGGTCTTCCAGGGTGCCCATTTTACAAATTACTGACAATGATACTTCTGAAAATGTAGTTGATATGGTCTTATATTTTTAATTTTTTTGTGTGTGTGAGATAATTATCCACTGTTCTTTCTTCTAGATGTATTCCCAGACACTTGGCGTCTTACAAGTTTCTATACTGGAGCTGTCTCATTCTCCAACACACTAATAGTTCATTGGAGTCTTTTCCCTGATATCCCTTTTCTTTAGGTAAGGGTGCATTCAGAATGCACCTTTATTTTCTGTGTCACTTAGTCTTCCATCTATTTTCCAAATCTTACTAGATATTTCATAACTGTATTATGGAAGTGTAACAACAGATTGTCATAGGGACTCGGTACCTGCATAAGCAGAATGATTTGATTCTCCTCCCAGTCGCAAGATTACTCCAAGGCAGGTAACAGGAGTAACAGGTACTGCCCCTTTTTTGTGCCAGACCACACTGTCAAACCACTATTAGCTCACTTTAAAATCAATTTAATTATCTGTGAGATATGTTGGGAGCAAGCTCTGTGAGAAGGAATAATTACTTTCAGTTAAATTTCAGTATCTTTTTTCATTTTGAAATCCTAAATCATTAAATTTGTCATTTTTTGCTCCCATTTTCCTTATTCTTTCTTTCCTCCTGCATTTTCTGAAATACCTGGCGGTAAGGGTTGGGGTTTGAGGGAGTGTGCTTTTTGTTCTGTAATCTCATTTTCCAAATCATCAGTTCACTATATCTCATTCAAACTCAAGTGGATGTTTGCACTCTATTGGTGGCACAACAGTGTAATTTCTGTGAGAATAGCCACCATTGTAAGAAAGTGTAAAGCACATTTGGAAACCTGTTAGCTGGAGGAAAAATTGAAAGTCCAATATTATGAGATGCTCTTGTTCTGCACTGTGTGAGCAATGATGGATCACAGCCCAAAAAGCCATTCAGCAGATTAAGCTCCTCTTGAAAAATCCCCCCATACTCTGACTCATTGCTTCTTTCCAAAAAAGCCTGTGACAGACAAAACACTTATTTTCAAGCAAACAATTAGGAAAAATGAAATAAATAAAATAAAATAAATAAAATTACTGATGACCAGTTTCTAACATGAAAAGCATCCTTTTTAATGCCAATTTATTCATAGAATCATTCACTACCATATTGGAAGGGACCACAAGGATCATTTGGTCCATCCTTTCTTGGCAAATGCATGGTCTGGACAAGATGTCCAGCTGAATCATAAAAGTGTCCAATATTGCATAACCCACCAATTCCATGGGGATTAGTCCAATGGCTGATTTTCTCATCATGAAAAATTTTTGACTTGTGTCCAATCAGAATCTCCCAAGATTAGCTTTTACCCATTATACCTCATCTTATCCATGTGACTCCTGGTAAAAAGAGAGTCTTAATCTTCTTTATAGCCACCTTTTAAATACTGGAACATGGTGATAAGGTCTCCTCTAAGCCTTCTTTTCTCAAGGCTGAACAAACCCTGTTCTCTCAGCCTTTCCTCATATGGCATCTTCCCAGTCCTTTGATAATATTTGTGGACCTTCTCTACACCCTCTCCAGCCTGTCCGCACTTTTTTCATAAATAGCAGGGACAAAAACTGAACACATTATTTTAATTTGTTCATCCTGTTGGATTACTTATCTCTGATATTTCCTGTTTGAAAATAAATTGCTTTTAAAGTATGCCACTGCCATTTTCAAACTTGTAAAAATATTGGATCAGGCACATTTGCAGAAGAGTATTTATGACCACAAAGAACCCCCTACACAGTAAAGGCTGTGAGGATGATATGCATAGCTGACAGCCTGGTCAGGGATTTCTTAGAGCAGGAGAGAAAGAAATGCCACATAGAATTCCTGAAGTCAGCAGAGGCTCAAGCAAGATAGGAGAAGGAAAGTGTTCATAGCTGCTTTTATGACGAAGTGACAATATTTATGAGGATAGTCTAAGCTATTGTTGTGTCCTAAATTAGCCCATGTGTTTCCATCCAGCATGCCAGCTTCTCTCACAGGTGTGTGGGAACCTAGCACAGAAAAGGATGTAAGTCACTTTAAGGTATACCATGCATAATTTGGGAATACTAGAACAGTCACACTGCTATTTGTCACATCTTTACAGATCCCTTGAAAAGACTGAAGCTTACACTTAAATATTTGGATGTTGATGACCTGGATTATTAAATTTAGAAAAACATTAGAATTAATTAGATACTGTATATGTCCCCTCATATTGGCTGCTGCACTGTCTCCTGCTGCAGCTTTGCAGTTTGACAGTCTATTACTGCAGCAGAGAGTATTCAAAGAGGTATTTGTTCTGAAGAGACCTCAGAATAAGAACAATTACACAAATGTGCTGTATTACATAATGTTACCAGACTGCCAGATTGAAGTCCTCACTGCTCACTTTTTCATGGGAGTCATGCAGTTGGTGACGGATTTTATGGCACAGCTCACATGAGTAATAGCTCAGCACTGTGAGTAAGGAATCTGCAATCTGTCTTTCTATTATTATTTATCTAATAATAACCTTTGTTAACTTAATGTGCAGATTTACAGTAGAACTTGAACACACCTGAAAGTTGCACAGGTACAACACAAAGCAATGAGATATGCTTTCTAGAAAGAAGTTGTGTGATAACAAGGTAAAAAGAAAAGAGGGGAAAAAAGAAAGAGAGAGAAAGAAATTTAATTCAAATCAAACAAAGACATAGGTAGGGTTAAGAGGGAGACATAGAGAGCATTTTTATGAATATTATAATTGATAGCTATATAACTTAGAGAGAGGTAACTTAGAACATTCTTATATAACTTATTGGGTGTATCACATCTTAGAGTTACTAACTTTCGTTAAAAATGGCCCCATTGCCATTAGCCTATTTAACATAATTTTAATTTTTTTCCTGCAAACTGTCCAAAACCCCTTATATTTCTAGGACTTAAGCCTTCATGGATGAATGGAAATAAGTATTTCTATCTTGTTTTTTTTGCATTTGCCATTAACACAGAAACCAGTGGCAATTTTCAAGAAGTCATGCTAATTATTCTCTGCAGTAAGAACATTTTTTCATTTGCCCCAAGCTTTGCTGGCATTCGGTTGTTAGGACTGCTAATTCTAAATGATGTTTAAATGATTTTGGATAGTTTAAGTGGCTTTAAAAAAAGTTAAGCTGAAAATAACTGTAAGGTTAAGAAAAATGCCAAGTGTGTCCCTTGTAGAGAAAAAAAAGTTACTTCTTGTCTGCAAGCCACCTGAAATTCAGTATGATGTTTGTTTTGTGCTTGTTCTTCTGAAATTCTATCCAAATTGTTTTTGCTTATAAAACTTTTAAAAAGTGCAGTTCAGACATAATCTGTTTCTGATTTGAACTGGGGTGTACTGAGCAAAGATCAAGACTGAGAGGTGAGAAGTGCAAAGTGAGGACCATGAGACAGCTGAGGCACAATGCTGCAAAAAAAGATAATTTGAAGAGAGAGGGGAGAAAGGGAAATTGGCAGGGAGAATTGAGTCTTCTAAGCAAGCACACTTCAATCAAGTGCATGGAAATGATCAGGGAATCACCATTTCTCTGCTGTCATAAATATCTGTGAAAAACTAGTAAAGCGTCCCCTGCTCTCTAGTGCTGATTCAGTCTGAGAATGACAACCTAAGATTGCTACCCATTATTCCATTAGCTGAAATTACTGCAATCTCCTTAGCAGAGCCAAAGGTTGAAACTTTCCATTGCATCATGCCCATGTTAGTACAGTCCTAGATGATGGTCTATGGGGCTCTGGCTTTTAAAAGCCATGGAGTGAACTGGAAAGGTGAACTTGAAATGACTTTGCTGAAGATGAAAGTATGCAAATTCTCTTGTTAAGAACTTCAGCATGGAAGTTTCTTGAGCATCTTTGTTTTGGCATCTTTTCTGCCTACACGAAACTCCAGGGGCAACAGTGTAGGCTGGAATCAGTGAGCAGAATGGACAGTGCTCAGTTCAGGAGCAACTGCTCAATACTTTATTTATTTGTCTGGTGCTCAGTGCAGTAACAGACTGCTTCTGAGAGCCTGGTTCTTCTGTCCACTGATCCCCTTATCCCTGCCCCAGGACAGGCAGATCACCTGGATGGAGGGGCTATGCTTGCCCCATTCAGAGAGCAGCTTATGCTCATTTGCTGCATGATGTTCAAGCACTTTGAACCCACAATTGCCTTTTCATGGATTTACTTTTTTTCTTTTTCAAGTCATGCCCATTGTTGTAGTATCTGAGAACATAACAAGCCATAACTATTTTGACTGCTGTGAAATCAAGAATTGCTGTTTATTTGTGTATGACCACAATCTGGATTTCCAGAAAATTAACCCATTGATACGGTGAAAGAACAGTTCCCATTGATACCAGAAACAGTGAGGACTGTTCAGCTTCACTACAGATGCATATGTTAAATATCCATAAACAGAGATGTACAGCTAGTGCCCACTAGCTTATGACTCTCAGTGTAAAGGACATATATTCCACCACATGATGTCATAAAGGCAGATACTCCAAGGCAATATTCCAATCTCTTAATCTTAAAATGACCCTTACTTTGGCTGGAATCCTGTCTCACACATCACATAAGTTCCCACATCTGCCATATGGCAGGAGGGGTCCTACAGGTACAGCATTTTTATATTGGATCAGTAGAACTACATTACAGTCATATTGTTATAAGTCTCATTCTGGAAAAAATATCATAAGCATGAAGTTTAAGACTGCATCATAATTCTTCAGGGTTGCATTAGTATTCTTGAATTTTGCATACTTGATTCTGCAAAAGTGGTGGTATTAACATACTTTGTCTTGAACAGAGAGCGAGACACTTGTGTAGCACTGGTGACATTTTGACAATGGGTTCAAACACAAGTGCCTCATTAATTCAAACAGGCTGAGATGTTTTTCTTTATATTCTGTCAATTGTTTTTTATTTTCAGAAAAATTATTAATTTGTAAGTTATAAATTAGTGTTTTAGCTATTTATTTAGCTATTGACCTTCTTATGAGTCTGAAACATGGAAAATGTATCAGCCACTCAAATACTTGCAAGTGCAAGAAATGGTCTAATGTCCATTACTGAATGTCCAAAGCACATTATTGAAGTCCCAGGTGTGGAAGGACTTGATCATGCATTTAACTGAAAAGTTCTGTGGAAGTAAATCCAGAATGTGTGATTAATCAGGTATTCACATGTTTCCAATATCTGAAAATGTTAACACAGCAAATCACAAGTTTTGAACAGTTTTCAAATATGATGATAAAATCTGATGTATCTTTTCTTAGTGAGATGATGGAAATGTGTTATTGCAGCCTCTACCTCATCATTAATATTCTTTTGAATATCACAGAATCACAGAATCAATTAGGTCAGAAAAAGCCTCCGAAATCATCCAGTCCAACCTATGACCAAACAGCAAACACCATGTCAACTAGACCATGGCACTAAGTGCCATGTCCAGTCTTTCCTTAAAAATCTTCAGGGCTGGTGACTCCAACACTTCCCAGAGCAGCCAATTCCAATGTCTAATCACCCTTTCTGTGAAGAATTTCTTCCTAATGTCTAACCTAAACCTCCCCTCCAGACATCAAAATGAAAACCTAAAAACTCCTCACTGAAAGGGAAAATCCAAATAAATTATATCTGTCAATATTAGATTGTGTTTCTCTGACATGCATAATAAATAAGATAGTTTAGGAATTGCCTTAAGTAATTGTATTATTGCACTTTAACACTAATTACCATGTTCTTGGTTCAAATACTAGAGAACTTCAATTGCTTCTAAGTTTAATGACCAAGGGAAAAGAACACATTACATACAATTGCTGATCCCATGATTTCTATATTAATGTTTCATTCTTCTAAAATGAAACTAATGTGAAGATGCTGAAAAATGCACCTCAAATTAAAACTGAAAAATGCCACACCTTATTTAATCATCCATGTAGAAAGGCAGAGTGAGCGTTTAATTAGTTTCATGGAAGCTGCATTTGTTTAAAGAAAATCTTTAGTCTTGTTAAATTATTGAAGAAATTTCATTAACACTTTGACACTTATATGGCAGATGTCATGCTTAAAGTTACATTGGAAAGACTTGCACATATTGGAAGTATTTTTAGACGTTTTCTACAAGTTATACTTAGGTAGGTTTTTCTATATTTAGAAAACCTTTAGATTTTTTTGACCCACTGCCTCAGAACTATGAAAGATTTACTGCTCAGAATGGTTCACTGGACATAGTTATCTTCATGTACTGTTTTGTGCAGGCACTTTAGAGAATGCCAGAGTTGGAGTGTAGCTGTTCAGGAAGCCAGGAAACACTGATTACAGTACACATATTTTCAAATTTAAATAGGTTAGCAGTTATGTTTTGAATAATTTATCAGAAGAGAGATTTTTTCTGCACAATGCATTGGAAAACACATATCACTGCTTTATTATTCAGCCACATTATTCAGTTCTCCAAAAGAGTTAAAGAAACTTATTCCTGTGCTAGGCAGTATGACTCCTCTTACCAGCTTTTGCAGTCAGACAGCCCAGACACTGATATGGGATCCCCAGCATAGGAAGGACAGGGACCTGTTGGAGTGAGGCCAAAGGAGGCCACAAAGATGATTAAAGGGATGGAGCATCTCTCCTATGAGGAAAGGCTGAGAGAATTTGGTTTGTTCAGCGTGGAGAAGAGAAGGCTTTGGGGTGACCTAATTGCAGCCTTCCAGTACCTGAAGGGAGTCTACAAAAAACATGTAGAGAGACTATTTACAAGCGCATTTAGTGAGAGAACAAGGGGCAATGGCTTCAAACTGATAGAGAGTAGATTTAGATTAGATATTCGGAATAAATTCTTTGCTGTGAAGGTGGTCAGGCACTGGAACAGGTTGCCCAGAGAAGCTGTGGGTGCCCCATCCCTGGAAGTGTTCAAGGCCAGGTTGGATGGGGCTTTGAGCAACCTGCTCTAGAGGAAGGTGTCCCTGACCATGGCAAGGGCTGAGGATGGAACTAAATGATCTTTAAGGTCCCTTCCAACACAAACTCTTCTGTCATACGATGATTTCTTTGAATTCTCATATGAAACCTTTTAGTACCACAGACTTTTGACAGCGATTGGTTTATTTTTGTGTCTAAGTCTCCTGTCCTTCAGTGAGTTTTCCAGTAAGTGATTCACAATTTGGTGGGGTTTTTTCTAGATGAAATATTGCATCTGAAGAATTTGTGAAACATATTGACTTCATATCAAAATACAATTGCATTTGTTCCCTCACCCAGCAAAAATAAATTACAGAACTAATATTCCAGGAAGTCTACTTTTTTGTGTAAATAAAAATCCTGAAGTCTTAGGGTCTGAGTAAAATTCATAATTGGATATTCATCTAGGATAAAAAATGCACTGCATCCATTTTCAGTGTGTGGAGATCATGCACACATGGTTTTTCTAGTCCTAATTAATCATCTGACTGTGGAGTTTTAATCTATATTTCAAGATGATACAAACCAAAAAGGCTCATGGTAAAAATGTAAATGTAGCAGGAGACCCTGAAGCACTGCATAATCATGAATCAGGCTAACTTGCACAGAATCTATAATTCATATTCTAAGTGATCATCATTCATTACATATTTTCTTTTTTTTTTTTAAGGAGACTTACTGTATACTTCAGGGTTTGTCAGCACTTACATATTATAAACATCATTTATGAGGGCTTGCTAATTATTTCCAGAGGCATCAGATAAAAAAAAATATAATAGCACAACTCCATAAAGACAACTCCTGGTGGTTATTTACCTGGATCAATGTTCAGGTTAAGGTCTGAATTTCTGTTTTGATAGAAAGCCCAACAAAACCATGACGTTTGAATTCTGCATCTGTTTTGGGGGATATTCTGAATCTGAAGTACTCCATCTCTAGCCTGATTAAAATGATCTCCAGCAGCATCCTGTTATGCTAAAGTTAATGTTAGTCTTCCCTACATGAAGTCTGTATGTTGTCTTTGCAATCATCTGTGGGTATCTGTAGTACAAGAGGGTTACTGTACTTACTCTAACTGCACAGACATAATCCCCCCGAAACAATTTCAGTTTTTCCCTGCTGCAAGAATTAACCACAGCCCTATTGTAATCAAGGTAAGAATTTGCAATGTGGCCTGTTCCATTTAAAGAATATACACTGGGACAGCATCTGTGATTGATTTAAGTTTGAATCTGGGGAAAAAAAGAGATTTAAAAATAGCAAAAGGGTTCCCATAGTGTAGAAATTATAATGCTAATAGACTTAACTGTAACAAAGGCTATTAGCTCAAAAGCAATTTGGAAATAGATGCTCTACTCAGCCACAATAATTAAGGTAATAATGACACATCTGTTCAAAATAAGTTCAAAATGCTTTACCCACACCAAGTAGAATTGATCACTGCTTGGTTTTTTTGGCAGATGCGCAAGGGCAGAAATAATTGTAGGAGCCTGATCCAAAGTTCATGTTTCAATATTATATAATTATATATATATAAATATTTTCTGTATTTTCATTTCCTATTTATTACCTAAATATAGCTATATTTTAATCTTCATTAAATATTTGGGCATAATTACAGCTGATGGTCTCGAGACTGACAAGGGTTCTGAGAGCAGGGAGGAGAAGGAAAGGATGAAGGCACTAGAATCCTTTGTTAACGGGTAGCACTTGGGGAACAGGTCTGAGAGAGGGGGTAAAGCATCAGCTTACACCCACTCCTTCAAAGAGAGATGTCCGGGCACTGGAGGCCAACACAGGCAGATGGATAGATAAACAGATAAGGTGACGTCCTCCCATCTGTCCATACTTGTGTATAGTTCTCCTTATAAGGAAAGTGTCCAAATCTGTTGTACAAGTATTATGTATGATTTTTGTGTAGATTCAATTAGAGAAGTATATCAGGGGAAATTCATTCTGCCAGGCAAAATCTTAAGACTAAGATTAAGATTCAAATCTTATACTAATACTTAAGCATAACTTCAGCCAAATTTTAGTACTCCTTCAAATCACAATTTTTCTGTATTCCCTGTCTTCTTACTTATTCTAGACTTCTCAATATGGACACAAAAAAGTAATGTAAAGCACATGTGTATCTATATGTATTTATAAGTATAGGCACATATATTTAAACCAGCAAATTTTGGAAGTACATTTCTTTTTAAGTGAAAAGGCGATGATACTGCCTAAGGACTGGAAAATTATAATGAAAATAATTTGACAGTTTGAAAGAGAAGCTCTTCTCCATGGACTACTTTCCTATGGATAGCAACAAAATCAAATTACATTTTCTGAGAGAAATCTGAGGTGGGGGTGGAAGGCAGGGGATTGCAAATGAGCCCCAGTTGTCAGGATTCAGTAAGCAGCTGTAATTGCATTGTGGGAATACACCTGGCAAAAGTTATCTTAAATGCTCTCAGAAAACTCCTCCTTTCCTCATGTACTTCCTTGCTTTAAAGTAAGAGGAATAGTTTTGTGCAGTGTCTCTCCCAGTTATTGGACACATCTAATGGTAAGATGCAGTTTTCAGTGTCTTATTGCTTTGTTTTGTGTTACCCATTGGGACTAAAAGTTTTGCATGTAAGACATCTCCAGAGAAATGTAGATTATGGCTAATGAGAAGAGCTGACTATGACACAAGAGCATAGCTATTTCCTAAGGTACTCCAGAGCTTGAGGTATAAAGCCAGAAAGAGGGACTGAATAATGCTAGAGCTGCTGAAGCAGAAAGGTGAGCTCAAAAGTGGGGTCGGAGAAAAGAGATCTCAATCCATGAGTTCTCTAGCTTTTACCCTTCTGATTCTCTCCCCAGTCCTGCTGGTGGGGGTTGAGCGAGTGGCTGCATGGGTCTTAATTTCCAGTTTGGCTTAAACCACTACAACTGCGAATTTTTATACTATGGTCTTCTTGTCATGTTTTCTTTGCCTGGTAGATTACGAAGCTTTTTTTCTTTTCTCTCTGTCAAAATATGCTATTGGAGTCAGTGGGATCCCTTGCTGGGCTGAGTATTTCCTGAAGCATCAGGAGTGCTTTTCATTTCAAACAAGAATTGGTTTCTTTAGCCTGACTGAAACTTCCTCAAGTCATTGTTTGGTGATGGCACAACTCACAAGTATGAGCACATCCCAACTGTAAGTACACTTCACAAAGACTGGATGGCCTTTCTGAAATGGAGGTTTTTTGTGTAGCCTGCCTGTACAGAGTGGAGCAAGTAGGCTTCCACAGCACTTCAGCTTTGCTCAAAGCTGTAGCATGTCAGCAGATTTGTCTAGGTGCTTTCACTCCATATTTTGAGTGTACCTGTAAAAGGAAGTGGCTGTGATGAAGGGTCATGGACATGCATGTGATAAGGAAGTGTTGTTTTCTACAAAAAGTGTTGGCTAACATCACGTTTTTAGGACGCAGGAGATGCCTCAGTCCCAGTTGTATTGTAAAGGTTGTCTGTGTTGTAAAGGCTCTGGAGCCTTTTTGTGGCATTTGGGGTGGGGAAAACTTGCAAGCTGGAGTGCTTTATGAGGTACCCACACAACATATGTGTGTGGTCAGGAAAGGTTTTGAGGACACCAGAAGTATTGTATTAATGTGACTGTGAAAACCTCCCTAAATTGGGGAGTTCCTAGCAGTGAGCAGTGCTTAAACACCTGTAAGGAAAGAAATTGCTGTCAAGAGCATTTTGAGTTGTGTGGCCTTGGGGTTTATTTATGGCACATTTTGTACAACAGAGGTTGTACAAACTCAAAGCTTGTTAATTAAATAATGCCCCTCCTATTCACTGAATGAGACAGGTGATTGCAAAGTAATTTTTTTGTAAGATGCCTGAGTAAGGCTATGTCATAAAGCATATACTTGAACAGCCAAAATGGATGTTTCAGTTCTTAGCCAGCCTTTAGATTTGAGTGTCTGACTTAAGCTGCTGAATGTTTACATAGTACTGATTTTAGCACAATGTATTTATGCATTTAGCCTTTTGATTTGAGCTGAAAATTTGGTCATCCTCACTGCAAAACAAAACTCTCTTGGGAATAATTATCAAAAATTGCCATTCTCAATAATAATTTTTAAGAGTTTTATAAGGAATTTTCTCAGTGCCTTGCTGCAGAGTGACTTAGACTCCCAAGATCTGACCAGAATATTAATTTGGTCTTGAATATGAAAGCACAGAAAGGACAATACATTCAGATTACTTAGTGCTATTTTTTTATTTTCATAGCAGTAGAAATGTTGGGGGTTTTTTGTGTGCCAGTTATAATAACAGACTCTTGGCTCCTCCATCTGGTTATTAACTACATATAGTGTAGTGACTTACTAAGGGCTGCTCAAAAGGCAAAATGTGCTGTTGGAGAGTTTGTTGTGTATTTTGTCTAATTTTTTCCACCCTGTTTGTCTTGAGAAAGTGCTATGGTATTCTAATACATTTTATACATTTTTCAAAAGAAATATACTGTGAAACAAGTTAATTAACTGATGCTATATATCCTCTTGCCAATCTGACCTATCATTCAGGAAATAGATTTTATTCAAAACCATTTCAAGAGAAGATGCACTAATTTTTGAAGATTTAGTAATTAAAGCAGTGGGAGAAGCTGACACTGTTTATTATCTTGTGAAGATATTCAAAATCATCTTATATAATCATAAAACAGCCCTCCCAAGAACACTCTTGAGAAATTAATATGGATGTTATGGTGGCTCGGGATAATATGCCTTTTCAGTAACCGGCTTTAGAAGACTTCCTGTTAACAAGAAAGACAAAAATTTTTTTTTTACTTCATGTTTAAATAATATAAGAGGCATGAATGCAGACTGGCATAAATAAAGAATTCTTGTATTTAGGCCATTACTATGCAACTGAATGCTCACGTGGTTCTGGACTCTCTTAAGAAGACAAGCCTGCAGGCTGTTCTCCAATCCACTGTCCTTATTTGTCTTTGATTTTTGTAGGTTTATCAAATCTCTTGAGTCTTATTACTCAACGTGCAGGTGCAAACATGCAGTAAACATTCCAGCTGCATATGCTTAATCATAACTTACTGTGCTAGAAAACTGCTTTGCAAAAAAAAATAAATTTGAAAACACTCCTGTTCCCCCCAAAAAGCAAAGGCTCATAAAATTTTCAAAAATTTGTGAAAACAATGAAATAAGGCCTTGAAGGACAGGTTATCAATATTCTGTTCTTAGCCATTTTATTGTATGGGACATTGATTTAATAAGCTTTAATATATAATGAGAATTTGCAAGTTCAGAGGTAGTGCTAAAATCTGTCATCTGCAGAACTGCAGTAAAAATTATAATTACCTATAAGTAGTTGCTGTCCTAGAAATAAGATCAGTGAGAAATATTTCTGTGCCAAGGGTCCTGCTGTAATGGAATCATAGTGGTCTGCCACTGCTCCACAAGTGCTAAAGTAGGACACAGTGATCTAGGGTAGAAGCTTTATTATAAAGCCATTGTCATCTGAGATATTATGGGAGCTAGCTGACTCCACAGACCCCAAAGTTTGTTGTCTCTGGGCAGTTGGCTTCATCCTCTCATCCTGACAAAGATGAGAGAAAGCGCTCCTCCTGATCCGAGAGAAAATGTCCCTGCTATCTAGGTTGAAAAGTCAATGTCTTTAAGCTTTCATCAGGATGAGAGCTCTGACGGCAGGGCAGAATGAAAGCCAGTTGGTGAGGGGGGTGTGCTACATACACCTGACACTACCAGGGAGCTTTGTTCCTTTTTGTGCAGCAAGAGCTGGGTACTGAACTCATTTCCCACAAAACTGGAGATTATGTGTAAAGTGTGGTGGTAGAACACATACTCTAACTTATTGACCTGACCTGTCACTTTCTGACACTTTCTGACTTTTTAATAAAAGTTGTTATTTAGTTTAATCTTTAAGAATTCAGGCTTTAATTTTCTTTAAAATAGTTAATTCTATGGTAGGTGATACCTCTCATATTTTATGATCACATACATTATTAATGCTTTGTTAACTATGTAACTGAGAATAAGTAACTATTTCATAGAATAAGTACTAGTGGATTTCCTTATACTCTTTGAATTGTTTTGTTCTCAATATTTACTTTCTCAATGCATATAACTCTAACCCAGACAGTTCAATTTTCACAGTACCTTTTTAGGATCTGGGATGAAGCACAAACCAGGCCATTAAACCAAGGAAGCTCATGAGGAATGTAGTTCATGAAAGTCACTGGACTGGAAATACTTTTTCAATGTTTAAGAAAACAGAGCTTTTCTACATATGTTTTCTGTTTGGGGAGGTTTGTTTGTGTGTTTTGTTTTCTCTAAGGAGAAAACATGATAGAAAGGACCTCAGCTCAAATACTGTATCTACTATCTCCAGGGAAAGATTTTCTCAGATGTTGCAGCTGGTTGCTCTCTTTTCAGTGGGCCAGGTCAATGTGTGAGGGTGGGATACTCAGTAATGTTGCACATACTGAGAACCTGACAAAGACCAAATGCTTGGTGAGTTTTCAGACCCACCAGCTGTGTTGGACCCACTTCATGTTCTTTTCCAACAAGCACAACTGCTGTGCTTAAAGCAACTGTGCAAGGAAGCCTTTTAGTGTATGCAAGTAGTACCCTTATTTTTATTCACACTCAAAGCAAACTTCTGCTAACAGTAATCCCTTGTAATAGTAACTGCTCATGTCCTTCAGGCTTGTAGCAGACTGTGGCCTTAGTGTCTGTTCCCTTGGGCTTACTTTTTGAATATACAGTCATTTGCCACTTCAAAGTATCTTTGGATAACTTTCATAAACCATCTGTCATCTTCATCTCGTAAGTGGTCTTTCTCCCTCATTGCATCATTCTACCTCACTCTGTGCTTTGAGTCAACGTCTTCTATTTTTGGACTCAGTTTTCATATAGAGGATTTGATTGCAGTCAGTTCTTCATATTTTTTTTTAATGCATATTCATATTAACATACAAAAATCATGTAAGCCCCACAATGTTAAAATATAATTTTTTTGAGAAAAATTGCTCTTCAAAAATTTTGGATACATTTCTGGTCAGACACGCTGGTTTTTGGGATCTGCCTGATATTTCATTCATTGTGCATCTTTTTTTCTCTTCTTCTCCCCCTTAGTATTTCTGGAATACATCCACAGCTCCACCTCCCACTGACTGGCCCCAGCATTTGAGTTCACTGGCCTGATCTGTGTTGCTTGTGGTTCCTCTTGTTTCACTTAACCATATACATAAGAAGTACATAGGGTCGAGGGGTTTTGGCACCAAGTGCAACATCAAACATACAAATAATTGAAGAAATTTTCACCCTTAGAAAAATTACATATATGAAGAAGCAATGTCAAAACACTGTAACAGGATTTCTAACACCATTATGTTTTATATCTAAATAACACAAGAAAGATGTGACATGTGAAAGAAATACAAAATACCTTCTCCCCAGCTTCAAATCTCCTTCCTCTCCAGTCCTGAAGTTCTTTGAGATTTCTCTCCTACCCAGCCTGGGAAAATAACATCTTTTGTAGCACCCCTTCTTCCTATTTTTTCTGCTCATCTTGCCTTTTTGATTCCATTGAGAGTAGAATTCGGAGGGATGAGTTATAGAAAGACAAGGATTCCTACTATAGGTGGTGTTTTTCCAATTCAGTTTAAAGCCCAGCTGGGAGACTTGAATCTTAATCAATCAATCATCCTACCCAAGTTACTACTTGTATTTTCCGTATTTTGGTGAAATGGATGATGAACAAGCAGAAGAAAATTTATTTAATATTAATACATCTTTTCATTTTAATATTGTGATTAGAGAAATAAGATATAGACATAAAACATTTTATAGTCAAAATAGAAGACAAAGAGAACTAGTTAGAGTGATCCAAATACATACAGATGATATATGATGATATACTGCACGCTGACATATTTGATCACTGAATCAGTGAAGTTACACTTAATGTAACTCTGACTATGGTTTCTAGTATTTTCACGTATTTTTATTTTCTATGATTGAAATATTAAAATACTCAATTTATATTTAATGTTTTACAGCTACAGTTTGAAGTTCAAAGCATTGCATATGTTCTCTGTAATATTAATAAGTGAACTGAGTTTGGAGATTTTTGCATTGTAATCTGAAAGCAATTTTGTGAATTTTTTGTAGAAAAATCATTATTTAGAAATTATATATCCCTGATGTTTCTATGGAAACAATTTCACCTTATGCTAATGAAACACAAATTATGGGAAAATATAGTCCTTGCTTTTGGCACAGAAGAGTATTAAAAGAATTTTGCTTTTTTGCAGATTGGAAAAGTTTAATTCGGCTATTTTGATAGCTCCAGATTCTCAGCACAGCTGTCAGTCCAGAAATGGGTCAGGTTCATTCTGTTCAATGTTGAATTCCAGAAACTGGAACCATGAGGGTAAAGCAAATACACTGTTTACTGGTAATGATGTGTCAAAAGCCCTTTATTTTAATCTGTGTCTAGGCATCTGGGCCCAGCAAGCACTCTGTCAATGTATGTTTCCTACTTCAGATACTGTGGTTTGGGATTTTTGCCCTATCTGACACAATGTAGGTGACATTTATACACTGTGATAATTTTGTTCTTCCCAACAGTGCAGAGTAGGAGGTAAAAGCTGGTAGCCCTACTACTGTAATGAAGAGATGTTGGGTTTATTCCCAGTTCTACCACCATGGTAGAACTCTGATCCGTTCTCTTGCAATGGATGACAAAATTCCTTCTGATTCCCGTGTCAATTGCACCCGTTCTTCCAGGACCTCCGAGCCCTTTTCGGGCTAGACCCACTGAAGAGTGTGGGGTGGCTCTGGAATGAGATGCTTGGCTGGCAGTCAGTTGGGAGCAGAAAAAGCAATATCCACTTGTTCTTTACTCACTGCAGTGAATAAAGCCCATGCTGTCTTCACTTGTGCTCCCAGGCAGAAGCTGCTGCTTGGACACTGTGCTGTGAGTCTGATGTGGGGGGACTTTGCACCCAGTGAGGGCAGGTGTGATCCACCTCCATCAGGCATAGGCTGTGCCAGGCAGTCTTGGCCATGGAAGTAGTCCTGTCACAAATATTTGCAGCCTAGTGGCCACAAGTGTCTTAACAGACCATCTTGGACAAATTTTTCAAAATGGTCTTGGTTCTACTAGCAAGTGGAGGCGATGGAGGACTGGTGATGGTGCTTTTTGCAATTGGTGGTTGATTTTTGTTGTTTGGGGTTTTTTTATTAGTGAGGTCTTCAATGGGAATACAGAAAGAAAGACAAAATTCAGCTTAAAAAGTGTTTTTATTTTGGCAATTTCTTCCTCTTTTCACAACAAAATCCCCTGAATTGATCAGAAAATACCAAAGAATATTGTTTTTGTAAGGCATGTTCTTTCTGACAGGTTCTTTCAGACTTCTAGGTCAGCAGGTTTGCTTGAGTTGAACTATTTCCATTAAAAAAGTAACTATATATAATCTGTTTGGGTTTCTTCACCTTAATTTTTCATCATGAAAGGTTTTTCCAAATTCCCTTTACATTTCAGTAGATGCATATATGTGGATAAAGTCCATGGTACTGTAAAAGCACCAATAGGATCCTATGTGCATTTTCAGTAATATAAAAGGCTAATCAGAACAGAGATGACTTTTTATGGATATAGCATATACACATAAGCCTTCATGAAAATTGGTTTCAAAAATGAAGTATCTTAAGTGCTTCTTTGCATGTGGCATTGCCTCATTCAGTGTGTCCAAGTATAAATGGATATGCAAGGACATGCATTTTTCTTCACCTTGTAAGATATTCAATAAGGACTAAATAAACCACTCCAGGAAGAAATTGATTATTATTTAAAGCTATATAACAGATCAAGCATTTTATTCCATATTATATTTCCACTTATATTGTATGATGTTTCACAGTATTTAATAGCAAGAGAAAATAAGAAAGGTACAGTAAGCTCTAATATGTAGCCACCTACATAAGAATGTGCACAGGGCTGAGCACTGTTTATGTAGTTGTAAATATTATGTAAGTTTGGAAAATGCATATATCTTCATGCACTAATTAACTGTAAAACTAGTGCAAGAATGCAAGTGACCCAAACCACTTGTACTTAAATAACTTTGAAATTACTCAACAACACATAAAAACATTTATTCATTAAAAGCAAGCCAGGCAACAGAAATATCTACCTCATTCACACTAAGAATTGGCTGACTCTGGGCGTTTGGAGCTTTGATGAACCATGAAACAGCTCCTGGAAGAGCAAATGTGAGATGGTCACATATGGAGCTTGAGAATATGTTGCTGCCAGATGCCCCACACAGGTTATACTGAAAATGTACAACAACTATTAATCTTAAAAACATCACAGTAGTAGTTGAAAAGATTCCTCAGTAGGGGTCAGAATAAAGGATAGAGCTGCTACATAAAGAATTTCATATAGAGGAAATGTTGCTTATGAGTGATTGCTATTTGGCAACAGCTATAGTTAAAGTAAGAATTTGCTCAGACTTTACTAGTCCAGCTTTTGTTCATGTGACTGATATTATCAGACTTGAACCCTTAGGTGAGAGGCAAATACAATCTATAGCTTACTTAACTATTGTTGAATTACACCATTCTTTTTGGGTGGAAAGGGGACAAGGACATTTGCCCTGGAAATGTGAAAAAAGTAGCCACCAGTAGCCTCAGAAAGTTGCTTTTATTCATAATTGTATTGATCCAGACATTTTCTGCCAATTCAGCCTCCTGCTGCCACCCACAGACAGCTGTGTTTAAAGAATTCTTCGGCTGACAATAGTCAGAAAGGAGGTGAAGGGGAGAAAAAAAGTCTGGAGAAAAATCAAAGTGATAATGGACTTAGAAGAAACATACAAATTAAAGAAGAAATGTAAATACTCACAAAACACTGATTTATGGTGTCTGCTTTTTTCCAGGTTTGGAGTATTAGCAGTAGCAGTTGTTTTCTTTCTCCTGATCTTCTCTGTCTATGTCTCTGTCCAGATCTCCTGTGTCTGTTTGATTGCAGTGTATTTAGGCTGAGAGTTTCAATCACTGGGAAATAGAGTTCAGAGATTGCTTGGGGTTTTGGATAGATCAGCTGCTGAAAGCAAAACTTCTGGTACTGTATGTTTTCATTGATCTTTCTTGGCCACCAGTGAGGCTCTTCAGGCCCATGCCAGGCTGAAACAGAGCTGTGCTGAACTGCTGCACACCCAAGGATGGGCTGGTGTCCCTGAAGTTCCATTTGTTGGGATAGAACATGACTCTGAATAGATGGATTAAATGTAAATGTGTATGTACCAAATGATACATTACAGCACTTGATTGGTGACACATCATACCCCTAGACAACTTGATGGGTCACAGGGTTGAAGCTAAATTGTGTGTGGAGCAGGATACTTTTTTGTTTGTGGAAAAGGGGAAGCAGAAGTTTTTTTCTCCTTCCCTTGTAGCATAACATGAAGTGTTTGTTCTGAATCCTTGAGAATTAAAACTTTCATTGTACAGTCTGACTTGACCTCATCTCACAGGGAAGGGAAGGAAGAGCTCCCCATGAGCTGCACTTCAGTCTATTTGTGACAACTGTGACATTTCATTGGCACTTCGCAGGTGTCTTCACTGCACAGTAGTCCCTCACGAAGCCCAGTCACTGAGGAATGCGATGAGAAAATAAAAGTGGAAGAAGAGTGTGTCAGCAATTTATTCAAGACCACCGAGTCTTATTTGAGTCAGAACAAGGTTCAGCAGCTCTCCCAGCTTTTAGCCCAATGGTCTGCTCAGTTTTCCTCCCTGCACTCACTTTGAACCATCAGCTGAATTCTCATTTCTGATGTTGAACTGCTACCACTCATCTCCACTCTTGTGACTATGTATTTTCAGCTGGTCTGGAAAATGTCATGATGGGAATCTACTCCAAACACTAGACTAGATTTGTTCATGTGCCAAGGGATGGGGGTCATGATTGGCAAGTAGTACCTTGACTAGCCTTGTCAGTATAATATTAGCAGAAATGTGTCTTGCTTTAACTTGAACATATTAAACTACTGTGGTTCATCCAATATGTTATTCTGCTTTGACTTTTGGCTTTCCCCCATTAGAATTTTAATTGATTGGCTTGCTAATTACAGACTTTTCAACCTGTCACCAAGAAGGGTTACAAACACCCGCTCTTGTCCTGTAAATAGCTAGTGTGACGAAAATGCATGAGGGCTGTACAATCACTATATTAACTGAGCCTCAGGAATGTGCTCGTATGAAGCTGGTGTGACAAAATCTTTGGCATAGTTGGTTGTTTAACCCATAGCTTCCTGCAAAGACAACATGGCATCATCCATACAAATACAGTGGGATTTGGTTTGGGCTGTTTTTTGTTTGGTGTGTTTCCAGTTTCTTTGCAGGGGTGTTCTTCTGTTTGTTTGGGGTTTTGTTTCTTTGTATGTTTGCTTTGGTTTGGTTTTATTTTAAATCTGAGTACCCAACCTGATCTTTCTTCAGCAAGGAAAAGCCCAGAAACATCATGAATCATAATACATTCTAGAATAAGTTTCTACTTTTAGGTCTTTATAAGTTGGTAGCTTCAGAGAAGGAATAAAAGACTAAAGGAAGACTTTACATTAATAATTGTACCAAGGCAGGTTTACATTGCATATTAGGAAAAATTTCTTTACTGAAAGGGTTATCAAGCATTTGAACAGGCTGCCCAGGGAAGTAAGAGATTGAGTCACCATCTCTGGAGGCATTTAAAAGACATTTAAAAGTGTAGATGTGACGCTTAGGGACATGGTTTAGTGGTGGACTTGGCAGTGCTGGGTTAACGGTTGGATTTGCCTTTAGAGGTATTTTCCAACCTAAAAGATTCAATAATTCTATTATTCTAATAAATGAAAACAGAAGGGCCAAGAATTCTCTTAACTCAAGGGGCATTTGGGAGAGAGGAAGAGCTACAAATTTCCTAAGAAAGTAATTCATATGAGCATGGAGAGGGGGTCACAACCATGACCCAAGGGCTGAGTTAAGCAGTTGTACTTTTTGGTGATTATGTGTGCCAGTTCCTAATGCTGATGCTTTAAAGATGAGGAGAAGGTAGAAGTGCTTAATGCCTTCTTTGCCTCAGTCTTTAGTGGGAAGACACCTTATCCTCAAGACAACTCTACTCTGGCGTTGGAGGGCGATGTCAGGGAGCAAAATTGTCCTCTTGTTATCCCAGAAGAGGCAGTCAGAGAACTGCTGAGACACCTGGATATTCATAAATCAATGGGACCAGATGGGATCCATCCCAGGGTGATGAAGGAGTTGGCAGATGATCTTGCAAAGCCGCTCTCCATCATTTACCAACAGTCGTGGCTCGCTGGCGAGGTTCCACATGACTGGAAGCTGGTCAATGTGATGCCCATTTACAAAAAGGG
>WEIV01008363.1:3457-18303 GCA_013390005.1 Calyptomena viridis
TGGAGTAAGGTTAAGGTACCAAATTTTGGTCATCCCAAGAAAGTTGCATGTCATGGTTTGAAGTTTTTGGAGCCCTGTTTTGAGAGGGTGTAGTAGATTGTTGTGAAGTTAATCCATGCTGTGCCATCATTTGTGGATCCTTAATACATCCTACCCTACCAGAGAGAGAAAAGGAGGAAGCTGAGTTCAGCAGTTATTGCCACCTTTCCCTCTCCTTTGGTTGTGTTTGCTGTTCCACAAGCACCTCAGCAGTCATCATGAGGTAGTTGAAAGCTGCAGTGCGATGCACAATACATTTCTAAATGTTTTTCAGTGTGGTGTGATGGACAGGACTTTACAGCTGGATATTAAATGCTGCTGGTTGTGGCTACTTCAGACTATTCTACTTTTCTAAATATACACAACCACCTTCAGAATCCAAGGTCATTTTAGAACTTTCTCTTGAAATGTTCATAAATTCACTGTCTGTACAAAGGTTGTTGATCCCACAGTTTGGGTGGAATAGCTGAGAGAGACTTTTGCTCTTGATAGTTCCCCATGCTGGAAGAAATACTTGGTGTGTTAAATCTTAACCAATTGTTGTGCTGTCTGCAGTGGGAGATGATGTTTCTCTGTGTCATATTCTCAAAGTTCAAGTGCATCCATCATACTCTATCTTCAGGGTATGTGCTTTAGATAAGACAGTTTCTCAAAGTGGTTAAATTGGAAATACCTTAAATAACTTCTAGCCATAAACTCTATTACTGTTCTAATTCCTACTTTCAAAAGAAAATCTTTTAAAATTATTTGTGTTTCTCTTTGTTTTTTTTCAGGGAAAAGTTCACTTGGAATTAAAACTGAATGAACTGATAACAGATAATGGATCTGTATGCCAGCAACTAGTAGTACAGTAAGAAAATACATTAATTCTTTAATATGTGGTTGTTTTTTTGAACAGTATGCAATTTGTCTCTCCTGGTACTGGATGTCTGCACATACCAATAGCTTTTTTATATTTATTTGACTTTCCTTGTAGCCTATTTTGTGGGGGAATGGGTATATGCTTGGAGAACTCCTGCAGAAGCTTTTCATGGTTGCTCAGCTCTGTTGCTGCCAAAGCACTCACTTTTATTAGTACTATTAGGATTAGTGTCTTGTAATTCCACTTGAATTGGGTCTGGTGAGAAAGCTAGGAATGTCCAGTGCAGCTGACAACCAGAACTTGGAGTAGTGCTGTTCCTGACAGAATTGAGCTGCTGCTGCTGGTCTTGGGAAGCAGCAGAGTTGAGCTGCTGGTGCTGGGAGCAGAAATTACTTTTTCAGTAGTAATATTTCATGTTGGTATGTGAAAATTCACTTCTGGTTTTGCTTCAGCATCATTTTCTTGTGGTTAACCATGATAAGAAATGTCTATAGGAAAACAAAGTACAGGGGTTGTGGTTCTCAAGCAGCATGTTTGCCATATTTCAGTAAAACTTCTTAGCAACAATGTAAGGAGGTCTCACTACAAAAAAATAGCATCATAAAAGCAGTTAATTTTTGGTATATGTTGTTTCAAGAAGACAAATTTCTCCAGTGTTAAAACAAAAGCACAGAATTATACATACTGGAAAATAGTAACCAACCTGTCCTCTTGTATTGTTACTTTTAGAGCTGTGATTGATAATGATCCCATGTGATGGCTTTGGAGCCAGAATATACAAGTTACAAGCTAAAATCTGCATGTACTCTACATTCTGTTTCTTTTTATTCTTCATTAGGCAATGCATTTAAGTACAGAAATTGATACAAAGCTAATGGAAATGCAGCTATACAAAATTGTTTTGACACTCATGAAAGGTTTGATAAGGGCATATTAGAGGATACTGGTGTCACTAGAAACTAATACTATATTTTTGGAAGTCTGACAGCCTTCTTTGTTACTTGCCTCTGGGAGACTTTGCTTTCCTTGCAGAGACCAGTGGAAACCAATACCTTGCGAGGGTCAGGGAGATTGACAGCATTCTCTTGTGTCTCTTCTTTATGTTCTCAGCATGAATCAGGTTCAGAAGAACAAGCCAGTCTTACTGCAGTTCAGAAAAAAAGGTTTTTCTGCACTTGTCTCCAGACAGGTTGTGGGGTAGGCCATGTGAGGAAAAGGGTATAAACAAGGAGGTTATAAAGAGTAAGGAGAAATTAAGATTAAAAACTTGAAAGGTAGTAAAAGTCTTTAATTTTGCTTTCTATCGTTGTTCATTAGCTTATATTTATTTGTGAGAGGGGTTTTTTTTAAAGTCTTCTTTGAGAATTTAGATGAAAGAGTGAGTTGTATTGCAAAACCATGAGGAGAGGAAATGTGTGGTCTTCTGTTTGTCTCAGCAACTTGTTCAGTCATGTTCAGATGAGCTTCAGTGAGCAGGGGGAGACCATTACACTGTCAGTTTTGGTAATGTGATTTTCATTATGAAGTTAAGATTGTGTTCTTTCTGTTTTAGTCAACTATCTAAACCAGGATGAGTGGTTGGTTGGAGCAGGACCCAGCAAAGCAGTCTCTTTGCTGTTCTCTAACTCACTTGGTATGAAAAGGGAAGATGGTTCTGTGATAGAACTAAGCCAGGAAATGCTTTACAGCTATTGCAGACTGAAAAGTCAGGTAAAATGGAAACCTGCTGTGCATCAAGGTGTCTTTATAACTTAAAGATAATTGGGAATGTGTCTACTTTTACAGTGGGTAGGAGCGTGGTTCATTGAAAGTTCTGCTGCTCTTATTTTTTCCCACTTGCAGCACAAGGCAGAATCAGAACAGCTTTCCCCCATGAACTATTCACCACCAAAAGCTATCTGGAGCTTTTTGATTTTTCCAACTTAACTTTCCGATACCTGCCCTTTCTTAATTTATTTTCTATACATTCATGCTCTTTTTAAAAACGTGCCAGGATTTTTCATAACAAAACTCGCCTTAGAAAGTTACTGTTGCAAACTGCAGTTTTGAGTAGGAAGTGGTTTGCTCACCGTGCCCTCTCTTGGGATCTCTTTATGACGGAGATAATTGATTAAAAGGAAGCCAGGGTTCTCTTTTGGTTGCTGCACTCACCCACTCACTGACACGTGGGAGAGCACTGTGCGTTAAAGGCTGCAGTGTTACATCAGTGCTTTTGGCTTCATCTCACATTATGAAATGCACTACAGTTCCTTAAACTAAAAATGTTTATTAGTATTTTAACACACATGCTGAAAGCCTTGAAATAATTGGCTGCATTAGTAATGCATTGTACGTAAATATGTTTTGGGTGTACGTGTGAGAGTGTGAGAAATAAGAAATCTCTCACTGAATATAGTATTATAGAAATGGGTGTGAGAGCATTTTTGGGAGGCATTTGATCTTAAAGCCTGAGGAACTTACAGAAAGTACATGTGGGATTGTTAAATAGAAAATTTAAACTGTTCCAAAATCTGCTTATTTTTCACATTTCCCATGATAATTAGTAAGTGATGCACTTACTGCCATGTTTCTCTAGTCCCCAGGCCCTGAGAAGACATTGTATTAGTAACTCCTTTAACAAAGCTGAGAGATAGGAAGTTGCAGAGCTGTAATAGAGTAAAAGGAAGACAAGGAGTGGGCACACATATATATTTCTGTCCCTGATGCTTCTTTATCTGTTCTAACCTGCAAAAGTATTGGCCAAAGAAAAAATATCGTGGGTGTTTTACTTCATGTCCAAATTAATAATGTCTCAATGTAGTGAGAATGGGAAACTTTTGAACCTTCACCAGTTAATTTTTTTGTAAGATAAGAGAATTCTAGATACTTGTGCTGGCTTCTGTGTGTAGGCAAGTTGCTAGTGGATTTCCACTGTGTGTTCCCTGAGAGTTCAGAAGTTCTACACAGATGAAAAATAGTAGCTCCAACTGCCATAATAGAAGATTATGGATTGTGTTAAGTGCACACTCAACAGCAAGTAATTCAAGGGCTGTGATTCTGGGCATTACCTGGAGTCCCATCACTTTTGTTTGTGGGAAAACTGAAGTGATAACTAACTAAGGGATGGACTCCTCTTGTTTTGATTCTGATTCTACTGACATGGTTATAGAAGCTTTTTTTGCTGGTCTTCTAAATGGGTTTGGGGATTGATTTAAAAATTCAATTCCAGTCACTTTTCTTGACATACAAGCATAGTTAATTTTCCTTTGGTGAAGGACTGTCTTAGAGATCACTTAGAGTGGGCTAAACTGATTCTACACAAAATTTTTGTAGTAATTGCAAACTTGCTGTGAAGTTCCGTGCAGATAAGATCAGAGACTGTTTGTGAATTAAAATCTTGTTTTGTCTCTAATAGTAATTGTTTCCTTTTCTAATGTGTGAATGAGGAGGGGAAAAAGATAGTGTGATAGATCACCTGCTGACTCAGTGTGAGCTTTTTTTTTCAAAACCACAGGGGTGTGTATAGTAGCACATTTCAGAAATACGTTTGCAGCTCTGGGAGTCTGTAAAAAACAAGTTTGCAGGACCATTGTTTGCCTATTTGCTGCTGCTGGAAGAGATGATACTTGAACAGTTTCTTGCCAAATTAGGCAATTGGATGGTGGTACTTGCTTACTCTGTGTTTAATGGCACTTCAGCTCTGAAAGGTTTTGTGTATTTACAGTGTGAATACTTGGATGCCCAGAAATGTTTTTTTTACTAGATTTTGATGACTTTGCACGCACTTTTTGAAATAGATTGTATGACATGCTGTCTTAAATTGATGTGTCAGTTTGTTACTGTCCTGTTGATACTTTTAAAGTGTACAGATCCTGTGAGTTTCTGAGTTTGAGTGAGTTTCTGCCCTTGGAGAGCTTTGGTTGATTTGGCTGGTGGAGGTAGAGTCCCTCAATCAATGTGGGGTTTTATTGTGGACTGGGTCTTTTTGAGGACTTGTTTCCATCTTACAAGCTGAATATATGCCAGTTGTATCTGAAAGGCTCTCATTTCCTATATGAAACTCCTCTTGCACAACAAACTACTGAGATGTAAAGCAAGAATTAATGTAAACTGAAACGTATCTTATGTTTTACTGGATTTGATCAGTAGTTTGAGAAAAGAACAAAAGTCCTTTTGTTAGCTGTTGCTTAGACTTTTTATAAAGTACTTAAAAATAAAAGTGCCTGTCTGCTTCTCTTTGACTCTATGCTTTTATGCCTTTTGAAGGAAAATTGCTTGTGCAAGCCTAGGTAGATGAAATGATTTGTCAGAGCTGAAATATTTACCGTGTGTTAGAAATGTATTTATTATGGTTGTCAGAGTAGGAATGGATATTTAGTGTTATTTGCTGTCTTGATTGTCAAAAGTGTTTGGCTTTTTGGTTGTATTTCTTGATTGTTATTTTCCTGCATAAGGAGACTGCAGTTCTAACACTTTGCCTGATTCTTTGAGGAAAGGCAGGATTACTGTGAAATTTGCTAGCTGGTAAACTTAGTGAGGTTTCACTTTTCCATTTCTGTTAAATCTACTCTAATTGAGCCACTTAAAACATCTTCAACATTTTTAAATATGTTTCCTGGATGCTGTTTGTTTAACAGCTTGAAAGCAGTGACTCAGTCTCGTGTATTCAGTCCCTCGGGAGCAACAATCCACTGTGGTAGTGCCCAGTTGGTTTAATGGCTTCCTACCCTTGATGGCTACTGGCCTTGCACTGCCTTTGCAGCATCTGAGGGCTCCTGCATGGTTAATTCTCTTTGCCAAACCAACATGCTGCTCGAAACCTGAACAGCTTTGTGTGAGGTCAGTAACCAGAAGCACCAGGTCAGTGCAGTTGGGTTGACTCGGCCCTGCTGTCAGGTACCGTGTCCAGAGCAGACTCCAGGCAGGACCTGGAGGGATGGGATGGGTGTGACTAGTGAGCTTGGGGTGAGACATGGAAGGGTAGACCACACTTGCTGGCAGCAGAACTGGGACTTGGGCAGGAGGTGAAAAGGGAATGCCAGAGCTGCCCACGCAGGGAGACTGACTGGAGCATGAAATCAGTTTGAAGTGACAGATCCGTATGATGAATCCAGAGATTCTGGTTCTGCTGCAAGGCTATGTAGTTTTCAGTGCAATGTTTTTCAACTTGCAAGAAATCACAAACAAGCCTTTCTTTAATTTGTGTGTGTTGTGGTCAAGCTGTAAGAAGGTGTAGGGAACAGTTTTGGTAACCAAAAGTCCCACAGACATATCTGTTTGCTAGAGAAATCCAGGAACTTGCTGAACACGACATAGACTGTAAGAAGAAAAATTGTGTTGCTTTTAGTATAGCAGTTACATTCTCTTCAGGTAAGTTTGACTGATCCATCTCCTATGAATTTCCTATGAGATTCAAGTCGAGGGTAATTTACAGGCACACTCAGCACACACACTTGAAACTGAAAAGCCCAGGGAGCTGCAGGACAGTATGGTGAGTGAGACAGAATGCCCATTAGTTTGAAAGAATCAAGTCCTAACTGCTTCAAATCAGATACCTCAAATGAGTGAAAAGTCTAGACAGTTTAATTTTGTTGCCACTTTTCTGTGCCTCGAGTGTGTTGGAGGAGGAATCAATTAACGCTTATGAAACAACTGGATGTTTCAAGAACCCATTTATTTGGTGGGTTTGAAATCACTGTAGGGTTCATTGTGATTCAGAAATTATTGAAATGCTGAAGGCCACGTGCTTGATAACTGGAAGAAAAATAACAAATGATTGTGCAGTGGTTCAGCACTAAATGTTCCCTGAACTGGCTAAGACAAAGGGACTTTTAGGGGGGAAAATACCAACTGGTTTATAATCGTGCATACTCCAAAGAGGGTGGAGTTTTGAGTCAGCACAGGAGTGTTAGTGTCTGTTGTTTCCCCACTTGTGTTCGAGTTTGCAGCTCCTGTTATTCTTTCAACACCATTTTCCTACAGTACAGAAATCATTTACTTAACAACATGTGTAGCTACTGTTGCTGCTATTTAACTTGATCTGCACAAGTTATTATTCCACATTATAGCATTAGAACACTTACTTAATTGTTTCTATGAATTTAGAGGGGAGAAGTCTGTTTTCTCCTTAAGTTGCCTAGGTTTTGGATTTTATTCAAACTGGTAAATTATGACAACTGAAACTTACTTGCATTAATTCATTTAAATTCCTGCAATACACTATTTAAAAATGTGTGATTTAAAAAGGAACAGAAATACAACATTCAGATCTCATTTGTGTTGTTTGTGAAATTTTGTAATCTGATGGAATGTTCCCAGACTTAATATAAATACTACAATGTGTGTACATGTTTACATTAGAGCATAATTTTCCTAGAAAGTCTGGTTTCTGCTAGGAATTTACAATGTCTTCTGCTTTACTTTTGTTGAACTGGCTGGTTTTAGTTAATGCTCAGATGTGGGCAGCATCTGAAGGTTGGGCAGCTTGCTGACCCAGTTCTGTGTTGCTGCTGTGGTGATTCAGAAAAGGTCCAGAAAAGGTGTCTCTGTCCCCATGAGCAGTAGTTACTAACCTTCCTGTCCCTCTTGCATCAGGAGTGGTGAACAGTGTGCCTGTGTACCTGTTAAACACCAGCTTACCACTTACACTATGAATTATGGAAGAAAACAGTATTTTTAAAAGGGCCATTTGACCCTAAACATGGGCTGTTGTGAAAAGAGTTTGCAAATAAACCTTAAACACTATTCCAAAGGTAGAGCTAGAACTATATACTAATAGTTTTGGATGCTTACTTTTAAATAACATTTCAGGATGTGACCTTGCATTTCTCAGCATAACTCAGAATGTAGTTTATCTAAGACAAAATGCTTGAGTCTGTTTTAATGCCTTCCAGATATAGTTGCTACCATTGGATGAGGCCAAATAGCTTTTTGTGGGCCTTGAGAAATCAAATTTAGAAGTTAATGAAGTCTGCAATTTCTCTTAACAAAGCATTTAATTTTAGGTAGGATTTTGTTATGCATGTATGATACTGGAATATCTTATATCAAAGCACTTCCAAGAATTGTGTTCTCACAGAGCTGTCTGACTGTACACTTGAGTATTACTTTGTATTTCCCTCCAGAGAGCTGTAGTTATGATCTACTTCATGTAAATACATTATGGTGGATTGGTGTATATAACAGTGTGTAAGGGAGCAGCACTTGAAAAAAAGCTTTAAAAAAGAAAAGATAGTTTGGGTTTTATTTTTTAAGCCACATATATTACTTCACTCATCTGTTGTTTACCTTTTCCTCGTAGCATAAAGGAGTGCCATGGGTTGCCTCTTATAAATGGACAGAATTGTGACCCTTATGCAACAGTCTCTCTTGTGGGGCCTTCCAGGTAACATTTTAGTGTAGAACTAATAAATCTAAAATGCTGTGATCTTGAATTGGAAAAGAAAGTCATAAGTTTTAAGCAAAATCTTTAAAACATAAAAAAATCATAAAATGCTTTTGCGTGTACATCACACCTTCCATTGACATGTTCTCTCCCCTTCCTTACCATACTCCCTAGACTGAGATGGTGTTTGGTCTGTCTGAATGGCCTGCACTAGTCAAGAACCTCTTGTCACTCACTTCTTTCTTAGATTTTTATTGGACTCTTGATTTCTGCACTGTACTTCCTATTAATTTGTATAAAATTCCCGTATGGGATGATACAGTCAATTGTTGACTCACCTTCCTCTCTTCCCTGGGTTTCTTAATGTGTGAGCTTCTCTGCAGCAAATGTTTAGCAGCTGGGGAGAAGCAAGAGAGCAGAGGTTCTAGAAAATCTTAAGATTGCTGCATTCAAAGGTGCCACAGTTTAAATGTCTCCTTGTTTTGGGTCAGTGATCCTGAATACCTGTGGGGTTTTTCAGTTAGGAAAAATCCCACATCACACACATTGATTGTCTGCAAGTCCCTGCCCAATAAACAGGCTGCTTCTTTTTTTTTTCAACATCAAACTTCAGTCCCTCTCCTTTCTCCAGTGCTGAGGAGTTGTGAGCATTGTAACAAGAACTTCTTCCAGCAAACTTGCTTGTTTTAAAGCCTTTGGAAGGGCTGTCCCTGAGTAAGCTCTGTGTGGGGCATTTTTTCCTCCTTGCTAACACATGATCACATTTTTAAAGTTTGATTTGGAACTTTTTTTTTGGGTCTTTTGGTTTGGTTGGTTGGGTTTTTCTTAAGAGGAATAGGGAGATTCAACCATTATACCCAGGGGAAGGTTGGCACTGATTGCCAAGAAGGCAAATTGACATATATTTGCTGTTTGAGTCCTGTGATATGGATGGAAGAGGGAGAATGTTGGTCCCACAAAATATTTGTCCTGTTGGTATGGGAATATATGTGCAAATGGGGCAGAAATTCCTGGTTAAGATTTTCCAATCTCGTGTATAAGTGACTCATGTACCATGACTGGAATATTTATATGGCCAGTGGGTGAAAACAAGGAGTCGATAAGTTCTTCTCCTTTGTCTGTGTTTTCCCCCCACATTTTATATTTGTTTCTTTTAAAAAGCCTTTTTATACTATCACAGGCCTTTGCTAAATAAAAAAAAAACCCTGTATTATTTTATAAAACTTAACAAAATTAAAAAAATGAAAACCAACCCACGAGGAATTGGGAAGCAGTTGTTTTGTTTGACCTTGTGCTGCTTGTACCTGACACTAGCAGTGATTGCTGTCAAAGAAAACCTTCAGTCCTGGGTGCAAGCTTCTGTCTGTAAAGAAGTAGTGGGTATTTCATCAACAAAAGAGGGTGGGAAAAACAGAAATTACAGTTGAACAAGACAAGGAAAAGCTTGTAACCTGCAGGCAGTGGTAAAGAAATTTGGATTTTAAATGTGCTAGATATTGTTGATATGTTTTAATTGCTATGTGTAGGTTTTACTTGTTTGTGAGATTAAATACAAATGTTGAGCTGGATAGATGCACAATTAACTAGGTACAGCATTTGAAATTTTAGCTGCATTTAAGTCAGAATATATTTTGTTATTTTCAGATTTTCCTCTATTTCTAAAATAACAAAAAATACTCTGACTTAAATGAGTAAATGACTTAATATTGTCGTTCTTGACAATAGAATGTCTTTATAATTGTGTGTTTAAGTTGTCTATGGTAAAAATTTTACCACATTGGAACAGGAATGACCAAAAGAAGACCAAAGTAAAGAAGAAAACAAGCAATCCGCAGTTTAACGAAACATTTTATTTTGAGGTAACTTTTTGTGTGGTGTTCTGCCTGTTTATCTACCTTATGCAACCTTTCAAATATTTTTAAGCAAGCTGTATAGCAGTACCTAGCACAGAAAGCTCTGTGCAAGCAAAGTGAAGAGCCTTTAGTGGCCTCTCAAATGTAAGTGAATGACATAATTAAACTTCTGTCTGCCAGACAATAGCATTCCCCTTCAACTGCTGTGTGAAAAATTACTTCCTCACAAGCACATATGTAAAGGTAATTCATTGTCTTGAATCCCTTTATATATTATCTGTTGCTCTCAGGAGTTCTCAGATAACTTTAATCTATCCTGTGGAATTCTATTTAAATATTTTCAAGAAGATTGAATTAAAAAAACCCAAACAACTTATTTCTTTAATAAAGTAATGTAGTGATTATACCCCCAAAATGTTTATTTTATTTTAAAAAAGTTAACTTTGTTGTTATTTAGGAGTTGATTTAATTCTACATGAGTTATCCTGCAGTAAACAAATTAAGAGTTTAAATTTTCATCTGCTTTGCCTCAGTGGTAATAACTATTTGCATTCAAGCATGCTATGCTGAGAGTTAGAAGGAGTACAACTATTACATGTGCCTCAAATGTATTATAATTTACTGTGGTTTTGTAAATCCTGATCCTGCTGTGGGACTTGAATGGGAAATTGTTCCCTACTTATGTATGGAACAGTGTGTGAGGTGTCTCAGTTGACCTGCTCAAGATGCTGAGTGTAACTTCTTTGGAAGTGAAATATTAGGATAAAAATGTGTTCCAAACCACTCTGATAACTTTCTAACTTGTGATTTATTGGACTTAAATTGGGAATGCAGTCAGTCAAGAAATAAGTAAAATGAGAGGTTACAGTTGTGTTATAACTAGAGCAAGAGGAGGGAACTTCTTTTTTGTTATTTCTTTAAACATTTCAGAACTAACTTTAATGCTTTCTTGGGACTTAACTAAAACCAGAGCACTTTTTGCCAGTACCATACTACTTGTTTTCCTTAATAGATCTATACTATAATTCCCTTGGATATCAGCTGGCCCTCATGAACCCTTCTTTGACTCATTTTTTTGCCTGCTTTCTGACAGAAGGCAGTTTGGTCAACAGACCTTTCTACTTTTTAGAAGGCACAGTAATAATTTATGTCAGAGGCAGGGTTTTCTTTGATTTTTGACATCCCTAATACAACAGTAAAAAGTGTGTTAATAGGAGGAATTTGCTTACAGGTAACCAGGTCCAGCAGTTACACCAAAAAGTCCCAGTTTCAGGTGGAAGAAGAAGATATTGAGAAACTAGAAGTCAGGTAAGCCATGTGGATTAGAAAGTGATTTCATGGAATCATTAATAAATAATGATACTTTTATAATCAAGACAATAAATACACGTTTTATTTTAGTGTAGCTCCCGAGAATTACTGATCAGACATGTAGAAAAGATCCTTCTGACATAGAAAAGTTATATTTTTCTTTTTTTCTAATTGTATTTCTTACTGAAGATGAGGTTTTTTTGTTTTGAAATAAATAATGATAGAGTGTATGTAGCAGCCTAAACTTGTTTCCTGTGGCTGTGAGTAAAGAGGTGTGAGGACCTCCTATCAATTTATGTTATTTTGGGCAGAATATTTATTATAGAACTTGTACTGAAGGATATCAGTATACCTAGTCTTGGTCTATGGTTTCAAATATAGTTGGCTGCTCTACTAAAAACAGAGGGGAAAGCCTCATCTTCGAGATTCTTACAATTTTACATTGCTTTTTAGAGCAAAAAAAGGGATTTAGAGCAAAAATTAGGGATTTTTGTGTTGCATCTTCCCCTTGCAAACACAAATATTCAAAGTATGATCCCCTCTTCTGCTCCTTTGCCCTCAGAGCTGGTCTGTCTCTGTTTATTGGATGTTGTTAGAATAGTTGAGAGCCCTGTGCTCAATTCTTTTGTGCTCCTGCACCAAATCTGCTGAATGACAAAAAGCCTTCAAGACTCAAAAAAAAAAAGAATTTAGCAGTTAATTTTAATAGCCATTATAGAACTAATTTGGTATGTACATTGTGAACTATTAACTTCATGAATTAGAATCGTACATTTCGTTATCGATGCAAATATATTCAGAAAAATAGTCCTGCCCCAACAAATCTAGTTGTCTTTTGTTTTTGTTTTTTTTGTTCTTAACAACTGCTGTCTGTCAGAAATGTCAGAGAGGTAAGAAGTAACAGAACAAACCCAGGGTGCATGTGTGGAGTCTGATTCCTTTGGAGGTTGTAAGAATTTGAGCTGCTGCTTGGAGGAACAAGCGCATGTGTTGGTGTGGCATTGCAGTGTGCCAAACTCTAGCAGTTAGACAGATCTGTAAATGTATTGGTTAAAAAGTTCACTTGAATTATCTGAAAGGAAATGTGCACAGTTTTGGGGGTGGAGACTGCTCAGAATCCATACGTATTACCAATATCACTTTTATTTACTGATGCAAGGTCTGCAAGTCTAACTTCCACTGTTTGTTTCTTTATCTGTTCTTTATGGGCTGATAAAGCCACTTGTTTGATTCTTGTTGATTTATTTAGAATGGAGTGAAATTTCTAACATTTGCTGCCTGCATGCATGTGGATTAGTGCTGTAAGGCAGTTACTGTTAACTGACTTATTTCTCTCTGGGAGGAAAAAAAAATTAAGCAATGTTCTTATTTTCAGGGTTGACCTATGGAATAATGGAAATCTGGTACAAGACGTCTTTCTGGGAGAAATTAAAGTTCCTGTGAAGGTGTTAAGAAATGATTCCTTTCAAGCATGGTGAGAAATGGTGGTTCAGAAGGGAATTTGCTTATGTCTTGCACATTTTCCTTTGCAAAGGATATGTTTCATTCTGTCTATTCATTAAATTATTAATTCTTGTTCCAGTCGGGGTAAAACATGTTTCTAACGTTTCTCTGCTCAATAAATTAACTTTACCAGAGGATACATTTAGCTCTTCTCTTCCCTCTGTCTGCCTGCAGTCACACAATGGCTGATGTGTTTATGGGGTAGGTGTGGAGGGGGGAAGAAAGGGAAGACTAAGTGTCTTTCAGTCAGCTTGCTGGATTTTGGTGATCTGTGCATGCTTTTCAGCCTATCCAGCAAACCTAGAGCTTCTCAGAATTGCATCACTTAAAATTAAATTCCTAAGCTGGACTTTGAGAATGACGGATGAAGGGCTTACTTAATCATTAAGTATGACTTTTTTTCTTCCTTGGAGAGGCTCTGGAATTATCTTGTGGAACTGACCCAATGTCATGTCAGGGTGGGCAGGCATAGAAGCTGGAAGGGTAAGGTATGAAAGGAATTCAGGAAAGAAAAATTTCTACTTGTAAGATGGCAGCAACCTCCCTTCTGAGGTTCTTGCAAGCAGGAGCCCATCCCTACCCCCTTTGCTGTTCCAAGTGCTCTGCAGCAGGAAGTGACCATTACAGGACATTTGAGTGCCTCCAAGTGTGTAGAATATTCTGCTTTTAGTGAACCTTTTGGTACAGAGAAAAGCATGGAGGAAGAAGCACTCTCATATCCACACAGAAAATGAATAGGAAGGAAGTGGGTGAGTAGGAACTAAATGTAACACAGGTCCTGGCCAGGAGCCTTTATGGCTCTGCTCCATGTACCCACCTCGGGCTCCAGGTGTCTTGGATGTGTCAAAGTTGAACTCAGACTCTTAGTGTTTGAATGGGATCCTAAACATGATAAATGTTTGTGTTGGTAGTTCCTATTTTTTACACAGTGGATTGCACACACAGACTTGTTCTGCCAGTGCTCTGATCAACAGCTGTAGGACCATATTAACATAATAACATGCCTCTGTTAGCAACCTGCTAAGAGAGGGATTTGTCAACTCATTAACAGTGAATTGTGTTTGTATAGCTTTTTGAATTGACCTGACTCACGTGTAGTTCACTTGGAGCATTGGGAGACAGTGGTTTTTGTCTGCTAATATGCTTTGTAGACATACCTTGCACTGAATGTCCTCATATCCAATTATGATCTGCTTATCAAGACCAGATCTGTGATTTAAAATAACTCATTTTCATATAACTGATCTGCATAAGGTTTTGAAGGCAGCTGAAGTACAGCAGATAAAGCATTATCACTGCTACTAAATATAAAATAAAATAAGCCTAAGAGTCATGCTGTCAAGTAGAGGTTCTCCAGGTAAATCAGTTCTATTTTATATTAGCATGCCTTCATGGGCATTGCATCTGATTATGAAAAAAAGAAGTCTGATCTCCTGATGGTAGAAGTACAAATATACATGATGATAAAAGAATATTTGAAGATAGAATTTCAGTTTGTTGTGGTGGATGTTGAAGCTCTACTGAGACACTACTTAAGAAGGTTTTAAAATTTTTGTAGGGCTGCACCTCCTGTTGGAATGCAGTGGAACTACAGCAAAAGCCAATGAAGAATTGTTGGAAATGAATTGTTTAATTTATTTTGTATTAAAAGTAGAAAAAAGACACTTTTTTTCCTTTATCTTGTTTCTCAAGAATGGTTTCTGTTGATACTGTGTATTTTTACTTATTTCAGACTAGACCGTTTAAATTCTTTACAGTGGCTGTTTCATCTGCAGTGTCCAACAACCTAAATATAACCTAAATGTAAAATGAGATCATCCAGTGTAATTTCCAACTATTCCTGATATTCCAGTTAGCCCTCAAAAAGTATATCCTATTTCCCTGTTTGGAAAGAGATGAGGAAATAAATACAAAT
>WEIV01008366.1:11851-48213 GCA_013390005.1 Calyptomena viridis
AAGGAAAGGAAAGGAAAGGAAAGGAAAGGAAAGGAAAGGAAAGGAAAGGAAAGGAAAGGAAAGGAAAGGAAAGGAAAGGAAAGGAAAGGAAAGGAAAGGAGAAGGAAAGGAGAAGGAAAGAAAAGGAGAAGGAAAGGAGAAGGAAAGAAAAGGAGAAGAAAAGAGAAGAAAAGGAAGGGAATTTGGACCCAATGATCTTAGAGAGGTCTTTTCCAGTCTCAATGATTCTAAGGAAAAAGAAGAAAAAGAATAAAAAAGGAGGGGGGGAATGCAAAATGAAGGGAAAATAATAGAAGAAAGGGAAGAAAAAGATGAAAAAGAAGAAAAGGAAAAAAAAAGAAAAATCCAACAGCAGAAGAACTCAATTGGCTTTCCCCTCTTGTCTCATCCTTCTTGATTCTGGAGTATTTTGTTGCTTTCCCTGGAACGTGTTTTTTGGCTCAGTGGGAATTAGGGAGAAAAGAGGAAAATCCCAAGGGTGTCTCCCTCCCCCAGGTGTTTTAACCGGCTGAGGCACAGCCCTGGTGGTGCCCACTCTCCACTGATCGAGGATGAGCTCTCTGCTCAACTCACCCGCCCGGGACAAATCCCTGGAGAAAATCTCTCGGGAAGCAGTTTATTGCCTCAATGTATCCTGAAGGATAAACACCCAAGGGAAAGGAAAGGAAGCACAGCCAGGCACTTCGATTTCCTTCCCTCCACCCTCCTCGGGTGAGGACATGGGGTGACCAGTGTCCACCGTGGCACGAGAAGCACGTCCTTGTGACCATGTCCCCCTCCCCATCCCTGGTGGGAGGAGTCCCTGGCTATGGCAGAGCGTTGGAATTTGGTGACCTCCGAGGTCCCTTCCAACCCAAACCATCGTGGCATTCCGGGAGCAGCCTGTTGAGCTCAGCTCCACGCACAGCTCCTGTCGCCGCTGTCTGGGTGACAAGGAAGGTCCATCCCGCCCCGCGGAGCGACCCCAGCTCCCACAGCTTCATTCCAAACCCAGCCCTGCCCGAGGGATGCTCCGACAAGTGGCCACTTGCCCCCTCCCTCTCCCAGCCTTTGACCAGGACGGTGCCCACCCCACCAGCCTGGAGCGACTGCTGTCCCTTTTTGGGGAACACCGGGAAGCGGAGCAGGGGGTTTCCTCCAGCTCATAGGAGATTCCTCCATGTGCACAGGAGGACCAGTGGCTGCTGAACTGTCTGTGGGAGGGATCGCTGTGTCACCCCTCCTGATTTACTACAGCCCTGCTCCCTGCACTGCGGAGCAGATGGATCCGCTCCGTCCTTCTGCCTCCGGGGCTTTGCAGAATTCCACCAAAGCCCTTTTTTTTTAAACATTTTTTTTTTCGGGTCTTAAATCCTTTTGAGCGAGGAAATGAGCGAGGGAAGCATCAATGAATTTTAAATAAGCTCTCGAAGCTCTGCATTAAAACCTAACGAGCCAGAATATCAATTATGTTGATGTAAATGAGGAGTAGCTCCGGGGAAGTAAGCGGTGGCTTTGGGTTGATGCTGGTGGTGAGAGATCAGGACCTACTGAGTGATGGGGGCAGAATTAAACCCACTTTCTTCTTCTTCCAACCATCAGAGTCATGGCTGTGCAGAGGGAGCTGGAACAGAGAAACCCTGGAGGGGTAAGAGAAGGAGCTGGAAGCTCAGAGAAGAGATAAAAACTGGATTAGCTGGAGATGCAGGAGATCTCTGGGCTGGGGAAGCTGAGGATCTCATCCTGCTCGGAGCATCATCGTTCTGGCTGTGCTGGCACCTCGTTGTTCCCTAAATTGTCTCACTGTTTCATCTTGGATCACCTCAGCCTGTGCCAGTCCCTCTGGCTCACAGTGGACCTGGCTGGGTCTCCATCCTGCAGGTTAATGCACCAAAATCCTGATCCTTCCTGATTAGAGAACAAGAGGCACCAATTTTCCTTGTGAGAATCCTGCCCTGTGACAGCTCCGTCGGGATTATTGATGGTATAATTGTCCTGGTGGTTTAGGAGCTGAAGAGCTTTTCACCCACCGAAATTTCAACTTCACTCTGTGCCCTGAGCTTGGTTTTCTCCCTGTGAAGTTCAGTAGTGCTGCTGTTTTCTCTCCTGTATCAATAAACACCCTGAATGCCAAGGCAGGGACAGGTTGGCCACAACAGCACTGTTGGCTCTGCCCCAGGCATTGGAGAACCCACTGGGCTGGGGGTTACCAGTCACTGTCATAATGAATTTGTGACAGTTCTGTGAAGAAAAACTTCTGTATGAGCCAATTTTGACAGCACAGCACTAAATCTCTGGAAGAGTTTGAGCTGAGTGGTTGAAGAGTTGGCGTTTAACCCTTGGGCTCAGCTCAGCTGTGCTCCAGGATCTCGTGCCAGCCTGGATGGAGCCAAGATCACCTCTGGTCCAGCTGTCCTTCCTGGTCCTTCTTTGGTGCTGGATCCCTCTGGGATCTGTTCCATGCAGCAGGAATCTTCACCAGGGTGTGGAGCTCGTCCAAACCAGGGTATCAGGAGGAGGTGTGATGCCTCCAAAGCCATCCCTGCTTTCTGCCAGTTTGAGGATGGAGCAGAGCTTCTCTGTCATGGGAAAAGCCCTTGGGAAGAACTTTGGCACCTCACAGCAGCTCCTGCCCTGGGTGTCATCACACCTTTGGTTTTCCACTTGCTGAGTGGACTAAGCATCCTTCAGCATTGTCCTCCAGGGAAATGTCACAGTGGGGACCTGCCACCTTCTCCAGGGGAATTCCAGGGATGGGAACTGCCAGGAATGGGGTCCATGCACACCAGCACCTTAAAGCCTTTCCCAGCAGGGTGTTGCTGCACCCAGGGGCTGCTTGGTCACCGCAAGATCTGGGCAGGACCCCTCAGAAATGGCTCATGAGGATGGAAGTCTGTGTTCTCCCAGAGGAACCCCAAATCAGGAGGTCGTGGCTGGGAGGAAGCATTCCTGGAGATGCCACAGGGGGCAAACCCATCTGGGAGGGTGGGAAGAGAAGCAAAGTATGTGTTTAATTAATTCTGGGGGGAAACCAAAGCATTTTGATGCAGTGAGCAGGAATGAACTGAAGCAGGAGAAGCGGGGTGTGGTTGGGAGAGGGCTGGCAGTGCATCTTGGGTGTCATAAATTGCCATTTCCAAAACATCCCAAACTTTTGTATCTGTTAATGTAGTGCCCGATTCTGCAGCAGATAAACCCAGGGCAGGTTTGTAAGTGCTGCATTGCTGGCAGCCAAAACACAAACACAACCTGAATGGCTGCCAAATGGTAAAAAGCAGGGGAAAAAAGCTCTGTGTCAGGATTTACAGCCCTGGAAAAGAACAGGCTCAGCCTGGGCAGCTGGGAAGGGGCTGGCACAGCCCCTGGCTCCCCTCCTGGGGCAGAGATTTGGGAAAAAAGAGAAAGAGAACCTGCTTTTAGGCTGCCTGCAACTCTGGAAAGGGTCTGGAAAGGGATTTCGCTGTGTGCTCCGTGAAGAAAGCTTCCCTGGCATGTTTCATATGGCAACCAGGAGTCAGAGAAAGCAAAGGACATGAAGAAATCCAGAAAGAAAAGCTCAGAACTGTGGAGAATGGGGGCTGATTTCCAGTTCTGGATGTGCATTCTCTTGGATTTGGCCTGGATTCAGGCCTTGGCCTGCTGGGATGGATCAGGAGGAGTTTTGTCCCATGGCTCTGGCTGCTCCATGTCCTACACATCTAATTTATTTCCCTGCAAAGGCACATAATGATGTAGATGAAAGTCATCAGCCGTGTGCTCCATCCTGCTGTTCCCAGTGCCACCTCAGGGTGCTGGGACACAGGGATAGGATGTGTGGACTGTGGGAGAGGATGAGAAAAAGCAATTTTGCCAAAGAAAGGGTTGAATTTACCAAAAGCCATGATTTGATCCTCTGAATTCCAAACCATGGTCAAGTTTTGGATGGAAATTCAGACTTGGATGGCAGTGGAGGGGGGTATCAGGGGGTAAACTCATCCTGGGTTATTTTGAGGTCTTTTTTCCTGCTGTTTTAAGAGGAGGAGCTCTCGTACAGGCTGGTTCTGTTGGTGGATGGTTTATTCCCAAGGGATGCTGGCTGGATGCTGTCATGCTGTGCCAGAGCTGTGATGTGGTTGTGGTCACTCTTCCTACCACTTCCACCTGGACCAGGGCTACAGACAGGCAGAGGCACAGGAATGGGCACTGGGAATGCCTTTTCCAAACCTCGAGGCTCTGGGGACGTGGTGTTCCCAGCAGGGTCACCTCCCAGCCATGGATGTGCTGGCTCCAGAGGGGGACGTGCAGAGACATCAGGATGCACCAGTCGTGCCAGAGCTGTGCCCGAGGTGTCCCTGGGATGTCATTTGGATTCCAGGGCTGCAGCACAGCCACGGATTTGCAGGCACCACTTTGGGCTGAAGGCAGATGAGGAGGATATCAATTCCCTTTGCTTCCCATGCAGGGATGAGGCTGCTCAGCTCTTGCTCCAGTGATCACCAGCAAGAGGTGACCGTCCCCAGCCATGACCAGGAATCCCACTCTTCCTTCTGCACATGCTGTTGGCCCATCCATGGGGACAAGCAGAGGAGAGGAGGGGGCTGCAGGGCAGTGTGACATGGCCAGGAGGAGCCATCCAGATCCCACTGTGGGGACACAGAGTCTGGGAAATAATTAAGAGCCAAGTCCAGTCAGTGGATGCAGGTGCTTGTGAGCAGTCCTGGAAATCAGGTCACTGAAACCTGTTCCTGGAAGAAAAAGGAGTTTTAACAAATGTTTCTGAGATCAGCAGCTGTTTTAAGGTGATTGGAGCATCCAGAGGCAGCAGGAGCTGCCGATGTGATGGGGCCTGTTATGGATGGGACAGAGAATGGAGCTCGCTGCAACAGAGACATTTACTCTGCTCATTTAGTGACAGGCCAATCCTGACTGTCACTTCTCCAGGTGGGGAGGCACTTCAGAAATCCTTCCTGGCCATGGTTGTGCTGCTGGGAGTGGTCCAGGTATGGAGGGCTGGAACCATCCAGCCCCGAAGCTGCATCCAGACCCCCGTGCCAGTTCCTGTGCTCTCAGCAGTGCCAACATTCCTTACCAGTGGATGCCTTTTCCATCCTGCCCCATGCTCACCTGGATGGTGTCTTGCTGTGCTCAGTGCTGGCTTTCTGTAAGGAGAAGATAATCAGGATGGAGGTTTTTTTCCTTGCAACAAGACCAACCCTTGCCATCCCTTCATCTGTGCCAACCCAGTTGGCACTGAGAGTCGTTACACCCCAGGCTCCTTCCTGCTGTATCTCCCACTTCCTGAGCAGGAATGCAGGGATCCAGGGATGCAGGAGTGGATCAGATTCTCACCTAGGAGCCCTGGCTCCTGAATCTCCACCAGCCTCCGTGGATGTGCAGAGTTACAGCCACAGGGCTCTGGGCTGTCACTCCTGATCCATCAGCCGGAGCGGTGCTGGCACTGACCAGGTCCCTTCTCCTGGCTCTGCTGGCTGCTCCAGGGACCTTGTGCAGCCTCTGGCCAAGCCTCTGTGGCTGGATGCAGGCTCAGCTCTTGCCAAGTCATTTCCTCTTCCTTAGCTATCTCTGGCTCCAAATAGAACGTGTCTATTCTGCCTTAGTGCAGCACTTGGAGCGGAGCTTCCGTCTGTGCAGCGTCTTGGCTGCATCTGCTGGGGCAAAGATCAAATTCCCCAGACCCCCCAGACCTGATCCTCTGGGAAAGAACTGCCAGTTGTGGTCAGGTTTCACGTGGAGATTCAGGTCAGGGTTTGCAGATGCATTTCTTGGAATGGAGGGTGGGAAGGTGCTGCCCGTGATCCTGCAGCCCCAGCCCAGCTCTGGTGTCACACTGGAGCATCCTTTGAGGAGTGGGATCGACTGGATCTGTCAAACCAAGCACTGAACTGTCTGTGTCCTCCCTTAACCCTTTCCCTACAGTCTTCCTTGCTGCAGGGAGCTGGGAAAATCTGCTTTTGCAGCAGGAGTTGCTGCCCAGGGCCAGGGCAAAGCCTGGAAATTCTCACATGGGAAGTGGTTTTTGGGCAGCAACACAAAAATCAACCACTGGCTGCTGTGTCCAGGAGGGGTCTTGGCCATGTGTGTCCATCTGTCCATCCAGCAAACACCCAGCAATACATTTCAGTGTGTGGTTTCCATGCTGTGCCCCTTTCCTGGGTCAGAAATCCAGGAACAGCATTTTTATCTTCAGTAGGAACCCTCAGAGCCATAAATCTCAACTAAGAGGCCACAGCTGCCCAGCCAAGGGTCACCTGTATTTATTAGGCTGATCTGGGTGACTTTCTCTGACCTTCTGCACATTTCTCCTGCAAGAGGGATGGTACAAACACCCTCCTGGGAGGATGCTCAGAGCTTTGTTCACTGAGACATTCTTTATCCAAGTTAACAGAATCCAGCGTGAATACACATTAACTAGGAGTTGTTTTCTCCCAGTGTTCGTGTATTCAGGAGTATTTTCTCCCAGTGTTTGTGTATTCAGGAATATCAAAGCCCTTAGAGGTTGTTTTTCCTTTAAACAGCAGCAAGACTCCACTGAAGATCAAAGCAACAGTTCTGGCATATCTCAAAACCTCTCCTCTCCTTCCCCTGCAGAGGAGATGCAGGTGTTGGAGAGAATATTCATACTGTGATATTCCAGGTTTAACCCTTCCCAGGGGATTGCAGAGACTCCAGGGCTTCTGTGAGGAGCTGCTTGTCCTCACCTGGCAAATGGAGCATCTCAGCACATTGTGTTGCCTGGAATGAGGGTTATCTGCTGAATTTATTCCCTAAACACAGCACTCTGGCAGCTGGAAATAACACCATCCCAAATCCTGGGAGCTCAAACCAGCCACTTTTCCAGCTTTCAAATTAAAGCCTTGTGCTACCAGCCCAGCAACCTGTACATTCTCAGGTAAGAAACTCAGCTGCTGCTGCTTTAATTTCTCCAAGCAAATCATTCCCCTCAAAGCAGAAGCCTGAGCAGGATCAATATCCTTCAGGATTTACTGGGAAATAAAACAAGCTGGAAAACAACCCTTCATATGAGATGCTGGTGGCTTTGAGTGTGTCCTGTGGCACCCAAATTACAGCACCCAGACCCTCTGCCTCCTCCAGGGCTCCCTGGCCAGGCTGGGATTTGCCCCTGGGATGGATGCCTGGAAAATTGCTCTGTGCTGGGAAGACTTGGCAGTCAAATCCCTTTGCAGACAAAGCCCTTTGCAGCTGAGTGTTGCCTGTGCTGTCACTTGGACAGAACTTGATGACAGTATTGATCCCTGAGCTTGTTAAACAAGTGGCGTGGCTGGAAAAGGTGCCTTTTGCTCATTCCCATGGGAGTACGATGTGTGCTGCCAGAACATCTTGATCCCAACAGAGATTTTGGGGAGTTCGGACTTATCCTTTGCTGTGCATTCCAATGGAAAAGTTAAAGCATGGACAGAGGTCTCCACAAAGATGCCCAGTCTTGTCACCTGTGCCAGCACCGAGAGGGGACGTCAGGCCTTGATCACAGTGGAGCTGGTGGGGCAGAGGATGATCAATATTATTGATTTCCTGTCTTCTCAGAGGGAATCTTTGGCCTGGGGTGACATCTGGAAAGAATCATGGAATCCAGGAAGGTTTGGGCTGAAAGGGACCTTGAAGACCATCCAGTTCAACCCCTGTCAAGGCAGGGACACCTTCCACTACCCCAGGTTGCTCCAAGCCCCATCCAGCCTGGCCTTGGACACTTCCAAGGGTGGGGCAGCCACAGCTTCTCTGGGCAACCAGTGCCAGGGCCTCCCCACCCTCACAGGGAACAATTTCTTCCCAATATCCCATCTAAACCCTTCCCTCTCTCAGTTGGAAGCCATTCCCCCTTGTCCTGCCACTCCAAAGTCCCTTTCCAGCAGGGGCAGAGCAGCATTCCCAGGCTGTGGAAAAGGAACCCTCCAAAAATCAGAGAGAAGAGAAATAATAACAAACGAACCCAAAAGACCCACCACGTGCTTCCAGGGAATCCCCGCATGGGACAACAACCCGCAGTTGGCCACCATTACTCGGAAAGACCAGGAGATGATGAATTCCACTGATCCAGCTCCTGGCATCCCTTGGTGAGCAGTGTCACGGCGACCTGGTGCTCCCGTCCCCTCCACCCGAGCAGCCTTTCTGCCTCCTCCCTACGGATCCGTGTGCGATGCTCGGGCTGGGGAGGGACGGGGGAGCCGCCAGCTGGAATCTGCCTCCGTGTGTTGGCAGAACAGGAAGATATTCTTGGAGTCGGGCTGGGGAGCCAGCAGACACCTGCCGGGCTGGGCTTTTCTTTCCCAGTGTAAAATTTCCATTTGGAAGCTGCTGGGGAGTGAGATAAGAGCGGGGTGATGCTTTTCTGCCTCAGAGAGGAGCCGCCCGCCTCTCCACGGGAGAAACGCTTCCAGGTTTTTGTGCTGGTCGGGAATGCGGCCGCCTGCCTGGACATCGCTGTTGGCTGGGAGTTAATTATTGCAGATCGACCGAAAATCGCTGCTGGAGGCGGCACCTCCCGGGCTGGGCTGGGCCTGGGGGCTGGGTATATAAAGTCTGGCACGGGGTGTTTGTCCTCGGTCACCGGCTGGAGGTGACACCCAGTGCCACGGGGTGCCAGGTTTGGGGTCAGCAGCACCTCCAGCTGTCGATATCCCGCAGGATTTTGCTGGGAAATAAAACGAGCTGCAAAACAACCCTCTGTGTGAGACGGTTGCTGGCGGCTTTGAGCGTGTCCCGCGGGTGCGAGGGATGCTGAGCTGGGCACCCAAACCACAGCACGCGGACCCTCTGCCCCCTCCGTGGCTCGCTGGCCAGGCTGGGACTTGCCTGGACAGGGAGCCAGCAGTGGGGCTGCCGCATCCGTGTGTCCCCACATCTTGCTGTGCCCGTCCCGAATGCCCTCGGAGCCGCTAATTTTGGCAGCGCAGCGTTGCCCCCCAGCATTCCCGGGGGGGGAGCAGGGATGGCAGCCGCCCTGTCGCACTCCGTCCCCTCCGGCTGGCACCCGGCACAGCCCGGGCACGGCAGCAGCCCACGGCCGTGGGGATGGGGAGGGGAGAGGCTCTATTTTAATGCACCGCTGTGGGTTGGTGACCTAGAAAAGCAGCTCCGAGAGCAGGAGTGTGAAGTCCAACCTCCCCCGCTGCGAGCGGGGCTGGCGAGCACAGGGTGACCTAAATAAAGCCGTGCGAGAGGTGTCGGGGGCTGCTGCTCCCCCAGCCCCGGGGTGGCGGCTCAGGGCCCTCCCGTGTGCACCCCAGAACCATCGCCCTGGGCTTCAGAGGGATGAGAGATGGATAAATGACTAAATCCCTGCGTTTGTGCGTGGGATGAAGGAGGTCCCTCCAACCATCTTCACGGAGCTGGAGGGTGTCACCAGTGACAACTGGTATCAAACGTATGATCAGCAATGGTGTAGCACAGCCAAGGCTCTGCATTCATGGGTGGGGAGGAAGATAAAGCTCCTTCCTCCCCTCTTTTTAATGCGCTGTCGGAAATCATTTCAATTATTTAAAGCTCCCAGGTACGTGCTCTCCTCAGCCTCCAAAATGAAATGACGCCCAGTTCTTCTCAGCTGAAACTAGTAAGTTTCTGAAACACTGTGTTCAGCTGAGTGGAAGACACGCCAATTAATTAAATCAGTAAATAAGTTATACTAATCCCATTAACAAAAGAGGAGCTGGAGATTAAATCTTTTATGGCACTTACTGCAAAATTAATGCAGGCAGTCTTTTAGGAAATATATTCTTCCCCTCACCTCGCCAAGGATAATAGTGCAGTTATATAGGACAGAGCGTTATCAGAAATGAGAAATGAATGTAAAACTAGCACATATCTTATTAAAAGAGTGTAATGAGCTGCTGCCACAATCGAGCTGGGCCTGCCAAGCTCGGGGCTCTGTGTTGCTGCTGGGACACATCCTGCCTGTGCCCCCACCACAGGGAAGGGGACATGGGGGTGCTCCCGAGAGATTTGGGGTCCCTGTGGGTTTTCTTGGCTCTGGGGTGAGGTGGGAAGTGGGCTGGGGAGAGGGATTTTCTGCCGGGGCTGCCAGCACCTGGGATGGGTGGGAGTGGGGTGGGATGCTGAAGCCTCCTCACTACAGATGCTTCCAGGTATCTCTGGCAGGGATGGAAGCAGAGGCCTGACACACTGTGAGGAGGCACAGGGGGTGGTTAAAAATGTCCTCACATCCTCAAAAGGTCCTGCTTCTCCAGAAGAGAAAATCCCTTCAGCAGCCCTTGGAGCAGCTGTGTTCCTTGTGACATCCCAGCACCTGAATCAAATGTCAAGAGGGAAAACTTCCTCTCCTTTCCTTTGCATGACTTTTTTTTTTAAATTCCAACACTTTAGCTGGGGGAATTACTCAAGGATATCTCCTCTGCTTGTTCCTTCCTTGTTATTTTCAGAGCCAGCAGGAGGGTGGGCTGTAGGGGTTCAAGGTGTTAATGAAATAACATGGATCAGGCTGCATCCCTGGCAGGTCCTGAGGGAGAGTCCAAGGGATGTTTTTCTTCTGCTCCAGCCTAAATATTGGCTTGGGGTTTTTTCTCCTTGAAAGAGGAGGTGAAAACTCTCTGGTCTTCAAACTGCTGAGACAACCTCCCTGGATTCAGCTGCCAGGCCCTGTCCTGCTGCTCAGAGAGCTTGGGTCGATGCCCATCATCCCTTCCCCGTCCTCCTCTCCCTCTTTTCTGAAGTGTAATTCACAGGAAGGAGCTGCTCTGGGTAGCTGGTTATGGATTTGGGGTGATGGGTGGTGGGTCCTTTCCCGTGTCTCTTGCCTGTCAAACAACCAAGTCACACCAAAGCCCTGGGGTGGGGTGTGATGGGCAGCTCCTGCTGAGGGGCTGGTGCCGAGTTATGGTGGAACCACCGTGTGATTCCTGCTGCCACATCCCAGGGAGCTCCTGGGGCATCCATCGGGATCTGTGGCCAGGCCAGATCAGGGTGAAACAGCTCAGGTTTTAGTGATTTACAGGAGTGAAAAATGCTCTCCTGAGCATCCAAGTGCCATAAATCCTTTCAATTTAACTCATGCAACCATGCTTGGAGCTGTGTGGAGAGGGCTTGACGTGCTCCTGACTTATTTTCCCCTGTACCAAAGTCAGCTGTTAGAATTTTTGTGTGCCTGAGCTCTGAGAGTTTACAGATTTCCACTGGAACACTTTAAATCTTAATTAAAAATGTAGAAGAAAAATTGTCCTATAAAGCTCGTATTCCTTTTTCCATTGAACTGCTCGATTCCGCAAATACCAGAGGGATAATCCCTGCCTGGCGCCGGCCCATCGCTCCCTATCTCCTGTCCGGTGCTTCAATTAGATGCGACTAATTGTGCTGTAAACGAGCTCCTCCCGGAGCAGCCGATCAGAGGTGCGGGGTTGGCAGTAGCTGAGTCCGCAATTCCTGTGTTTGATGCTTTCATTTGCCGGTGCTGCTCTGAGGGAAGTGCTCCATTCCCAGTCTCATCCCTGGTTCCATCCTGGCTCTATTCCCAGTCTTATCCCCCGTTCCATCCTTGGCTTCATTCCTGTCTCCAGCTCCCCATCTCCAACCCTATCCTTGGCTCCATTCTTGACTCAATTCTAACCCCAGCTCCATCCTCAGCTCAATCCTCGTTTCCAGCCCTGACTCCACCCCTGACCCCATTTCCAGACACATCCACATCTCCATCCCTGGTGCCATCCCAAGCTCCATCCTTGGATCCATCCTCAGACCTATCCCCAGCTCCGTCCATGGCTCCATCCCTGTCTCCCTCCCTAGTTCCATCACTTCTCCATTCTCATTCCATCCTCAGCTCCATTCTTGGATCCATCCTTGGCTCCATCCCTGGTACCAGCTGCATCCAAGGATGGGAGTCATCTGGAGGTGAGGTGATCCCACCATCTCCAGGTCTGGATCTGGTGCTGATTTGACACCCAGTTTGGTTTTATTCCCCAATTATTCCCACTGAAATCATCTGCCAATGGGGAAAAACCCAAGACCATCAGGACCAAGAGATTAATTGTTCAGTTCAGCCTGACCTTCTCCAAACTGGAGCAGGGAAATGCTGCACTGCCCTAATAGCTTCTAGGATTTTTGCCTCTGAACTTGAACTTTAGCATCCAGGAAGGATCTGCTGGTCCGTGGTGCCCCATCCAAGTCCAGGCAGGATGGATCTGGAGTCAAACAGAGCAGGGAACTGCCTGCTCAGCCAGATCCCAAGGAAAATACAGCAATTCCTGGAGAACCAGAGGGTCAGTGATTGTAGAAATAGAGCAGGGAGGAAATAAATAAATAACTCCCCCAGCTTTGATCTGCTGCAGGATCTGCCAGACTGCCAAAATATATTTCTAATTCCACAAAAAAATCAAACTGAGTCTTTTATTTTAGAAGAGGGGCTAAAAAAAGGAGCGTGGAAGTGCCAGGTACTTGGAACAGAGAACTGCAGGTGTTGCTTTTTTCCCTTTGCAAAGCCAGTTTTAGATCTGATTTTCAAATTTCTGCTGCTTTTTGTAAATCTCTGAGGAAGGTGTCAAGACAGATCAGCTTGAAAGTCCTGTGTTCCTCTCTCCAACTATTTTGCATAAGCGAAGGATTCTTTTGCTAAATAAAAACACATAGTTGGGCCTGGAAGGGAAGGAGGTGTCCATCAAGCGTTTAAATGATGCCAATCAACACTCAGCCTTGAGTGGTAGAATACTTTTCTTGCTGAAGGCAGGAACACACTCCATCCTTCAAGGATTTGTGTCTCTTCAAGGATTCCTTTTTAAATCCAAAAAAAGTAGGGTTTTCATGAGAGGCTTATATGCAGCTGGGTGAAAATCTTTTCTATAAAAGTGGTGAAATCCAGCTGGAAGAATGAGGAACTTTCCTTCCTCAAAGGCTTGGGGCATCGGATGCTCTTTAGGGTGATCCAGGCCAGGGCTACTGGGTTGTGGGATCCCCAGTAACCACGAACTGGGAGGAACGGGCCGCTCCCACAACTTTTGTGGGATGCTGCAGGTGGGGCGTGTGTGGGATCTTAAGGCTCATCCCATTCGACTCCCTGCCATGGTGTCCTTATCCCAGGTGGCTCCAACCTGGCCTTGGACACTCCCAGGGATGGGGCAGCCACAGCTTCTCTGGGAAACCTGTGCCAGGGCCTCCCCACCCTCACAGCCAAGAATTCCTTCCCAATATCCCATCTCTCCCTGCCCTCTGGCAGTGGGAAGCCATTCCCTGTGTCCTGTCCCTCCATCCCTTGTCCCAAGTCCCTCTCCAGCTCTCCTGGAGCCCCTTTAGTCACTGGAAGGAGCTCTAAGGTCTCCCTAGAGTCTTCTCTTCTCCAGGTGAACACCCCCAGCTCTCCCAGCCTGGCTCCACAGCAGAGGGGCTCCAGCCCTTGGAGCATCTCTGTGTCCCTCTGAACTCACTCCAAACCCTTCCTGAGCTGAGTATTCCAGGACTGGATGCAGCACTGCAGGTTGAGATCCCACCAGAGCAGAGAAGAGGGGGAGAATCCCTCTCTCACCCTGCATTAGGGTGGGATGGGACAGAGAATGGAAGAAAGGATTGAGGAGGAGGAGGGGGAACAATGACAGCGGAATGTGGGAGAGGATGAGCAGAGGGGTCCCACTGCCGCCCTCTCCCCGGCCGTGGGAAGGGGGGTTTCAGGGGGGGCCGGGGGGCTGCACCCGGGGGNGGCTGGTATCGCCCGTGGGTGGGGGTACAGGGTCCCTGGCTGTGTGTGGGGCTGGTATCGCCCGTGGGTGGGGGTACAGGGTCCCTGGCTGTGTGTGGGGCTGGTATCGCCCGTGGGTGGGGGTACAGGGTCCCTGGCTGTGTGTGGGGCTGGTATCGCCCGTGGGTGGGGGTACAGGGTCCCTGGCTGTGTGTGGGGCTGGTATCGCCCGTGGGTGGGGGTACAGGGTCCCTGGCTGTGTGTGGGGCTGGTATCGCCCGTGGGTGGGGGTACAGGGTCCCTGGCTGTGTGTGGGGCTGGTATCGCCCGTGGGTGGGGGTACAGGGTCCCTGGCTGTGTGTGGGGCTGGTATCGCCCGTGGGTGGGGGTACAGGGTCCCTGGCTGTGTGTGGGGCTGGTATCGCCCGTGGGTGGGGGTACAGGGTCCCTGGCTGTGTGTGGGGCTGGTATCGCCCGTGGGTGGGGGTACAGGGTCCCTGGCTGTGTGTGGGGCTGGTATCGCCCGTGGGTGGGGGTCCGGGGGCTCTGGCTGTGTGTGGGGCTGGTATCGCCCGTGGGTGCGGGTCCAGGTTCTCTGGCTGTGTGTGGGGCTGGTATCGCCCGTGGGTCTGGGTACAGGGGTCCCTGGCTGTGTGTGGGGCTGGTATCGCCCGTGGGTGCGGGTCCAGGTTCTCTGGCTGTGTGTGGGGCTGGTATCGCCTGTGGGTGTTGGTGGGGCGGTCCCCGGCTGTGTGTGGGGCTGGTATCGCCTGTGGGTGTTGGTGGGGCGGTCCCCGGCTGTGTGTGGGGCTGGCACTGCCCGTGGATGGGGATCCAGGGGTGCTTTGGGTGCTGCTGCAGGTCTTTGCCTTGCGTGGGCAACTTCGAAGGGTGTTGGGCATCTGAGAAGAAACGAAGCCCCTAAAATGAGCTCTTGTCCCTGTCCCTGGAATGTGCCCAGTGGGAGCTGTGGAGACACCAAGGACTGAGTCCTTTCCCAGGCACCTGAGAGTGGTGGGATGCAGGGAGAGACCTGGTCCTGCTCTGGGGGCACCTGGGCTGCTCCACTCCTCACTGGGGCTCTGGAAGGGCATCACTGCCCAGCTCAGGGCTGGTTTAAGGGCTTTGGCAGGTGCCTTTGCTGCTCCCTTCCCAGGATGGACAAAAGTGGTGCAAAAGGCATTAAAAACCTTTCTGGAGTAGCCTGGAACCTCTAGGAGGCAAAAGCAGACACTTGGAAATTTGGCTGAGGCTGCTTCCAGGGATGGGCTCCTTCAGAAAAAGGACCTGGTTATCTCTCTTGATGGTGTCTTTCTAATAATTCTGGTTTCAGGTATAAGCTGGAGCAGCAATTTGTCTTTGTCCAATTAACGCTCCTTCACTTCACTGCTTAAAAACCCTTGAGCAGGGCAGCTGCCCTGGACGTGGCTCTGCTTTGGCCTCGGGCCATGCCACACTCCTCCCAGGATCCTGGAAGTGTGTGTGGATCAGCCTGATTCCCCCCTTCCCGGGAGGCTGCAGGGGAAAAAAAAAAGGAAGATAATACAGGGCTTCAAAACACGGACAGTTGGCTCCAGGGATGCAGAGCTGATAACAGATGAACCATTTGCTTTAATTACTGGTATCAAAAGCCCAGGCTGCAGCTTAGCCTGAAAATAAATATTGTTAATGTTGTGACACTGGGCTTTATTTGATGATGCATCATTCATCCAGGAGGGACTGAGCGAGCTGGGCTGCTGCTGTAGGGCTGACTCAGGAGATCTGCCCGAGGGGGACGTGGAGCCGTGGGGCTGAGCCCCACACGTGGATCTGGGAATGGCTGTAGCATCCCGTGGTTGCTTTGCTGGGCATCCCCCTGGAGGGAAGCGTTGGGTGGGTGCTGCTCGTCCGCAGCAGCTCCGCAGCCTCTGGCAGCACTGAGCCAAGGCCAGGCAGTGCCGTGGGAGCTTTGCCATCACTGGCAGGGGGCTTCCATCACTGGGCTTCCAGCAGAGCCACCGACCCTGCTCAGAGCACCCCACCTGGGTACAGACGCCATCCCCAGCCTCCACCCCACGGCGCAGCTCCCTCCTGCTTCCCAGACTTGCCTCGGCGCTGCCCTGGCTCCCCAGGAGAGCCAAAACGAATGTGGCAGAAGGCCACTTTGTGTGTGGAGCACCCTTTGGCCCCGGGTGGAAACGCAGGAGCTCGTTGCAGGACTCCGCTGTGCCTCATGGTATGTGTGTGCTGGTGTTAAATATTCCCTGGTCTGGGAAGGGAGAGGGGAGGAAAACTGCTGAGGAAGGGTGAGGGGACTCAGCTTCTGAGCCTCTTTTTGTGCTTGAGTTTTGAAGGGTTTTCCTCTGGGAGATAAAAATGAGATGGCTCCCCATGTCCACCACGGGTCCCGGGGGCTGTGGTGGCAGTGATGACCCTCTGCCAGCTCGCTGGTGGCCCTGGCTCTGTGCCCTCCTCCTGCCCACAGCCTGGTGACGATGTCACTGCAGTCATTGCCAATTAGTGATAATAGTAATGAATCGCTCCGGGTGGTCCCAGCTGAGCACTCAAGGTCTGGGAAGGGAGGAGATCTCTACTCCCCAAGGCCAGGCTGATTAATTACCCGGTCCTCGTTAGGCTGAGAGTGGCTGGGGGTAAGGCCCTGATGGTTTATAAGGTTCAGGTGTTGGAGGCAGTGTTTTCTTTCTCCAGCCCTAGAGGTGGGTACAAGCTCTGTTTTGGACCTGGTCTGTCTGTGATGGGGGGCAGGTTTGGCTGCATGAAACCAGACATTGAGGGGTTTTGGGGAGGGAAAGGAGCTGTGATCAGTGACTGGGGATACTGGGAGCCCATGGTGGAGCCGAGGTTGAGCTGGTGGCCCTGTGCTCCTCTCTGCTGGTGGCTGGGCTTCCCTCGGGGAGAGTCAGGCTGCAATGCCAGGGGCATCCCCCCCATCAAAGGGACCCTTCTGCACAGACCTGGTATGGGGGGACCTGTCTCTGTGTGTCTCCTCTGCCCTGGGGTGAGCATCCCCTGAGGATGGAGAGTCTGCACCCTGACCCAGGGTTGTGCTCTGGTTGCTCCTGTGCTGTGACACTGTGGCCCTCGACCATCCCTGGGGCATCTCATGGGGACTGTCACCACCTCCGTGGCAGGGACCAGGACCTGCCACCTCCGAGCTCACCCAGCCAGTGCTTCCCAGCCTTTTCCCATCACTAAACTTCCTTCAGCCGCTGTCACTGCGTGGGGGTCCCTGCGCTGGTAACTCTGGTGGGGCTGGTCCATCCTGGTGGCTCTGGCCGTGCTCCCTGTTCCTGGCATCGAGGGCACGATGCTGCATCCTTGTGCCGGAGCCGTGCAGGGATTTATCTGTTGCTAAGCAGCTTCGGAGCAGCTCTGTGTGGCACAGGGAGCGATGGCAGCACCGCTGCCGAGTTCAACAGCACCGGGTGGGCTCGGGCACCGTGGGGACCCCGGGCTCCGACAGGCACAGGTAAGTTGGATAAACCTAGGAATGATGTATTTTTTTTCGCTGTTGTCTTTCCTGTAATTAATCAAGGGGAGTAAACCCTTGTGACAGCATCATAACAGTGTTTGGTTTGTGAAGGAGCTGCTGGAGGAAATGTCAACGTGCTGCTTAAATAAAATTGACTGTGCGTTGCTGCTCGACTGCCTTGGGATGGATCTTTGTCTGGAGGATGACGAGGAGCTGGGAATTAAGGGGGAGGGGAAAAAAAGGCATTTCTCAGCACCTTATGGGAATTAAAGGCAGCACAGGCGTTGCCTTAAGGAGGGCTCCCAGGTGCTGTGGTGTGGATTTAGCGGGAGGTCGGGAGAGGCAGGAGCAGCCCTGGGGATTCCATGGGGGGATGCAGGTGGTGGGGGTCCCATCCTGGCATGCCAAGGGGGTGGCACTGAGTGGGGGGGTGCTCCTAAGTGGGCTTGGAGGGGCAGCCATGGAATGGGGTGCTGGAGGATGGCCAGGACTTCATTGCTCTGCATTTCCTGTCTGTGGGTCACTGTCGTCTGGGAATGTGGCAATCCCACTTAGCTTCAGTTAATCAATTAAAGCTGGCCGGGGAAGTTGCAGGGATGCCCTTCCCTGTAAGGGTGTGGTGTGGGGCTGAAGGATTTGGTGGCCCCAGGACTTGATGGTCCTGGGTCTTTCCCAAAACTGGATTCCCAGGACCCCTGACCCTCACTTTGCTGTGGTGCAGTCGAGGGGTTCTGTGCCTGGGGTCTGATCCCACCTTGTGGCGTTACTGGGTCCCTGTGGGAACACAGAGAGTGTGTCCTGTGTCTCGCCTGGTGCTTCATTTGGGACTGTCCTGCTGTTCCATCCCCCAGTCCTGGACTATTCCAGGTGTCCAGGGGAGATCCAGGCCAAGCAATGTTTCTGCCAGCTGAGCTCTGCCTTTCTCCTTCCTATTTTTAATGGAAAGCCTCGAAAGGGGGCTGTTCCATAAAGCAGATTCCCATTTTTGCCCGGACTTTCTCAAACAATTTGCATGTGATATGAGACAAATGACGGAATGTTGGGATTTGAGGGAGTTTTGGTGTGTGGGATCATACAGGGCTGGGCTGCCCTCCTGTCCCTCCGTGTGATCTGATTCTCTTGCAGTGTTACAAAGGTGCTCCAGAAGATATTTTGGTGCTATTTCCACCTTGTTTTTCCCTCTCTGCAGGTAAATCCAGCAGTACCAAATCCCACCTGATGCTGGAGGACAGTGAGCACCCACTGCGTGCTTGGGCAGCTCTGTGGCCCTTATAGCCGTGGGAATGTCATGCCATGGGCCCCAGGTGCCACGGGGAATGGGTTGGAGGGGGTGTGGCACCTGCACTGGGCATACCCCTTTTTCCTGGGAAAGGAAGAGCCTGGATGTTGAGGATGCTCAGGGCAGAGCTGGATGTGGGGTACTAGGTATCTGCACAGGACCTGGGGTCCTCTGTGGTTTGCAAACCCTCCTGGGTGCCAGATGTGAGCCCTGGAACTGGAGAAGGGCAGGATCTGGCCATGATAAACTTATGAGGTGGTGAAAAATGTCCCTGTGAGCTGGGAGAGATTTCCAGCCAAATAGAGTGTTTGGGAATGCTGAGAGATGAGGAGACACAGCTCTGTCCTAGCACATCCTGGCTCCTGCATTTGCTCCTCCCTGCTCAGCTGAGGGGTCCCCGTGGGTCCTTGTCACCCCAAAATACGTCCCTCTTCCCCCTGGGAAAGAGGCTGGGGAGCCCAGTCAGGCAATTCCATCCTTGTCTCCTATTTTCCCATCCCCATCTGCAGAGCATAAATCCACTCCCATGCCAGTGTGCAAACCCCACCACCCTGAGGAAGGATCACATTGGGATCCGCTCAAGCTCAAAACCTCCCCTTTGTGATGCTACACAGGAATAATCTCCCACTTGGCACCGGAGCAGCAGTTTGGGTTGTTTGTTTGGGGTCTGGCTGCTGCTGCTGCTCCGTCTGCGAGTGCATTCCGAGTGAATGGACGAGCCCTAAAACCTGCTCCTTTCAAAGCGGATTAATCACATTAGGCTTTGTCAATGCAAAAATTACCTCATCATTGGCACTGGCAGGTGGTGGAGAGCAGCAGACTTATTCAATATTTAAGAAAGCTGCATTGCAGAGCTGAGAAGGCTGGAGAAATAGGTTGCCTGTGTCAGTGTCTTTGCTGGTGGAGACAATCTCTGCAGGCATCGGGTGTGAAGTGTTGAGCTCACTGTAAAAACCCGATCGTTGCACTGGGAGCCTGTAAAACACTGCATTTTCTCTTTTCTGCCCCGGTTTCTTATTTCCAGATGGCTGAAGTGGAGTGTTTGGGCAGTTCTGAGGTGGTCTGTTCATGGGTGGCTTTGGGCCCTGCCTGGGGCACCATGTCCTTCCTGGCGCCGTGGGGTGGGATGGGCTCATTCCATGGGGCTCCTGCTGCCTTTCCCTGCTTGCGCAGCAATGCCGGAGGGTCAGAGAGACCTGCTGGTCGCTGATGCTGCATCTGCCACGTTTTGGGTGCTGGAGATGTGCCCGAGTTGGCACCTCCTGGCTCGGAGCAAGCGGTGATGACGGCAGCACAGACGGATTCACGGAGGGCGTTCAATCCCGTTTTATCGAGGCGTGATCACATCCATGGGCTCCGTCGTACCGAAGTAGTGGAGCGGTGTGATTGGAGTCATGTGGCCCTTCCTTGAGGCCAGGAATGAAGACCTCACTGCTATTCCTGGCTCTGCCCAGGATGTGCCGCGTCGGCGCCGGCGGGAGCTGCCGCCTCATCTGGAATCCACCGGAGAGCCTCCGGCAGCCAGCGGGACAGGAGAGCTCCTCACATCCCTGCTGATCCCAGGGGGAGCAGGCCCAGGACCCTCTGGGGTCAGCCAAATCCCAGAAGGCCTTGGCAACCTCTTAGTTTGGGATATTTCCATTTCATTAACCCATGTATCCCATTGATCACCACTTGGATGGCAGGGATTTGGTGGAGGGAAGAAGCCACCGTTCTTTGCCATGTGCTAAAAGTGCAGCACCAAGCATTAGGGCAAGCGAGGGTGGTTGCTGGAAGTAATGCAAAGTGGATCTTCCCAATCTATTATTTATAGGAGGAGGAAAGGATTGTGTATTCCTTTGGGAACTGTCCCCGGGCTTGGCTCCATCCGCAACAAAGCAAAACACTCGTGGCCTCTCTATTATTAGCAGAAAGTTCTAGTTGGGGAAGGGAGTTTTCCTCCGTGGTGCTGAGTGCTGGTGGTCACTTTATCCTCTTCACTAGGGGAGAACCAGGATTTTTCCTTATTTTTCCCTATGGAAGGGTTGGGGTGGACACTCCTGCTCCAACCTTGGGCAAATTCTTTATCCACCCACATCCCCTTAGAAATGGGTGGTGGCATCACGATGCTGCCCTTCTTCCCAGAGCATCCTGTTAAATCTGTGCCCACCCCATGAGATCTCTGGGCTGTGCTGGGACCCTTCGTTCCCAGCGGGAATTTGCTGCTGCACTGCGGATTGTGGCGGTGGGGACTTAAATGAACAATTTGCTTATTTAACTGACCTTGTTAATCAGAGCCTTCTGGTTTGGCACAGGAATAGGCGCTGTGTGAAACTAGCAGAGCACTAATTACCCGCGTGCTTCACTTTCCTTTCTTTCCAAAAATATTTCCATATATATGTATGTTTTCTGTGGAGCCAAGGTGAGCCTCAAATCTCTGCCTCCTCAAGGACTGATGGAGAAACCCCTTCAATATTGCAGAAAGGGAGGAGGAGGATGGTAATGATGTGTTTTCCCCCTTTTTGGCCAAGTTTTATGTTTTTCATGGCTTGGAACTTGTGATTTCAGTGGGGCAGTTTTGCAAACCTCCCATATTCCACCTTCTCCTTGGGGCAACCTCCCCAGTGCCCCTGTTGGAGTTTTGCTGGAGTTGCTTTGGCCCTTCCAAGGTGCATTTACCAGTTTGTGCTGAGCTCTGGTCCTGCTGGGATGCACTGGCAGCTCTGGGATGTGCTGTTGATGGAAGGTTGGTGACTGAGGGGTCCTTTCCAGGCAGGGAGGAACCCACAGTAGCAGGATGGGAAGATGAATGGGAGCAACCTCATCACCCACGGCTGGGCTCTGCAGAGGCTTTTGGGGTTTTTTTGGTATTTTTTTAGCTCTACTGCAGGCAGAGGAAGCAATTCAAATGCAGGTGCTGTGAGTGATGCAGGTGGGAGGCTGTTGCTGGGGTGTCTCAGCTGGTCCCCCATCCATGGAGGGGATGGGGAGGGGAAACCTGGGGTTGAGAAGCAGTTGAGCTAAAAAACCTGCCCCCATCAGCAGGAAGGAGGGGTTTGTATCCTGAGCCTTGTGCTCCAGTCAGTGCTGTGGCAAAGGGCTTCCTGGAGGGGTTGTCTTTGCATTTATTCCCACCTTAAAGGCTCTGAAGGGAGGCTTGTCCTGAGCTTCTCCCTTTGCAAGGGGTATCTCTTGAGTGATGCCATCCCTGGACCCAGCAGCTGCACCCTCTGCCCTTGGGGACCATCCTGGGAGTGATCCAGTGACTGGAGCATCCCTAGCACTGTGCAGGGGGGTGGATCCTGCCCTGGGCTGGGTTTGGGGGACACTGCTCTGATCAAGGTGATCACACTCCATAAAAATCACCGGTTTTCCCTCAGAAGAGATGATGGCATGGATGGATCCATCCCTGTGCTGTGAGTGATGCTGGTCAGCATCAGTTTGGGCTTCGCCATCCACAGGCAGTGAGTAGGGACAGTGTGGATGGGGTAAAACACCTCCAAAAATGGGAATAATGCAGCTCTCTGCTATGGATTTGATGTGAATTTGTATTTTAATAAAAGCATCAATTTTGCTGAAAGGAGAAGGGTTAAAGAACCCTTTCTTGATGAACCTGTTGGAGATGAGTGGATGGAACACTCTGTTCAAGTCCTTGTTCCCTCAGGAACAGGATCCATTTGACAAAAATGTTAGTAAACCAAAATGGAAAAGGAGGAGTTTTGTTCCAAAGAGAACATGGTTTTGGGAAGGATGGCAGGATGTGCTTTGTTTTGGGGAGAAAGTTCCCTGGCTTGTAGATGTTTCTCTGAAATGACATAGATGTTTCTCTTCCCTCCCAGCTCTGAAGCCTCATAATTAATGGGAGGTCGGGTATCTCATTAATTACATCAGTGCTGAGTGTGGCTCTGCTCCCTCCTGGGACGGGGGTGGTTGTAGGATCCTGTGTCTCACGCACTATATCAGTCACCAAAGTAACACCCCTGCTCCTTTCCCTGCTCCAAATCCTCTTAATACCCAAAATAAACCTTTTCCCGGTGTGATTTTCGCGATTTTTCCTGTTCTTTCCAGCCTGGCTGGGAGCTCCAGGTTGCCTTCCCTGGCATCGCTGCTCTCTGGGAGCAGAGTGACCGACTGCCCCGCTGTGCCAGGTTGGCGCCTGTCACCAGGGCTCTGGTGTCCCCGGAGGCAGAGCCCGGGTCCCCTCGGGGCCGGCGATGACGGACGCGGTGCTGGGAGGCGGCTCCGACCCGTGGATGTGCCCCAGCGACAGGATGTCCCTCCGAGCCAGGTGAGAGTCCCCAGGGTGGGAGGTGACAGGTTCCTCCTCAGGAATTGGGTTTGGACAGGTTGGATTGGGGGTGTTTTGCTGTGTTACCTCCTCAACCCCCTGAGCAAGGGGGTGGGCAAGGACGTGGTGCTCGTGAGTTATCTGTCTGTCCTGGTGTTCCCCAAAGCGGGGTGGGCTCTGTCCTGGGTGGGTGGGTGGTGGTAACACCCGTGGATGGTGTTGGTTTTGGTTGCCTGGATGTTTGGAGCTGATTTGTGGGAGCAGTGGGGGTCAATAAGGAGGGACACTGTTGGGGACTGTCACTGCAAGGTGGGGAGAGCAATGGCTGTGCCAGGCTGAGCTCTCCTCATCCCTGCTCTCTCCTAATCCTTATTCCCTCTCTTCCTTGTGCCTCCCAGCAGCGAGAAGGAGCAGTAAGTATCTCTCTTGGTTTTTCTTTAATTATTCCTCTTTACCTGCTACTCTGATTGTCGTAAGAGAACAGGAAAAACCTTGTTTTGGATGCCAAAAAAATAAGGCTGAAGTTTGGGATGTGTTTCACAGGGTTTTAATGTATTTAAAGCTCAAGAGTGAGTGGGTCTGTTCAATCCAAGGGGGCAAATGTCCACAAAAAATCTTTAGAGGAGCAGAAAGATGAGAATATGAGGTGCCTTTTGCACCCTGGGTTGTTCCATTCTGAGTGGCAGACATTACCCTGGCACCAGGTTATCACTGCCTGACGCCCAGGCTGGGCGAAAGGATCCTTGGAAATGATGTTAGAGGAGGAAACACTCCCATGTTTGGTGAAATGTTCCCAAAAAAACCCACCCACAACTGCCCTGCTACTGCAGCTCGCTGGCAAACCCGGTGTTCCACAGTGGGGAGGAGGGTGCAAAATCAACTGTGCTGGTGGAAACGTGGTAATAAGTAGAATATTTTCCCAAAGGGATTTTTGCGCCACATGAGATGAGGGTTATCCATATGAAACCCCCTCCTAAACGGAGATAAAAGGTTCCACATGGAGATGAAGGCTCTTAGGAGGCAGAAGGGATTTGCAGGGTGGGGAGAAGGTATCGCACCCTTCTTTAGGCTTTGGGATTTGGTGCCTGGCTGTTGCCAGCACACACACACACACGTGTGATCCATGGGGGAATCCCTGTTCCCACAGGCTCCCCTCTGGATGGGGCAGCCAAGCAGAGAGGCAGCGCAAGGGCGAGGAGCTGACGGATGAGGAGAAGGAGATCATCAACCGAGTCATCGCCCGTGCTGAGAAGATGGAGGAGATGGAGCAGGAGCGCATCGGGTAAGGCAGTGCCGGAGCATCCGGAGGGATCCCGAGCTGTGCTGGTGCCACCAGAGGAAGCTCCCGCTTGGCTGCTTTCCTGGGAAGCAGCTACTGCACTGCAGTGTTTCTCCTGAAAGGAGCCTGCAGGGGATCTTTGGTCCCCGTCCAGGAGGAACCTGTGTGCAGGGAAGGAGCTGCTCCGTGTGCCATGAGGGTCTAGGCCAAGGATTTATGGAGTCATCCAGCTTTTTGCTGGGATCATTAATAGCAGCTCATTTTGTGAATCTGCTTGTCCAGGAGCCTGAGCCCCCATGAGTGTGGGCAAAGCTGTGGATCTCTAAGAGGGATTTTGGCTTGTTTTGGGAACGCACAGGGATGGATCTCTCCCAGTGGTCAATGCCTCCTGCCACCCTGAAATGAGAGATCTGTGATGCTCAGTAGGTCTGAGTGATGCTCAGGGCTGGCCACGTGTTGGTACCAGCTCCTGGGGGGACTGGCAGCCACAGGGTTCCTACAGGTGCTGGGGACATCCCTGGTGCCCTTTCAGAGGTGAGACATGTCCATGTTTCCTTTCCTGCCTCTCTCCCCTTCCTGGGCAAAGGTGCCAGGTGAAAGAATGGTAATGAGGTATAAACTTGCTCTGCTGGGGATGGTTTTCCAGGGGGGATTTCCATAATCCTCTGCCAGGCACCACACCTGTTTTCCTCATGGAGGAGCAGTTTATTCTTGCTGAGCTTAAGCATCAATGGCTTCTTTATTTTTTTGGAGAGAAAATACTCAGGACAGACAGTCCCCCTGTGCTCTCCATGGCTCTGGGAATGCCAAAGCCCCACTCATAGCTCAGGAACAGTTTCTTGTCCCTTAAATATTGAGTGTGTTTGTAGTGCAGCCACGGGGTGCTGTGGCTGCAGCCTGTGGCCTCCAAAGTGCTGGATTTATTTACTAATTTTTTAGAAATCCTCAGTTAGGAGGGGTCTGTGAGCAGCCTGGGCAGTTTTACCTCGACAGAGGTTGTTCTCACTGCCTGGGCTTGGCATGTGCCCCATGGATGTGCTGCTCCCCGAGGTTGGGAATGACTCCCTGTCTTGGCATCATCTCATGTTACAACACGCAGCACTTTCCTCTCCCGGCTTTTTGGCACAAACCAGGTGAAAGTGGCTGTGAATGGTGGTGATTCATTCCCCAAAAGTGCTTACAAACCGCATTTCCTCTGCTTTGCCCGTTTGCAGCCCTGTAAGAATTACTCTCAAACGTGCTGCTCTTTGGATCGGGCACAAATCATCTCTGGAAGGGGAGGGGAGGGATTTATTTCTCATCGTGCAGCTGTTCGCCGGCCTGCACAAAGTCTCCCGTTCTCCTCCGTGAGCCGAGTCGGAGGAGGTTTGCTCATCCTCATTCATGAAAAGCCGGGAGGTCGGAGAGCCGGGAATGCTGATTCCCGTCCTGCGAGGAGGCGCGGCGGGAGCCGTGCCAGCCCCTTTGTGTTTGTTGGCTTGCACGGCAAGAGCTGTGGGATGTTCAGCTCCAGAAATGTGGGACAGCGCCCGGATCAGTCTCGTACAGAATCATCCGTCCAGGAGCTGCTCGGACCTTATCCAGGATAGCTCCTTATATTACAAAATAATCCCTGGCCTCTGGCAGCGAGGATGTGGATGTCCCTCTGTCCGACAGGCTGCTCTGAGGAGCTGCTCCTGGAAAGCCTGGTTTTCTGGGGTTTCCTGTAAGGGGGAAAAGCAAAAAAAATCCATTAAAACTTGCCCAGAGAAGCTGCCCCATCCCTGGAAGTGTTCAAGGCAAGGCTGGATGGGGCTTGGAGCAACCTGGTCTAGTGGAGAGTGGAGTGGAACTGGGTGGGCTTTAAGGTTCCTTCCAACCTAAACCGTTCCATTATTCCATGAAAACACTGTTTTTGTTAAGAGAAGGCATAGCTCGCATGGAGCAGATGTACCTTCCAAAGGGGGAATATGTGGTGAATACTTGGAGTTATCTTGGTAAATGGGTGAGTTTGAGGGATTAATTTGAGCTTTATGTTTAATACTTGAGCAATCCTGAATCCCACAGCTGGTGCTGGCTGCAGATGGACCTCCTCATGCCTCAAGTCCCTCCTGATTCAGTTCCCTTCAGCTCCTGCCCTCTTGTGTCCCCTCTCCCGTATCCTCAGTCCCACCTCAGCCAGGTTGGGAACAAATCGATGCTGCTTGTCGAGGTGTTGTTTGTGGAATTGGACTTTGTGTCAAACCCAGCTCAAATTAATCCAGTGAAAGAGTATTTTTAGCACCGAGGGTGGATGGAGCCTGTGGGATACGTGAGCTGGATGCTGATGAGGACTGTAGGACAAGGGACACTTTGAGTGGGGTTTTTTTGGCTGGGTCATTGTCTCATGGCACAGAGAAGGATAAACAGGAGCTGAAATCATCTTAAATATGACACAGCAAGAGCTGGAGTTGATGAAGGACTTTACAACTGCTGGGTGAAGAGGATAATCCTTTGGGCTGGTCGAGGGACACGGGATGAAAGTTGTTGGGCAGAGGGATTAGAGATCTGCATTGGCAGAGATGGATCCATTCTTATCCCATCTCCCTCCCTGCTTGGCCTGGCTCGTGTTGAGGGGTCTCTGTGCCAGCTCCTGTGATGATGTTGGTGGTGATGCTCCAGCTGCAATCCATGAGGAGCCTGTTCCTCCCAGCTGACACAGGAGCACCTGCAGGCACTAATTGACTCCATTATGCATCTATAATTGGGTGCCATCAATAACACACCGAGGCTGCTCCACTGCCTAATGAGTTCCAGCAGGCTCTTGGCATTGAAGGAAAGATCTGAAAACACCCCAAGTTAGGGACTGATATTTCTGGAGCTGCTTCTCCCGGGGGTGAGGTGACACATGGCTCCCGGATCCCTTTGGAAAGTGCCATGGCTTGGCTGTCTCCCCGTGGGTCACAGCCTCTCACCTTTCCTCTGAGAGGACAAGCTACGGAGCAGGATTGCATTTTAATTTGGCTGCTTATTGCCGGGATGACACATGGATAACGCCGGAGCAGATGGCTGAAGTCGCAGGGGATTAAGTCATTAACCTTGGTGACCAGCAGCAGGGAGGCTCTCTGGGGACCACAGCCTCAGATCTTCCTTGTGCAGACAACATAAAAATAAAATTAGGGGTCAAGGAAGGGCAGGGAGGTGGCTGGAGACAGGAATGTCTCCTGAGGTGCCAGCTTCTGCAGGAGATGAGGTGAAGTCATGGCCAGGAGACAACTCGTGTGATGCTGGAGGTTTTGTGGGGTTTTGGTTGGGTTTTTTTCCCCTAAAATTCCTCCTCTCCTACTGGATGAGCCTGTAAAGTAATAACCCTCCTGTAACACCTGGAGTGATGCATGAACTTGGAATGGGATACTTGGAAAAAAGCAGGTCCCTGTGTCCTCTGTAGGCTCCTTCCTTCTATGGTGAGGGCTCAGCCTGGAAAAGCCCCAGTGGTGCTTTACCTTTAGTTACCTGCAAACTTGTAGGGGAATAAAATTGCTTCTCATTTTTCATCTCGATTTTAATTGTTTTCTTTAATCTGTAGCTTGGCTGCTTTTCTTGTCTCTTTTGTGCCATTAAAATTAGCCTTAATTTAATATTCAGCCCTTTAAGGCACATGATTTCCCCATGGAGGCAAAGCAGTGCTTAATTCTGGAGGCACTTTCTGACCTCCTTTGTGTTCTTCCAGAGTTGTTTTGCCATGGATGTGGTTTTTGGTGGCTGAGTCCACCCCTGCTGGTTCCCAAGTGGTGCTGGGGAGCACCAGGCTCATCATGCCCTGGATCAGGTCCCTCCTCATGGATCAGGTCCTTCTGCCACCCCCTTTGCTGCATCAAATGTCCTCCCTGCCACAACTTAAAGCCCATTAAGCACATCTTTAACTTCTGAGTGGTGATGAATATTTAAACACAACAAACGCTTGTGTGCCTGTCCTGCTGTTAAGTCTTGTTTCCCGGGATCATCAGCACTTAATTCCGTGTCTCTTCATCCCTCTCTGCATCCCTGTGGTCCTGGTGCAAGAGAAAACGCTGATGCTGCAGCACTGTGTGTTCTATGGAATCACTTAGGTTGGAAAAGACCTGCAAGGTCATCGAATCCAACAATAAACTGTTAAACCCATCCTGTCTAATGTTGAGCCCATCCCGAGGTCATCCCTCATCCCTATGGGCCCCTCTTCCTGCCACAGCCCATGGGAGATGTTTGCAGGTCTCCTTGTCCGTGAGCCCTTCCCAAGGATCCAGGGTGTGCACAGGAGCACCCAGCGAAGTCCCCACCAGTCCTCACCACCCTGGGGCTGCCCACCCTCCTCTTCCAACCCATATTTATGAGGCTGGGTCATTAATATATCATCAGGGGGCTGTTTTATTGCTGTTATCTGAGGTTCCCGTGGAGCATTTCAGATACAGCTGCTTCTATCTCGCTCCCATCAGTGACTAATCTGTATTTCTTTGGCGGATGATGGATGTTCTCCCGCTCCACAGGGCTGGCTCCGGGTGCTGGGCTGAGCCAGCTCCCTGCCACCGGCTTCAATTACTCCTCTGCTGGCTGTTTTTCCCCCTATTTTAACAATTTGAAGGATATTTCCTGCTCTTTGAAGTCAGTCCTACGGGGGCACTTTGAAGGGTGGATAATGGTGAGGAAGATGTTGCTGTAGCCCTGGAGACGTGGAAAGGAGAGGGATGAACTTGGGGGTTGGTTTATGGGCAATAAAAATGATAAAGAAGTTATATCTAGGGCAGGGAAAAGCTTAGGGAAAGGCAGAATGTTTGGCAAGAATAGGGCTTCCCTTGGGTATTGGTGGGAGAACAGTGTGGGAATGGGGCTCTGGAAGTGCTGGGTTATTTTCTCCCAGTTATCTCCCTAATTAGGAGCTTCCAACCCAGGGGTCTCAGGACAACACCCCCTCTCCCAGGGCTCTTTCTTGCAGGTACACGCCAGGATTCAAAATTTAACTTTTTATCCAGTTCTCTCCCAGCAACATTTGAATCAAGGGAAAGAAAAATAGTCCAATTTCTCCTTCTTGAAGGGATGTTTTAATTAGGGAAATGTGCTTTGCTTGCAACTGGTGCCACAGGTGTGTTCTGGCTGCTGAGCTCTTCCATTGCTTACAAACCCACTTCTGCTAAATGAGAGGCTGGGAGAGATTTTGCAGCTAAATAATGAATCTCTTGAAATGAAAAGGCTTTTTTCCCTTTTTTCCTTTTTTTTTTTTTTAAATCCCTTTGATTGTGCCATTTGTTCTAGTTTCTATAATAAGTTTGTTTGGGCTTGCAGATTTCCAACAGGAAACTGCTTTGCTTGGAGCTCTTGCAGCACAGTATGGGGAACTGCAGGAGGTACTTGTGCTTTGCTGCTTGGAAAAGAGAGGGTTTTTTCCCAAAAAATGTTCCCCCTGGTGGGGTGGGAATAACATACTGTGACAAAAGCTTGGTGTTGTTTGCTACTGGGGGCTCTTGGTGGGGCCCCTGCATTGCATGGGGTGGGATTAATTTCATTTTAACAAGGAATACTTGGGGAACAGCCAATTTCCGGGTTTTTATTGGAATACTGCTGGCTGGGGGGTTGTGGGAGGGTGCAGCTCTGCTGGAGTCACTGGGAGCTGTGTTTGCAGCAGGATGTGTTGGTCATGGAGCCTGGGAAGGGCACTGAGGGTGGATGCTGATGGGCAGGGATGGACAGTCACATCTCTTGGGTAAATCCCACAATGGTTTGGGTTGGAAAACTCCTCTCATTCCACGCCCTGCCATGGGCAGGGACACCTTCCACCAGACCAGGCTGCTCCAAGCCCCATCCAGCACTGAAGCACCTTCTCCATGGAGCAGAAAAGCACAAAATCACCTTGCCATGGTCCAGGGATGTTATTTTTCCACACAAGGAGAACCAGAATTGCTGCATTTAGAGCCCCCGTGGTGCTGTCGCTGCTGAAGCCGCGGGTGCTGGAGACTGAGGGAACTTGTGAACTCCTCCATATGCTGTCTGGTGACACCGGAGCTGTGAAAACAGTGAATTCTCCCCACTGCTGCCTCCATCTGGCTCTGCTGCTGCCCACCCAGCCCAGCAATCCCTGCTGGGAATGGGCTGTGCAGGTTCATTAAGAGCTGTCAGGAGGCACCTGGAGCCCAGGAGAAGGAGTGGAAGATCCCCTGGTGGGTTTTAGCAGAGCTGGCGTTTCCCACCTGGAGGAAATGATGTGATAATGTGGTTTTGGTTGGATGATTTGTGTGGAGTCATGGATTTACATCCCCGTGTTGGGCTTGGCTTGGTGGCTGGTGAAGAGCTTTGAGAGGCTGCTGTTGACTGCAGTGAGCTGGGATAGGCTGCACATCCCACAGTGCTTTATTTTAGGAAGAAATCCTTCCCTGTGAGGGTGGGAGGCCCTGGCACAGGTTTTCCAGAGAAGCTGTGGCTGCCCCATCCCTGGAAGTGTTCCAGGCCTGGTTGGAGCAACCTGGGATAGTGGAAGGTGTCCTTGTCCATGGCAGGGGGCGAAGCTTAAGCTTTAAGATCCCTTCCAACCCAAACCATTCCGGGATTGCATGATATTTTCCCCCCTCTTCCTGCTACTCCTTTATCCTGCTTTTCCCCATGGAGCCCTTGGAATGCTGGACACCACAGCAGAGCTTCTGTGTATACAGAAGCTCATAGATGGGTTTATGAGCCTTTCAGTGGTGCTGGCAGCTGTGTCACCATAAATCCAAAGGTGTCATCAGACATGTGGGAACGTGTCTTTCCAAGGCTGGGTGTTTTTCATGCCGCTCTGTCGGATTTGGGTCAGGCTGCCGTGTGGGGAAAGGTGGCCCTGGGGGGCTGCTGTCTCTGGTGTGCTTGGATCTCCTCCTCCCTTCCTTCACTCCTGCTCCTTCCTCGCTAAATGGCATAAATAATGCATCCCATTTCCCTTCCCGTGCTATTTTTAGGGCTGGGATTCTGGGTTAACTGGGTGGAAGATGCGCCGCCAGCTCCCGGCAGGCAGCTCGTTCCTGCTTCCCAAACTCCTTCTGCCAGTGCTGCTCTTCCAGAGCTTCCTTAACTTTTGGTTTGTGGTTTGTGGGGTTTTTTTACCTTTGCAGGAACCAGGTGTGTTTTCACAGCCTGCTCTCCAGTGGGTTTTTAGAAAACCTCCATAATTTCCACTATATGCCGTGTTTTTCCTTAATTAATAAGAAAGCTAATTAATTCATTCAGTCCTCACCAGAGCTCTTTCAGGGTTTCTTGCAGCCCTTCTGGGTGGAAAGGTTTCCATGTGGGGACAAAGCTGCTCCGTGCAAAGGGAGCTGGGGCTCTTGGAGCTGGGGCTGGTGTCTCCTCTCTGACAGCACCACTGGAAGTTCCTATCGTGCAGAATAAAGGATATATTTGGGATTAAACCCTGCTGGGATGTCTTTTACCCTACTTGCATTCCCACAGTTGGAAGGGGGGAGCTCCACTGGGAGCTGCACCAGGAAAAGCCGCAGCTGGAGCAAAGGCAGCGGCTGCTCCTCAGGAGCAGGACCCTTTCTCTGCTATCCCGAGCCTTTCCGGACATCCCGTGTCCCCTCTTTGGCAGGAGGCTGATGACCCGGCTGGAGGACATGCGGCGGAGCGTGCTGGGGGACGGGGTGAACCGCTGCATCCTCTGCGGGGAGCAGCTGGGACCGCGCGGCTCCGCCTGCGTCGTGTGCGAGGACTGCAAGAAGGTGAGACCCCTCCCCGTGCCCTGCGGGCCCCCCCGGGCCCCCACAGCTCCCCCCGGGCCCCCACAGCCCGCGGCTTCCAAGGAATCCACCGGCAATCTCTCCTGTCTGCAGGGATGCCAGCTGGACCGGCCGGCTCAGGGATTGTTAATTCAATTTATTTTGTGGTTTAGGGCTTTCAGCAATTGGAAGCGGTGGTTGCAAATGAGGTTGGTGCTTGGGAGCGAAGGGGCACAGCAGAGTGGAGCTCCTGCAGCTCTGAGCATGGAGGAGGAGGAGGATGGGATGGGTGTAAGCACAGGATCTGAATCCAGAGGGGTGAACTCAGCGATTCCCCGTGTCTCCAGGGAAATTGGTGGGATGTTGGGCTCTGAATCCTCGTGTAGGCTGCAGCTGGACTGGGGTTTTCAGAGGGTCTCTGTGTGGGGAGGAATGAAGGGGTTTGCAGAGCAGGACACCTCTCACAGAGTGCAGCCCTCGGAAAGGGTTTTATTGTCAGAGCTGGGAGAGCATCTCAGACCAGGGAGCACCTTGGTCTCTGGGGTCACGTTTCCATGGCATGGCATCCCTCCTCACGTGGCACGAGGGGACATCTCCCGGGATTTCTGCACTCACTGCTGTTTGTGCTCTCGTTAACCAGCTCTCATTACCCTCCCGCTGGCAGTGCTGGTGTGGCGGGACCTCGTGGTGGCCGTGGTGTCCCCAAGGCCACCCAGCACCTTGTCTTCTCTGCAGAATGTGTGCACCAAGTGTGGGGTGCAGAGCACCAACAGCCGGCCCCAGGCCATCTGGCTCTGCAAGATCTGCAGCGAGCAGCGGGAGGTGAGTGGGGACCCCCGGGCCCCCCGGACCCACTGGTGTGGTCCCTACCCTTGGTGTCACCCTATGCACTGTCCCCACCCCGGACCTCCCAGACGGGATCTACTCCAGCTCCCAGGGACTTCCAGCGTGACCACTAAGCCTTGCCCTTGAGTCTGGTTTTTGTAGGATGGCCTTGCTTTCTGTATAAAAAGACATTTTTTTGTTGAAAGCAAAGTCTTGGGGGCAAAAAGGCTGTTGTGGGCAGAGATTGGCTCACACTGCAGGCAGCAGGGAGACAGAGTTAATTAATCAATTAGCAGCACGGACTGAAGGGTGGGGGTGTGGGGTGGCAGATCTTCCCCGTGCTGGAGGAGGACCCGGATGACACAGAGGGATGAAGCCCCCCAGGATCCCTCCGGGACACGGATGCCACCCCTGTACCTGCTCCCCCAGGTGTGGAAGCGCTCGGGTGCCTGGTTCTTCAAGGGCTTGCCCAAGCAAGTGCTGCCCCAGCCGATGCCCATCAGCAAGAACAAGGGACCCCAAGCCCTGAGCGAGCCCAGCCCGGTGGAGCCGCCTGCCCTGGACCCCAAACTGCCCTCCCGTGCAGCCACCCGAGGTAGGTGACAGTGGGTGTTCACCCCCAGGGTGCTGCCAGCGAGGCATCGGGTCTCTCCCCATCGTTGGCACAGGAAAACTGTAGGAAAAAGCATCCAGAGCAGTCGTGTGGCTGCTGCCTGTGTCCCAAAGGGTGTAGGAATGTTCCCGCTGCCCTCCCTGCCTGTGGAGGCTTTATCCAGGCTGTCCAAGTCGGGATGGATGGGGCTGCAGGGACATCCCTGAGCAAAGCAGCCCCGGGTGGGGATCAGGAGCTTGGGCAGTGCCTGGGTGTGAATGTGGTGATGGAGAAGCCTAGAAAAAGTAAGAATAAAAAGGGAAATAAGGGGAAACAGTGTCAGCATGTCCTGGGCTGGTGTTGGTGGGAGTGTGGGCTGCAGCTTCACCCCTTCTTGCTCTGTTTGTGCCCCCAAGGCCAGGTGGAGGCCGAGCCTCCCCCAGCTGAGCTGGACACCGAGGGTAAGCACCAGCCTTCTCCCCCTCCCTGTGCCACTGCCCGGGTGCTGCCTGTGCTGAGCCCTCTCCCTCCATTCCCGTGGCGTTTTTCCCTCAGAGTTTCCCATGGGAAGCTGCAGCAGGACCTCTCCTTGCTGCTGCCACCCACCACGCGGGGACCGAGTTATTCCAGTCCTTTCCCACCTCCCGCACACTCCGGGGCTGTGTTGCTGCAATTCCAGCGCTGAGCAGAGCTGCCTCCTGTGGGTGGTGGGTCCTGCTGCGAGAGGGGCAGGGTTTTTTCTGCTTGTTTAATGGCAGTCCTTGGAAAACCTCCTGGAGAAACTGCAGGAGGCTTGTGGGGCTTGTGCATGTCTGCAGGGGATGGAGCAGCCCAGATGGTCTGCTCTGGTTTCCCCACTGAAAAGCACCAGCAGTGAGAGCTGAGCCCAGGCTTGTGCTGTGCTTGGGAGGCAGAGCAGGGTGAGGATGCAGCAGTGGGTTTTTATATCTTGCCTCCCCCACCACTTAGAATCATGGAACAATTTAGTTCAGAAAAGCCCTTAAGACCAAGTCCAGCTCTTCCCCCAGCACTGCCAGGGGCACCACTAACCTGTGTCCCCAAGTGCCACATCCACACGGCTTTTAAATCCCTCCAGGGATGGGGACTCCAACTTGCCCTGGGCAGCTGTGCCAGGGCTGGACAACCCTTTCAGTGAAGAAATTCTTCCTCCTATCCAAATTAAACCTTCCCTGGAACAACTGGAGGCCGTTTCTCCTTGTCCTGTCCCTTATTTCTTGGGGAGGAGACCAACCCTCACAAGGCTCCAGCTGCCTGTCAGGAGGTTGTAGAGTGAGAAGGTTTCACTAGGAGTTAATTTGGAGTAACATGTCCATTTTGACAATTTGGAATTGGAGTGTCGAGGTGATACCTGACCCCCCTCCAACACTGGCTCCTCCTGGTTTTGGACAATTATTAAGTTGGGAGCAGACCAGTGGCTACAACCCCTCCTCTTCCTCTCCTTCCTTGACTGCACGGAGGAGGCAATGGGGAGCCAAGGGAACAGTTTTCCTTTGGAATGAACCCCCCCCATCCCACCCTTCCTTTAGCCCAGGGTCTGTTGTTACCGTGGCTGTGTTTGGGTTCCCAGTGATGGCTCTGTGTCGGTGATGTGCCTATTGCTGAGCTGTGCTCCCTCCACCTGCACACTGGGGACACATTCTACATGTCTGGGTGGTGTTTTTGGGGTTACCCCCATTGGGGCTTCCTGGGCTTGGCCACAGCTCGTTGAGGGACCCCACTGAGCCTTGGCAAGGCTGTGCCAGCTGATGATGTCCAACTTCCCATGCAACAGCAGTTGGGGAAACCACTTAAGATGGTTTAATCACGACAGTAGCTGATGCTGTTAAACTTCTCAGCCCCACAACAGGCAGTTTTATTAAATTTCTGGCTCCTGTGAGTTGGGGAGGCTTTGCCAGCTCTGCAGGTCCCTCCTGGTGCTCAGCATGCTCACGCCGTGCCCATGATTTTCCTAAAGCTCCCTTGGAAAATGATTTATTGCACTGCTGTTTCTGCACCATGGGGCTCCTGATCCTGGATGCTCATTTCCCCTTCTCCCTGCTCTTCAGCATCCCAGTGTTTTTCCTTCCTTCCTCTCCCCCACCTCCAATCTGTTGTGTTTCCCTCTCTCTGGTGACCCTGAGAGCCCAGCCAAGGAGAAACATCCCATTTATGTCACAGGAAAGATTTATCCCTGGCGTCGCCAGTGCCAGCCAGGTGAGCGCTGAGACCTTTTCCATCACATCCATGGGTTGCAATTTATCACCATGGAGCACTCCAGGCATCCTGGAGTGTGTGACTGGGATTTATCCAGTGGGTGATGGAAGTGAGAGGCAGAGGCAGCTGCCACCCCTGTCTTGTTAATGAATGGAAGATGATCAACAAAAGGAGAATATGATCCCCCTGTGATGCCTTAGGGGTGTGATGGGTGCTCAGGACTGCGTGATGGATGCCTCTGGCCTTGTTCTTTCGTGGGATTCCCGCATCTCTTGGTGTCCTTATGGTCTGGTGGGTCCTTTGGGCTTTCCTGACCACCATGTGCAGGTTTGATGGTGCAGAGCCCTCGTGCTGCAGTCCCCAGAGCTCTGGGAGTGATGCTGTGCAGTGGCTGTGCCTTTCCTCCTCTTCCTGCTGCCACCCAGGCTGAGCATCCCCGAGGGATGAGAGGCTGGTTTTCCAGCCTCACTGCTGCCTTTATCCCTCTCCCACAGGCAGTGACACGACGGGAGCCCCCCGGGGCAGCCGCAAGCCGGCCGAGGGCCGGCAGGGTCCGTGTGGCAGTGAGGACACCATGGGGGACACCGAGAGCCGGGACTACGCTGTCGAGAGCGGGGTCAGCAGGAGCCCCGGTGAGAACTGTGCTCCTGCATCTCTGTGCCTGCTGCTGCATCCTCGGGGGGAGAGGGCTGGGGAGCACAAGGCTGGCAGCTGTACCAGGGTTGGCTGAGCTGATTGTCCCCCTCTCCTTGTAGGTGTGAAGAGAACCAACTCCGTGCAAGCCCCGCGGCCGCCCCCGCCAGTCACTGCTGGACCCGCCCCGGCAGCGGCTCCCGCAGGTAGGATGTGATGGGGATGGAGCCAGGATCAGTCCCTGGGGGACACCTTGATGCTCTGCCCTAACTCCCTGTTTGCGGAATTGTGGCGCTAGGGGGTGGGAGAGGGATGGAGGGCACCGCCCAGTGGACGCCCCGGTGATGCTGTGTCTGTGTGTCCCCAATGCCTTCATGATGCTGTGTCTGTGTGTCCCCAACGCCGCGGTGATGCTGTGTCTGCCTGTCCCCAACGCCCCGGTGATGCTGTGTCTGCCTGTCCCCAACGCCCCGGCGCTGCTGGGTCTGTGTGTCCCCAACGCCCCGGCGCTGCCGGGGCTGTGGG
>WEIV01008366.1:48349-72857 GCA_013390005.1 Calyptomena viridis
CTGTGTCTGTGTGCCCCGAGCGCCCCGGCGATGCTGTGTCTGTGTGTCCCCAACGCCGCGGTGATGCTGTGTCTGTGTGTCCCCAACGCCGCGACGATCTGTGTCTGTCCCCAGCGCCGCCGGCAGCAGCGAGACCGGGCCCCGGGACAGGCGGACGGTTCCCGGACAGACAAGGTACAACCGGGCTGTCTGCGAGGGGCTGGGGGGCCAGAGCCCACCGGGGGCTAACGAGGGGTCCCTCCCGCAGCGAGCCCACCGCTGGGAGCCCCGGAGCCGGCCCGTGCTGCTGCCAGGGAGGAGCGAGGAGGGGGCTATGCTGTGCCTCCCTCCAGGGAGGAGAGGCCGGCCTGGCAGCCCCCCGCCTTCCAGCAGCCCCCCGCCGCCCCACAGAGGCAGCAGCAACCCCGGGAGGAAGAGGAGGAGGATGCCAACAGCTATGACTCGGATGAAGGCAGTATGTACCCAGGGCACAGGGAAGGGAGGGAGCTGCTGCTTTGGAAACCTGGGATTTTGAGGAGGTGGTTTCTACAGGAGTGTGACTTGCACCGTGAGGTGGTGGGTCTGTGGCAGGGAGAGTCCTTGGGGAATGCTGCTTCCCTGTGGCCAGGGTGTGTCTGCTCAGTCGGTTTTACACGAAAATACTGGTCTCTGACATGTGATGGTTCATGCTCTGAGCTTGCATCACCTTCCCTTTTCCAACTGGAGTCCCTAAGGCAGCTGCCTCTTTCCATCTGAGCATCCTGTGCTGTGAGAAACACCAGTGCCCTCTCTGTAGGAAGGGTTTGGTGGCTGCAGTCCCTTTGTGCCCCGAGATCTTGGTGTTCTTTTCCCTGAAAGAAAGGGAATTTGCTGCAGGAGGGTGAACGTCTGTGGGAGAGTATCCTGGGTGGGAAGAGCTGCTCTGGGCCAGGAGCAGGTGCTGGGATAGGAGCAGATGGACCCAGCTGAAGTTCTGTACCTGCTCTTCATCCCTAGGATATTTTCCCGAGAAGACAAACCTGAGCTTGTTCCACCAAGTCAAAACTGGGGCCAAATGCTGAGCCCCAATATTGGGAGAAGATGCTGGCCCTGAGCTGGAACATCTCAGGGTGATCCACGGTGGCACTGGTGGGAGAAGGGTTCATAGGGGTACTCCTCCTTTGCCGGGTGAATATGGAATTCATCTCCAAAGCCCCAGACTGCCCTCCCTGGGCAGTCCCTCCTCTGTAAAGCTTTGACCACCAGACCTCACGAATCCAGATGGATTTGGGGCGGTTTGGCCGATGCCAGAACAATCTCATGTGTGGTAACCAGCTTTTACAGTTGACCTGCAAATCTTTCTAATTACTAATCAGGGCTGATTAAATGCAGTTATTGGCTGAGGTTTTAATGAGGTTTTGTTTCCAACTCCTCCTCCCTCCCTGTCAGCCACGCTGGGAGCTCTGGAGTTCAGCCTGCTCTACGACCAGGAGAACAGCTCCCTGCACTGCACTCTCATCAAGGCCAAGGTAAATCCTCTTCTTTTTCCCCATTTTCCCCCCAGTTTAAGCCCATCTGGCTCCTAGTTTCTCCAGTTTGATGGGATGGAAGCCATGTGGCTGCTGGCAGAGGTTGTTCCCTTGGGAGACCCAGCCTGGCCCTGTTGGCACAGCTGCTCCTGTTTGGGAAAGGCTGGGGGGCTTTTTCCTTGAGTGGATCCAAGAGATTTGTGAGCGTGGTGAGACACTGGGACAGGCTTTCCAGAGAAGCTGTGGCTGCCCCATTCCCGGAAATGTTCAAGGCCATGTCGGACAAATCTGGTGGAAGGTGTCCCTGCCCATGGCATGGGGGTGGCACTTGGTGATATTTGGGGTCTCTTCTAACCCAGACCATCCTGTGATTCTATAATTCTGATTTTTCCTTGAGTGGGTTTGATGTTTCAGCACATGGTGGCACCCATGACTGCTCAGGGGAGAGAATGATGCTCTTGGTTCACTGAGCACATTTTCTCTTCGCTGAGTTACTCCATGGGCAGCTTTTTCTCTTCCCTGGCTCTACCAAAGAAGGATTCAGGTGCTGTGTTTCCTTTGTCATCTTTTAGGGCTTAAAACCAATGGACTCCAACGGCCTGGCTGATCCCTATGTCAAGCTGCACCTCCTGCCTGGAGCCAGCAAGGTGAGGCTTTGCCTGGTTTGGTGCATTTTGGGCTGGGGATGGAGCAGAGGTTCCTCAGAGCTCCCCTCAGGCCTCTTCCTTGCATCAGATTTCCCCCCCTTAATTTCTCTGCTCGCTGCTGCACATTTCACCCGGGGGTGTCTCTGAACAGTGATGATGTTCACAGATGCTCTCTAGACCCAAGGAACAGCTCATCCTGCAGGCAGGAATCTGCTCAGGGATGGAGGGAAGCTCCAGAGGAGATGAGACTGTTGATGCATCACAAAACATCTGACCAAAAATATTCTTTATTGCCAGAATTCGAACTATTTTCTTTGCAGCTGCAGCATGTTCTTGTTAGAGCTGAGAAGAGAGAACCATTGAGGAAACTCTGGCTCCATCATGGAAATCTCTGGAAATCTCCCTCCCCAGCCCAACTAAACTGATCTTGGTGGGGAAGCCTTGGAGGAAGGGATGACCACCACTGGCCCAGTGGCACTGGCTCCTTTCTCAGGGGCTGCAAAGCTTTTCCCCACAGCAGAATTTTGCTCAGACGGACTGACTATAAAACAAGGGGAAAACTTATAATAAAATCATGGGATTGGAATTTACAGGTTTGCTTTATGTGGTCCCATGCAGAGTAAATCAAGGTGTCGTGGTCTCAGGAGTTGCTTTGATTTCTGCTGCTATTTCTGATATTTGCTGATATTTCTTCTGATCTTTTAAATTCTGAGTGTGTGTTTGTGAAAGATGCGTGACCAAGTGACAGAGCTCCTCGATTCCCCAGCTGTCACCTCCTTTACACCATGACACTTGTGACCTGAGCCCCCACAGCCTGCCCTGTGCACCTTCTTCCTTGTACAAGTGTCCTTGAGGGAACAGACCCCAGAGAGCGACAAAAACCAGGCAGTGAAGGCTGCCCTGACCACGCTGAGTCACCGAGTCCCCAGTGCTGTGTCAAGGTCTGGTTGTCGATTTCACCTGGAGCTGGTGGATCACGACTCAGCCAAACCACCTCTCGTGAGCCAGATGTGCTGGAGCACCTCTGCCAGGAGCTGGGATTTAGGTGGGGAGGAGCTCAGGGTGTAACGACGTTTGTTTTGACGCCGTAGTCAAACAAGCTGAGGACGAAGACGCTGCGCAACACCCGCAACCCCGTGTGGAACGAGACCCTGGTGTACCACGGCATCACGGATGAGGACATGCAGAGGAAAACCCTCAGGCAAGTGGAGGAGCCTGGGATCCCGTGGAGGGGTGGGATGGGGACTCTGAGGCTCTCAGCATCTCAACCAGGCTTCCTCAGGAGGGCACTGGCAGAAAAGTGTAGGAGGTGATGGGACAATGCGGTTTTTAGTTAAAAATCAACAAGAACTTGCTGGTTAGGATGGTAATTTTTAAGAGGAGAAAGAGGCATTTTGACCCCGTCAGTATTAAATTATTTGTATTATGATAATTCTTATCAGCGTGGAGATGTGTATATTTTATATCTCTACTGATTTGATGATATCCCAGCAAAATATAACGATACCTATTTAAATATCTTTGAAAATTTTTGGTATTTTCCTTCCTACAGGAAATTTCCACCTATTGATTTCTTGCTCTGTCACAGAACAGATGTTAAAAATGCTGATTTTTTTTGGCAAATCAGAAGTTTGGGTTTTTTTGACAGCTTTTTTTCAGAGTGGAGACAGATGGAGGGTGGTTTAGAGTGGGATTTTCTCTGCCCACCCCTGCAGTAGTGCCCCTGCAGGGGTGTGTTTGGCTCTGGAATCAGGTGCTGCTCCAGCCTAGTTGATGTTCCACCTTTTCCTCTTCCTTCCAGGATCTCTGTGTGTGATGAAGACAAATTTGGCCATAACGAGTTTATTGGGGAAACCAGAGTTGCCTTGAAAAAAATCAAAGCCAATCAGAAAAAGAACTTCAACATCTGCCTGGAGAGAGTAATAGCAGTGAGTGTCCATGAGATTTCTCTCTGCTGCCCTTTGTGTTGGGGTTGCAAACCAATGGCATGTGAGGGAGGTGGACGTGGGTTTGGGGTTGGAATCAGCCAGGAGTTGAGGCATCTTTAGGAGCTGGATTCTCACCTGTGTCTGGGCTGATGTTGACACATCCAGGCCAGGAGATAAGAGCATGGTGGGAATCCAGGGGAAGTGACTTCTGGGGACCTCTCCTCTTGGCATTGTCCCTGTGGAGGAGAGGGCAGGTTGCTCCATCCCTGAGCTCTGCTCCAGCTGCTGGAATGGAGGTTGGTGGAGCAGATGGACATTCCTGAGCCCCCTCTACTCCAGAGTCCAGCAGAGGAGCTGCGCTGAGGTCCTCGGGGGTGTTTTTGCTGCAGCCTGTCCCACTTGTGTGCACTCATGCCAGTTTCTTTTTCCCTTTTCCCATCCAAGACAAAACGTGCCGGAACAACCGGCGCATCCCGTGGGATGGCTCTGTACGAAGAGGAGGTAAGTCCTTGCAGGACAACACATTCCACACGTTTCACTCACCATCTCCTGTGCACGAGCCCCTTTTCCCACCCCGCCCCGGACAATCGAGTCTCCCTTGTACCCCTTGTCCCTTCTGCTCCTCCACTGACAATTTCCCTCACTCAACCCCACCTCGTCCCCATCTCTGGTCGCTCCCTCCTGCAGGTGGATCGTGGTGGGGACGTGGAGGAGCGCGGGAAGATCCTCGTGTCCCTCATGTACAGCACCCAGCAGGGTGGGCTGATCGTGGGCATCGTGCGCTGCGTGCACCTGGCAGCCATGGATGCCAATGGATACTCCGACCCCTTCGTCAAGCTGTGAGTGAGCCTGGGAATGCCTCGGGGGCGGGAATGTGTGCTGGTGGAGCCACCCGCTGTCCTTGGGAAGCAGCTGGTGGACTGGGAGCTCCTTGCAAAGCTGGTTGCGGGAGGAGCTGTCCAGCAGCAGTGCCTGGGCACGGTGGTTGTGCCCCTGTTGTGGATGGAGTCTGGGGAGACTGGCCCAGCCTGTGGGTCCCATCGGGACCTGGAGGTCCCCAAATGCCCAGACCCAGAGGCCACCTCGTGTAGAACCACTGAATCATTGGAAAAGACTTCAAGACCATTGAGTCCAACCTTTGAACACCTCATTGGCAGAGCTGGAGGACAAGGGGTCCTTCTTTCCGTCTCTGACCCACCGTGCTGCAAGACTAGGGTGGCTCAATGTCCCTCTGTGCCCCATTTGCTGCCCCATAAGCCCTGAGAGCCCCAGGATTGCTGGGCCCATCCCTGTCTCTGATGGTTGGATGGCTCCTGGGAATGTGGAGGGATAAATTTATTTTGACTCCAACCTTATAAATTGTGACACAGAGAAGACCCTTCAGTCATTCCTGTTTTCTCTTTGCCTTCAGAGAAAACCTCTGTTCTCCCTAAAATTCCTCTAGTAAGTCTCGTGTTGAACACTTTTCACATCTCTTTGTAGCTGAGTGGAACTGAGCAGTTTTCCTTCCCAGTCTCTTTATTTTTTATATTTTCTATTTCCACAAACCGAATATGGTGAATTTCCATTTTTAAATCAATTTCCAGCATGGATCTAGTTAATCCCAACTCAGCAGTTGAGTTCTGGATCTCCAGCCAGGCTGCATAGCCCCACATTTTTCACACATCCTCTGGAAGGTGGGAAGGGAGACTGTCTTTAAATAAATACCTTCAGTGCCTGTTTTCTGGCCCAGAAACTCACTTTTTAAGCTTATAATTCCCATAGTTCTTACATTGGAGTTTTGAGCTGTTTTCTGTTGCCCCCAGTTGGCTGAAACCTGATATGGGGAAAAAGGCCAAGCACAAGACACAGATTAAGAAGAAAACATTGAACCCTGAGTTTAACGAGGTAGGCATGGATCTTTTTTTTTTAATTAATAAATCAATTTATCTAATTACTATGCTGAGTAGAGGAGGTGGAAGACAAGCTCTCTGAGGTTCAGTTCCTTCTTCAGGCTCCTCTCCCATTTTTGTGCCCAGGAATATTTTAGGAATGATGTGACCATGGGAGAACCCCCCAGAGCAGTGCTGGGGAATTTGTCTCCCGGCTGCTGGTGCTGCCGATTCTGTGTTGTCCCAGCTGTGGGATGTGGGTGGGATGAGCATCCCTGGGGTTCCACCACTGCTTCTGCTTTGAGGGGACACATGGAAAGGGCTTCTGTAGGTACAAAGGGTGAGCTCAGGTTCTGTGATCCTGGGAGAAGAGTTGCCTTAGGGAAGGAGCATTTTCCCTTCGTTAAGTTTATTTTAGCTTTTCTCTCATTGGATTTTGAATCCAGGCTGTTAAGAGATCACATGCAATCCCTTTTTACTGCAGGACTTGGGCTGTGTTTTCCTGGAATGCTTTACCTGATTTGTGTTTTCCCATCCTGCAGGAGTTCTTCTATGACATAAAACACAGTGATCTGGCCAAGAAGTCGCTGGACATTTCTGTCTGGGATTATGACATTGGAAAATCCAATGACTACATTGGTGAGCTGAGAATCTCTGCTCTCTGGGTACAGTTTTAGTGCCCAATACAGTGTCTGCTGTATGGAAGGGGTGTGTAGGTCACCCACCCTGTGAGGAACTCTGGGTGGGTCCATGGAAGCTGGTGGGGTGTCTATACCAGTCCATCACATACAGTGCACCCTCTGTGTGCCCCATCCTCCAGTATTTCAGGAGATCTGAGTGGGCAAAGCATCTCTGAGTGTTTTCATGAGATTTTTTTGATCCAGGAGGTGGAAAATGCTGCAGATATGATGCTCGTCCCTATGGAAGGATTTACTGCAACGTCAGCATCACTTCTGAATGTGGTGTCTCTTCTCTCCCTCTCTCCCAGGCGGTTGCCAGCTGGGGATTACGGCCAAGGGTGAGCGCTTGAAACACTGGTATGAATGTTTGAAGAACAAGGACAAGAAGATTGAACGCTGGCACACCCTCCAAAATGAGAACCATGTTGCCAGTGATTAAAGGGAGCTGCTGCCTGACCCTCCCAGCCCATCCTCTGCCAAGCCCCTGTAGATCTCTGATGTCCGTCTTCCAACGCAGTCATGCCTTGCTACAACCTCTAGTCCCAGGGCAGCAATGCTCTTCCACCTCCTCCAAGCATCCTCCATCCTCCCCTCCACCCAAAAACCAACCCAGATCTTTTATATTCTCCTGTTTATTTTTTTTTGTTTTGGGAGGGAGGTCATTGAATCCCCCTGGTGTGTCATTTTATCAAGGACTAGCTCCCTTCTGACTGTTCCTCTCTCTCACTGGTCTCACACCCCTGTGGTAGCATTCCTGTTGTGTGCCTGATGCTCTGTGTTCCTCCAGCCTCTGCTCCTCTGGCTCATCCCTCTGGCACCGGCTCATGGCTCTGGTGTCTCCCAGTGGGATGCAGGGCCAAGGCTGTGCTCCCGTCAGGCCTCTGGGTCTTGAGTGCTGATGTTGGAGCATCAACCTGTTCTGCTTGTGTGATCTCGATACCTCAGCTGCAATAACAAAAAAGCTCCTTGGCTTTGGTGTGGGTCGTCACCGTTGCCTGGTGTGTGTGTTGTCGTGGTTAGGCCAAAGCCTGTGTCACCGGTGTAATCCTGTGAGTCCTGCTTGAGCTTTACTTCTGGTCTGGTCCACTTGAGCAATATTGTGGCACATCCTTTGCTGAGAAGATCCACCAATAATACAACAGTGAGGAACAGGGAGCCGCTCTGTGCTCGCAGGGGAGCAGGTTCGGGTTGGTTTTTGTGGTTCCTTTTGCCCGAGGAACCTGCATGCTGTCGCTGTAGGAGCCCACCCGTGTTTCAGGGTTGTGACTACCTCCTCTTCACCTCTGAGCTGTGTAGTGGTGACAAGGAGTGCCCTGAGGGCAGTCCCTGGGCCCCCTCAGACTACCCCTCCTGCTGCCGAGTGTTTCGCTGCTGCGCTCAGGAGGGAATATGGGGATATGGCACTTCCCACCAACTTGGCTGTGTGCGAGGATTATTGCTTTAAATCGCTTTCAGATTCCATAACTAGTGAAATTAGCTGGAATAGTTAGAGGTCTTCCAAACTTTGGTTGTCTTGGTTTTGTTTTTGACAATTCTGTCTTTAACCTGTGCTTTAATGATCTCCTGGAGATGTTTGTGTCCTTGATGGCAGAGAGAAAAGGTGTTCTCATACTGATGCTGGTCAGGTTTGGTCCCATTTGCTGGCTCTGGACGACCTCAAGCATAGTTGATAGTAGCACAATAAGCACTATGGAATATATTGTCAGTGGGCCACACACTGAGCATGCTGTATGAAACCTCAACCCCTTCAGTCCATGATTCCCCGTGCAACCACTGCTGCAGTCTGCTGGGACCTATCCTGGGGCCTGTCCAGCTTTTTCCTTTGAGTTGGATGAGTTGTTTTCTTGATATTTTCTTTAAACTGTCTTTTCTCCCCAGCAGAACTTGCTCCTGATGTGCTGTGAGCATCCCTGTGCCAAGTGATGTCTCCAGCTCTGGGTGACACTTCACCCCTGTGTGCTGAGCAATGCTGCTGCTGCACAGCAGCCCTGGCTCAGCCCAGAACATGTCCAAGGAGGTCTGTGTTGCCTCCCACACTCCCAGGCTCCCCATCCTTGGACCACCAAGTGGGGAAAGCCAATCTAAATCAGCCTATGCATCCTTTGCTCTGTCCAGTCTGAGCTGCGAGACCTCTTCCATCACCCCAGACTCATCCTGTGGTACAGATCATGTAATGGAAGAGGATACTTGGAAGTTTTCCCCTTCCTTCATGGAGTTCTTGACTCTGTGCCAGTGGGAGTAAAATCCTTGAGCCTCTGAGCTAAGGCTGCAGAGATCCCAGACTGAAACAACCCTGTTCTTTGGGATGGTCTCCTCCTATGCCCAAGGATGAAACCTCACTCTTCTGGGCCCAGCTGGGTCAGCTTTGGGGTGGTTGAACTCCAGGATCAAGGGTTAGACTCAGTCTTAGAGGTCTCTTTTTTTTAACCTTAATGATTCTATGCCCCCATGTCCCTTCCAGAATAACGAATCTGGCCAAAACCTCCCTGCTCATCTCAGAGCAGCAGCTGGGCACAGAGTTACACTGGGGAAATGTGTGGCTGAGAGTAAAATTACCTTTAAAAAAATATTATTTAAGCAGTTCCTTCATTTCCCCCAGCCCTGCAGCAGCCCAGCCTCCTTTGTATGTGCAGAACAACTCAATTAAGGTTGCTGTCACCCTACCCTGTATTGCCATTCCCTATCCAGCCTGCTTTCTCTTTGGTCAAAGGATACTCAAATCATCTCTTTGCACCCACAACAATACAGTGCAACTTGCCAATCTCCTCAGTATTGTGCAAACCACAGTCCTGGTCTCTGCCACCTTCTTCTCAGTTTTTCTGATGGTTATTTCTGCCCTGAATGACTTCTTTGTTGTAAATAAAGCATGCACATATGGATTGGGAATGGTGAAAAACAAACAAAAATAAAAGCCTCTTCTACTGCTGTTTGCATTCAAAGTTGCATGCAGTGATTTTACAGCAAAATATCAGTTTACAACTATTAAGAGAAAAAGAAAATGTTACAAAGGAAATAGAACTACTCCAGTCTTCCGCTGCATGCAGCACAACATCCTCTCTTGATGTGATATCTAATAAAGTGAGACTATTGGAAAAGAAAAAAAGGGGTTTTTTGCTTCTTTTATTCCCTGGGGACATACGAACCCTGTGGGCTCATAGGGGTGGGCAGAGGGCCTGAGTGTGGGAATTTGTGGTGGGTTTGGGGGTGCTGGGTCATGGTGTTGGGCTCAAGATGTTGGGGAGTTTGGGATGGTGGGGGAGAGGTCTTGGCTCTGCAGAACTGGATTTGGCTCCTCTACCCCTTGGGGAGTAATGGGGATGGTGTTGGGAATGACTGGGTTAAATCTCGGGGGCGTTGTGGGGGTCCATCCTTTGTGCACATCCAAGTCGTCCATGGGATCCCTCTCGCTTTGTTCCTGCGGGTGAATGCCATGGGGAAAACCATGGAGTCTGTGCTGATGGTGGCTTCCCTCTGACACTTCGGTGTGTCCCCTTGGAGAGCAAACCCACCCCACAAAACCCCAACCTCCCAGCGCCCTTTGCCACTCCCCAGTTTGGGGGAGCAGGACTGTTCCCTCCTGTGACCGAGTTCCCATTGCTCCACTTCAGCAGGACATCCCACCAGCCCCTGCACTACCCACACAACGTTTTCCTCTTTTATTTTCATTGGGGCGATTTAAGCTCAGTTCCCAGGGAAGGGCAGGCCGGGATCGTTGGACCCCTGGGACACAGCTCCACAGGGTGATGCTCCAGCCTTGGATGGTGACATCGCNGGGCTGGTGGCGATGCCCAGAGACAGCAGCAGATGTCACTGGAGCTCCAGGGATGGAGCGGGAAGGACGGGAAGGAGGTGCAGGAAGGATGCCCCTGTATTTCCAGGCATGTTGAGAACTGCGGGGCCAATCGCATCCCCGCTTGTGCTGCCGCTAAAACTTGTCCTCTTTCAGACCTTTAGTGTCAGGAAGAGTTGGGTCTTTGACCTCTGGAAAAGAAGTTCCCAGAGAGATCTATCGGCCTTAAAGCTGAGCTTTAAATCCTTTTTTTTCCAGCGTTGATTTCTTCCCATTGATTTTTCCTCTCTGCTGCTCCCAACACGTGGCCAGAACAGAACTCCCAGCGGCGAAATCACGTCCAAGAGGTCCCGTCCAAGACCTCCCAGCAAACAGGTCCCAACAGAGAGGTGTCATCCAAGAGCTCCCAGCAGAGAGGCCACCCAGCTCCAGCCAAATTCTGGAAGGAGCATCCCCATATTCCCTGTGTTTCACTGCAGGTGACACAGCACCAACTGCGGATGGTTGTGAAGTCCTGAATGGAAAATGCTTCCAAAGAGAGAAAGAAGGATTTTATGGGAATAAGAGAGGCTCCTTTGTTCCCCCCCCTCCCCCCCGTGTGCTATTTCTCCTCTCATTTTTTTTCTCAGCCTTTCCGAAGAAGAAGCCTGCAAGTTGCACTTGATTGGGACCATTCTTGTGCTCTTCTGCTGTTGGAGGTGGGTTTCCAGTTTTAATCACACCTCAGAACATCTGACTCATTCTGCTTTCCAACCAGTTTCCTCCCGTGCTAATTAGATTTAGACCTTTGATGCAATCAATAGATTCTCATCTCGGTCCTGGCCAAGCCAGACGTGGCCAGTAATTTACAGCTCCAGTTGTTCTGAAATCAATAGAGATTTGCTGTTCATTGAGAGGGCTGTAAAATATGGGTGACAGCAGCACTGAGCAGCTGACGTGGAAGCAGATCCCTTGCTGATATTGGAGAGGGGCCAGGGCAACCAGAGAGGGAAAGCTTCAGGAATATTGAGCAGAGCAGCCCTTTCCCACTGAGGGAGCAGTGGGATGAAGACACTGACAAAGTGTTGTTTTGCTCCTGGAGCAGGAGATGCGAAACACAGCTCGGCCAAGTGGCTCCTCTCCAAGGTGCACGTTGCTCCATGAGGTCATGGCAGCACCCAGTGGCCCAACTCGTGCCAGAATCCTGTTGTGCTGTTTTCTAACCTACCTCCTTGGAGTAAAATTCATTAAAAGAACATGATGTGGAGCTCTCATAATGTCCCGTGTGATCCCAGAGGGTCAGGAGGGCACTGAGGTTCTCCTGCTGAACTGAGAAGGACAGAAATCTTCCACTGCTTTTCATCTTCTGGAGAGAAAAAAAAAAGAAAAAAAAAGAGAAAAACTAAAAAAAAAAAAAAGAAAAATAAAAAAATATAAAACAAAAACCAAGCTTTTACTATTTAACATTTCACTTAAAAAATAAACTCTACTAAATAAATCCCTTTTCTATCTGCTTTCAAGCCCAGCTTTTCAAAAACCCAGCAGCCAGAAATCTCTTTATCTCACAGGGCACAGATAACAATGTAATTATGAGCTTGGATCAATGGCTTTCATCTTGTCTCCTCAGCCCAAAATAAACTGTTATTCTTCCACTCAGATTAACAGAATTGGGGCCACCATCTCCTCTGGGCTCCTGGCCCACTGCAGAACAATTTGGGAGAGGTGAAGGTCTGTGCTGGGGTCTGGAGGGGCCACAAAGACCTTCTGGGGGAAGCTGAGGCTTGGGTTGTCTCGTTTGGGGGGGGGAGTCACCTTTTGGGGACGTTTTGGGGGTGTTGGGCAATGAATCAAAGCCCCCCAATGAGGGTCTTGGGCAGGGAGAGGTGAACTGGGAAGATCAGGCAGTGGGAGATTGGCACCTGTCTCCAAACTGGAATTAAGCAGCTGGAGTGGAGATGGAAACTGCAGTTTTCTGCTTTTAGAGATCTGAGCATCTCTCTGAATCCATTAGGGCTGCAGAGATAACTGATTTCTCAGGTTTTCTGGCAGCATTGTGAAAAAAAAATCCTACAAACTCTCTCCTTTCAAAAACTGTCCAAGCAAAAAGACTCGTCTTGATCATGTCAAACTGGAAAATAAAAGCGGTGGCAGATAAAAGGGAATAAAAAAAAAAATAAATTTACAGTTTCGTGGAAGGAAATTGCCACTGAGAAGCCTTCAGGGTGTTTGTAACCAGAAGGGGCTGAACTTGAGAGGGAAGGAGCCTGAGAAATTCTGGGTGTCTCTGTCACTCCTCTTTGTTCCCTGATGAGGGTCAGCATTATTAATTAAGGGGCAGACAGGCACAGCTGAATAGCTGATGGGTATCTACCTGATAAGAGCCTTGTCATGGAAACCCTGAGTGTTCCAGCCAAGATCTCAAGAGCCTCAGCAAATCAGAGCTTTATTCAGCCTGCAGACAAAGAGTATTTTCCTTTTAAAATCTAAATTATTCGGCTCCGTGTGACTCCTACTCTGTTGTGGGAGGCAGGTGGGATCTCCAGGGGCTGAATTCAGCCTGTGCCTTATCTCCAAAGCTCTCCCCAGGGGTGGGTGTTCATGAGCTCCCACCTTCCTGGAGCTCACACCACTTCCATGGATGCCCTCGGGGTGTATTTAAAGGCCGGGCCTTGCAAACTGACTGTGATCAAGTGGCTGGCAAGTTTTCAGAGAAACAAGACTTTGGAGACAGCCAGGCAGGGAAACTGGGCATGAAAAGCTTCCCGAGGGAAAGATATCCTGCTAAGCCAGAGGACAGTAGATCCAGGTGGGTTATACCCCTGGAAAGTAGACTTGTTCCATCCCTGGAAGTGTCCAAGGCCAGGTTGGACAGGGCTTAGAGCAACCTGGGATAGTGGAAGGGCAAGAAGTGCCCATGGCAAGGAGTGGAATGGGATGAGTTTTAAGGTCCCTTCCCACCCAAATTTTTCTGGGATTCTGTGAGGAAACAGAAGCACGAGGCAAAATAATGAATTAAAAACCCAGTAAAAGGGATAACAAACCCCAGAAGGTTCCTGGGACGAGTGCACAGGGTTCTCCAGCCCCCAGGGACCGTGTCTGGTGCACGAGGATAACCCCGAGCTGGAGCTGCTCTCCTGGAGACGGAACCTTATCGATCGCTTTTGTTTTACAAGCGGCGCTGACGTGATAATATTTGGCAGCGACATTAACACTGAAATATGAGCTGCACTTGGGCCTCTTTAGATTTAATTGTGTGAAAAATGACACGGGGATGGTGTTTGTGCCCTGGAAATCTCCATCCCTGTCCAACAGTGCTGATCAACAGGCTGGGGACCTGCACAGGGCCAGCACTGCAGAGCCTGTGTGACACAGGGGACAGTGCTGGTCACTCCGTGCCTCCACAGGGCCTGACATCTCATGGTCCAAAGGTGCTGCAAAGTCTCCTTTGCTCATGGAAGTGGCCTCTGGCAGATGGGGCTTTGGCTGCTGTCCCTGGGTCACTGTGATGGGATCAGCGTGGGCAGGTGGGGACAGCAGGGCCACCATCCATGGGAACAGCTGGTGGTGGTGGCAGTGCAGCATTTGTTCATCCCAGCTTATTTTCCACGTCTTTTTCTCCTAATCGACTTGAAACACTTGACAACATCCTACACAGGAGCTGGGGAGAAAGGCAGCGTGAAGAAGGAGGTGGAGCAGGCTGACATTTAATTCAGACAAGGATTTATGCTCCAGTAGAGTTAAAAATTACTGTCCTGGTGTCAACCAGCTGCAGCCAAGAGCATGGGAGAGCTGTGGGCACACGGATACTGCTCTGTCCCTGGGATGGAGGGGGTGTGGTATTCCCTAGGTCCTGCTCTAGGGAAGGCATCTGGGCACAGGAAAGCCTCAAGCTTTGTGTGTGTTTCCAGTCCTGGGGGTCAGGGGAGCTCCTCAGTGGAGTGTGCCCAGGGCTATCCCATATCCCACCCTATGCCAGGCATGGAACTGGCCCCTGGGCAGCACCTCTGGCACTGGTGGGATGGATGCTGCCAACATCCAACTGGCAGCAGGTTGATTTAATCACCAAATTGCAGGGAAAGGAGATGACAGGTCACCCCGGGCACTCAGCTGTTTGTCACACGTCCTTCCCTGACCAAACCAACGCGGACCATCCTGCCCCATCCCTGCTTCCCACCCATCATTGGGAATCCCACATCGCCCCACAGACACCTCCTGATCTAACACCTCTCTTTGTCCTCAGCTGCCCGCGGTGGTTGGTGAATAACCCTCTCCCTCCACTTCACCTTTTTGTTTGCCCTGGCAGGGGGACAACGGGGTGGAAACTCATTGTTCCCTTCAGCTCATCAAAAGGTCTGTCCCTGCCTGGCAGGGAATGTGGTGACCCAAAACTGCACCTCCTTAAATCCCTAAATGCCAATGAATTTGTGCAAGGGGCACATCAGCACTGAGGGGAATTTTTAAGCATCAGTGTGGAAAAGAGCATTTTAAACATATCAACTCACTGACAGTTTTTTTCCCTCAGCGTGGAAAGGGACATTTTTAAACACAGCAATTTATTGATGGGGGATTTTTTTTCCCCCGGCTTTTTATTCACAGTTTTCAGACAGATGCTCCTCAGGTATGACTAGTGCTCAGATTTATTGCTGCAGAGCAATCCATGCAGCAGCATCCGTGGAGAGAAATCCCACGTTTTGGAGCAGCTCGGGATGCATTCCAGCCCCGCGGCGCGGGCGGGAGGGCACTGCCGCAGGAGCTGCTTTGAGGAGCAGCCTCCTGAGTGCTGCTGCCGGGTCCTCGCCTGCTCCATCAGCAAATGCTCCTTCCCTGAGCCGAGTAATTCCGGCTCCGCAGCGGCACCCGCGGAATTCCAATGAGCGGGAGCTGCGGAGCCGCGCGGCAGCCGCCGTTTGAGCTCGGAAAACTGGGAATGAATCCTTATCCCCGCTCCAAGCGATGCCACCCCGACCCTACCGATGGGGAGGAAGCAGGGATGGGGCAGCGCTTGTTCGGTCAGGGAAGGACGTGTGACAGACGGCCGAGTGTCCAGGGCGACCTGTCACGTCTTCCTCGGCAATTTGATGATTAAACCAACCCGCTGCCAACACGCTTTAAAACCCCATCCTTTGTCCCCTTCCCGGGAGGACGAAGCTGAGTGTTGAAGCCCTGGAGCTGAGCTGGGTGGTTCAGGATGTGGCGCTGGCACAGGAAATCTGCTCCTGGCTCTGCTTTGAGATGCAAACGATGTCGTGGCTTTGGGGACGTGAGTGAGGACACGAGGTGGTTTCAGGACAAGGAGCATCCAGGGGGCTGGTGGCAAATAAACCTTGTTTCCAGTCCTGGTCGCTGCGGTCCGAGGTGATCCTGAGGCTGGAGCAGAGCTGAGAGATCCCGGGCTGTCCTTGCAGCATCCCTGTCCTTCTCCTGTCCCTGCCCGTCACCTCCTCCTGCTTTCCCGAATCCCCTCCTGGACTGGATGCAGGAAAAGGTGTCACATCCCTATGGAGAGCAGCCCTGCAGCTGAAACAAAGCTGCTTCATGCCTCCATTTCATGGTGTCCCATGGATGGGATGGGATGGGATGGGATGGGATGGGATGGGATGGGATGGGATGGGATGGAATGGGATGGGATGGGATGGATGGAATGGATGGATGGATGGATGGATGGATGGATGGATGGATGGATGGATGGATGGATGGATGGATGGGTGGATGGATGGATGGATGCCAGGCTGGGATAGAGTAGACAGAAACCATCCCTGCTCCTCTCTGGATCTGTTTTTGTGCTGATGGAGCTGGAGTTGGGCTCCCACAGGCACCAGACATGTTGCACATTGTGTATCAAAGTGGGTTAACAGTGCCGAGCACCCTGTGATCCCAGTGTCCATCCCTCCTGCAGCTGCTGGAGCTGCCAACATTCCTGCTCCATTTTCTGGATGAACCGGGCTGTGGATGAAATAATTTGCTGAGAATCATTAACCTAATGATGAAGGCTTTCAATAAACAGCTTTGCCTGGATGTCGGGAAAATGGGCTTAATGACAGATCTGGAGAGGGAGGGGGGAAAGGAACTGGAATGAGCAGTGGGGGGCTTGGGAAGCACCAAGGGCTCCTCCCAGCCCCCTGAGCCCAGTGATTCTCAGCCATATTCCACCCCTTTCCATCCCGGAGATGGAAAGAAGCAGGAATGGGATATGAATCCTGCCTTGCCATGCTCTTTATGGAGAAAATCCCAGGACCACATCCCAGCACTGCTCCAGGGTCAAAAAGAAAACTAAAAATCAGCTTTGAGACCATAAATATTGGATATAGTGGGAAGTGGCACCTGGCAGAAGGAAGTTTGGGACAAATATTTCAATTTATGTACAGAATTGGGCCAGACAAGCAGGTTTTGATGAGAAGCTCTGAACTGGCAGAGGGAACAGAAACACCACTGGCTTCATCTTTATGTCTTGTTGCAGTTTTTCTGCTTGAATCAGAATTAACTTTTGAGCTGGGCAAGCTCTAACTGCTGATAATTAAGCCCAAAACACACCAGTCTCAACCTCAGGTGCCTCCCCCTCCTCCCCACTCGGTTCCTGGCCCTATTATTTGAAATTGATGCAATTATTCATCTTGCAGAGTAATATATTTTATTTCTCTGGTGCCCAGTGGACCTTAAAGCAGAACAAATGCTTTAATAAACCCAAGATGAGGCTTTCTGGAAGCCGGAGCAGGGGATTATTAAGAAGAGGAGCAGGTTTGGGAATCTTTAATATATTATTGCCTAATATTCCTTTCTTGCAACATATCTATATGATTAGTAAATGTCTTCTGCTCACTGATTAACTTTGTTTATTTCTTAATTAGGTTCAGCGCCGTCTGTCTCATGGTTCTGAAATAATTGTTTGATTAATGGCCCTGAATNTGCCATGCCATTAACTCAGTGATTAAGTGGTTTTAATTAATTCTTCCAATCTGGGTGTCCATTGGTGAGGGAGGGCTCCCAGCTGAGGATCAGTCATGATGGTGGAATCACCACTTCCCTGGATGGGATGGGAATGGAATGGGGGCAGGAGAGTGTGGGGATGGAATGGAGATGGGGATGGGTTGGAATTGGAATGGGATGGGGATGAGGATGGGTTGGGTTGAGATGGGATGTGGGTGGGGAATGGTGAAAGGGGAATGAGATGAGATAGGGAATAGGGATGGGATGAGGATGAATGGGGATGGAATTTGATGGGATGAGATGGAGATGAGGATGGGGATGAAGAATGAGGATGGGATTTGGTGGGATGAAATGGGGATGGGGAGTGGTGAAAGGGAAACGGGATGGAGATGAGAATGGGGATGNAATGGCCCTTAATTTACATTTTCATTAACCCTCCCCCCCCCAAATCTGCTCTGCACCAATTAACCACCCAGAACATGCAGATCTGGGACATTAGAATTACAATTTTAGTCCATTAAGTAATAACTGTTCTATTGATTGGTGATAATGGAGCGGAGGCAGTAAATCCACGGATCCAGAGACAGCTGGGTTACAGCATTCCAGGGGGAATTTTGGGAATGCACTCGGGCAACACCTGCCTCACAGGTTCCATTTGCCCATTTCCCTTTTAACATTGCCCATCCCACCCCATTCTATCCCATCCCATCCCATCCCATCCCATCCCATCCCATCCCATCCCATCCCATCCCATCCCATCCCACCCCATCCTCATTGCCATGCCATTAACTCAGTGATTAAGTGGTTTTAATTAATTCTTCCAATCTGGGTGTCCATTGGTGAGGGAGGGCTCCCAGCTGAGGATCAGTCATGATGGTGGAATCACCACTTCCCTGGATGGGATGGGAATGGAATGGGGGCAGGAGAGTGTGGGGATGGAATGGAGATGGGGATGGGTTGGAATTGGAATGGGATGGGGATGAGGATGGGTTGGGTTGAGATGGGATGTGGGTGGGGAATGGTGAAAGGGGAATGAGATGAGATAGGGAATAGGGATGGGATGAGGATGAATGGGGATGGAATTTGATGGGATGAGATGGAGATGAGGATGGGGATGAAGAATGAGGATGGGATTTGGTGGGATGAAATGGGGATGGGGAGTGGTGAAAGGGAAACGGGATGGAGATGAGAATGGGGATGGGATGGGATTAAAAGGGAATGGGGAATGGAGAATGAGGGATGGGAATGGGGTGGGAACAAGGACAGGAGAACAAATGGAGATGGAGATGGGGACAAGAACAGAAATAGGAATATGAACAGTGATAGAAACAGGGGTGGAACAGGAAGGGGCACAGGGAGGGAGAGAGGGACACAGTCAAGGAGCCACTTGGCTGCTGATTCTGAGGGAGGAGACACAAGAGCCTGGTGGTGTCAGACACAGCTTGAAACATGTCTGGAGATGCTTTTCTCCAGGTGAGGGACATGCAAACCCTTTTCCACATTCCCAGGGGACACACCAGGATGCAAGGATGTCACCCTGGCTTGGCTTTGCTGCTCAGAACACTCCAGAGGAGCTGGGTGGGAGCCAGTTACTATATTTGCTTGTGTGGCTCTTTTTTTTTTTTCTTTTGGGTTTTTTTTTTTTTTTTTTTTTTTTTTTTCTGCTGGATTCTGCTCTCAAAAAGTAGGACACAGCCATTCCACGTGTCTGCTCCAAAGCTACATAATCTCCTGCCATCGGCCGGGCTGGGATGCGGCGTGCCAGGAGCCAGGAGCAGGGTTTGCTGGATTCCTGAGGGGTCCATGGGCTCCAGATCTGGCACTGCCAGAGCTCAGCTGCAGCAACGAGAGGCTGGAGGGGATGGACACCTCCAGGGAGCGCCTTGGAGCCCATCCTGTTGGTAAAGCTGTGGTTTTGTGGGAGCCAGAGTGATGTCACAGGGCAGCGATGTCCATGTGGCCCCTTCCTCCCTCCCACTGCAATGCCAAGCCCTCACCCCAGCCCTTGGACCCTCCTCATCCTCACCAGCAAGGAGAAGATCAGAGCAAATCACTCTGCCAGCAGCAGTCACTGACCACAAAGGATGCCAAAACAGGATGAAAATGGGCATTTTGGAAGGTTTTCATGAGTTCCCCCATTCCAAGCAGGAATAAGGCTGGATCTGCCTCGCTGTGCCCCATCTTTTCCTCACCCTGAGAGCAAAGCAGACCCAGGGAGGGTGAGGAACATCTCTGACTGTCACAGCCCAGGGGAGCAGCTCATTTATCAGCCAGTGACAAGGGATGATGCCAAAATCCCGCAGCAAAGCCACGGGAAGCAGTTTTGCCTCTGGATTTTCTCCTCCACTGAAGCACCAGGATGAACCTGTGCACACAGATGGTTTCTCTGTTCCTCCCCCAGCAAAACACCTGTGCTGTCTCCCTGGAGCAGCTGCTGCTGAGAGGATTTGGGGACCTGGCTCATGTTGGGAATGTCCTGACCCGCCTGGAGCAGAACCACCCCCACAGCCATGGCAGGAGCAGCCACAGCCTCAGGCTGAGCCCCAAAGGTGCTGGAGGGGGCAATAAAGTCATTGCTAGAAAATTCACAGCCTTTCCATGTGTCTTCTCCATCCATAGCTGAGGATCTGGGAGCTGCTTCTGCTCAGGTTGGGGGGCAGAGCATCACCGCTGCTCCAGCCACAGCATTCCCTCCCATCCATCACTGTTATCCCTGGCATTTAATCATGCAGGACCCATGGATTTGCTGCAGGCATCCAGGATTTGTTTCCTCACATCCCAGATGCTCCAGTGCTGGGCACATTCCCTCCCAAAGTGGGTCCTAGGGGATCCCCAGCAGGTCCATGCAGCACCTCCAACGGGCCCAAAAATTCCCTCTCTAAAACACTTTTGCTCCAAAAGCCTGGAGTTTTCAGGGCAGGGGGAAATTCTGGGGGCTGTGAGGAAGGGTTTGGTGATGCCATCCTTGGCATCCTCTGGCACAACGTGGCACAGTCACATCTTGGTGCCTGCTGAGCTCCAACAGGCAGGTCGCAAACTGACAAAACACATGAAAAGCAAACCCAGATCCATCAATTAGTGGAAATAAATAGAAATTAAAGCTCTTTTTGAAGTTCTAAGGGAAGGTGCTGCTCTGGGCTCTGCGTGGTGGAGGCTCTGGGAACGGGGGATGAAGATCAGGACGTGCCTTTGATATTCATGGAGCACCAGGAGATACTCGGGACACTTCTGGTAGGAATCTTCACCTTGTTTTAGATCTCACCAGCCCTGAAACGCTGAACACTGAACCCAAGGTCATCCCATAGCAGCCCCATGATTGTAAAATGCCCATTGCTGGTGAAGTCCTGCATGGCATAATGCTTTGTGTTTAGGGGGCAATTGGTTTTCCGTGAGGACAAGGGGTTTTAAACTAAAAGAGGGGAGATTTGGATTGGATTTTAGGAAGAAATTCTTCCCTGTGAGGGTGGGGAGGCCCTGGCACAGGGTGCCCAGAGAAGCTGTGGCTGCCCCATCCCTGGAAGTGTCCAAGGCCAGGTTGGATGGATCATTCCCTCCACCCCTAAGCCATCCCCTCCAGTCCCAAAACGCCCCCCTGCCCCATTCCAGCACAGCAGCACAGTCCCAGAGTGTTGGTTTTTATAATTTATTAGTTGGACAATCTGATTTATGCCCTGCTGACAAATAGGATGATGTATTTCAGGAGTTTATCCCAGGGGAACAAATAAATAAACAGAGCAACAGAAACTTCATGAATTTTTTAAAGAGCTTATCAAAACCTCTTTTTCTCTCCCTTTTTCCACTGGCAGAATGGCTGAAAGGAGAAAGATCCCCTCCATCTTCATTCTCTGCACTCCTTTTCTCTTCAGTCTCTCAATCCTCCTCTTTCCAGTTTTAATCCACACGGTTGGTTCTTTCTTCTTTGGGTGGGTTTTTATTCATTCCCCCCACTCCAAAAAATCACAAAACCAGCCCCAAGGCACTGGAGATCCCTGTCCATCCTCCCAGCCCTGCGGCTCCGGGGAGCATCCACAGAAGCCTGGCTCAGCATTACATCATCTCAATTCCTATTTTTTCCCTTTCCTTACCCTAAAAAGACCCTTGATTTCCAGCCGTGTGGCGTTTCTTGAGCTCGGCCATCCATCACTGCCTGCGCCGAGAGAGCAGGTCCCTCCCCGGGGACTCACCTCCCTGTCCATGACATCCTAATGAGTTAATTAAGGAAAATAAGGGCGGGAGAGGCTCGAGCCCTCCGGGGATGTTTTCTGGGAATTGCAGTCTCCACGAGATGCTCATGTTGTTCCCAGGGAACTGTGGCCACCAGCTGCTTCCCAGGGAAATGCTGGAGTTGAGAACCCTCAGTCATCTCATGGCAGCTCAGGGGTCTCATGGATGGATTCTCACGCCAAAGATTTGCTTCCCAATATTCCCCTCGAGCTGCCAAGGGCTGTTCCATCCTTTTCAGCTCCCAGAATATTCCCAGGGATGCCAATGATGCTCAGGACACTGCGACCCACACACACCTCCTGCCTCCAACCCCTCCCGACCCCAAAATCCGCCCTACAAGCAATTAAAACTCATCAGGACAACCTCAGTTTCAGTGATTCCATCTCGATCCTGCTGAAGTTGCAACGATGGAAAATGTAAGGGGAAAAGAAGAGTGGGAAAGGCTCCAGCCTGGCCAGCAGGAGCTGTTATTCCACAGCATTCCCTGTTTCTGGGTGTTACCCCCCCATTTCTGCCCTTCATGGCTCAGGTGGAGCAGAGACAAGCACCAAGAGCACGAGATTTGCTAATTATTGACTTTTAATCAGCTGCTCCCTGATAATGTGACTCAGCTCCTCAGTCCAGGAAAGCCAGGATGGCAGGGACATTTTCCATGCCCTCAGAGATGGAAATCCAGTGGAGAAACAAATTGGGGGATCAGAGTAAATGAGTAAATGACTCAAAGGAGGCTCCTTATCCTGCCTTTCCCTGGATGTCACTGTGCCCGGATGAGGCAAACACCAGCCTCATCCCTGGGAGGAAACCAAAGCCTCTGCAAGATTCCCAGGGCTGGAATGTTGCTGTAGTATTCCCCACCTGCAAAGGCCTTGGGCTGGAGCATCCCTGTCCCCTCCGATCCCTTCCTGCTGCTCCCATGGGAATGCCAGGGACCAGTGGGAGAAAATCCCCTTTTAGCTGCACGCTGCAGCCCCCAGGGAAAAAATCAGCTCCTAAAAAACCTGACATTTCGAATCAAAAAAGGCCCAAAATGTGACTTCAAACCCCAACTTGTTTTTCCACATCCAGGCTCATTAGTGGAGCAGAGCAAGAAAGCACCGAGCGACCCATTTAAATTGTAGATTCTGACCTTTATGCTTAAGATCTTCACAGACATCCTGTTTACAGCATTTTTTTTTGGTGTGCTGGCACTTCATAATCCTCAAAATGAGATTTGATGCAGCTTTTTTAATATTATGATGCACCTCATCCACTTTTTTCCAAGCCCTCCCAAGACGGCTTTGTAATTAGAAGTTTTTAAAAAGAAAAGAAATGAGGGTTGCAGCCTCCTGCCATGGTGGGGAGGAGGGAATGGTCATTCCAGTGTTCCCATTGGAATGGGGACCCAGAGTATGCCCTTATCCAATGAAAGCCACCCCAGTGCCAGGGCACTGGGAGCCACCGGCTCTGCTCCCCTGGATAAAGCTGTTGCCAGGAATCTCCACAATCACTTTTGGCTAAAAATCCAACTTCCCTGACGTAGAGATTTATCTGGGGACACTTTAGGCCAATGTCAAAAGTACCTTATCAACAGCCAAAAGGACTTTGGGGTGAAAAACACCCTTAAAATCCTGCAGAACTGGGTCCTTCTGGTGCAGCATTGGTGGGAGAAGCACTTTGGAGTCTGTTCCTTTACATCACAGTGAGTAAGGAAAATAGATTTGGTTTCACAAGAGGCCCCTGAGAGGCCAAACTTTGTTCCAACAGATGCTGGTCCCAGGGGGAGGGCACTGTGCATCCCATTAGGAGACCTGGAATTGCAAACACCCCACTGGGGAGCAACAGAGGGAGAAGACATCCTTGTTTTTATAAAATACCAGCCAGAATTGCTGGTTTTGGGAGGAATATGGGACTGTTTGGAAGCAGGGAAAGCCCGTGGGTGGTGGGACCCACTGACCCAGCTGATGGCAGGTCTCATCTCCCCTATTCCTACAGTTCTGCGTGGCCTGGTCTGGATGGAGGGAGCGCTGCTGGGGCTTTGTGTGGCCAAACCCAAGGAACCAAGTGCCAGGAGGATTAAAATAGTACAAAGAGCTCCTCAGCCCCCAGCCTGGAGCTGAGGCAGCACTGCCAGCCTGGTTTCCTATGGAAACGAGCCGTGGTCCATCCGCCTGTGCCTGCCTGGGGGGACTTCAGATCCTCCTGGCACATGGATGCTCGTGCATCCAGCATGGATCGAGCTGAGGATGGAATTTCCCTTGGCAGGGACAGCAGCACAATCCATCCCTCCCCTCAGCTGCTGCTTTCCCAAAGCTCCTACTGTGGGCTCCAGGAGTGGGGGGTCCCAATGGGATGGAGGAACCACTGTGGGAACATTCCTTGGCATCCTCCCACTCCACTGGCACCCGGAAAATGCCCCTTCTGAGCCCGTGTCCCTGTTTGCAGCAAAGCTGAGCCTGGGAGAGAAGTCCACGGCCATGGAAGGTGCTGCCTTGGGCATGTTCAGGCACAAGTGTTTCCTCCAGATTCTTTTTTAATTATCTCCTGACCTGGAGGGACTCATTTGTGCCACAGTCTGGAAAGCCAGGGCAGAGGGATTACAAGAGATTCCAGCACCAGGCAGGGGATGGGGCTCCCAAGCACCAGCAGCATCCCTAAAAATCCCCCACAGTGCTTAAAGCTGCGAATAAAACGGGTGGGGAAAAAAATTCCCTCTCACCTTAACCTCTTTAGGGTTGTAATTTATTTTATTCCCAGGATCAGGATGTTCACAAATTAATTTTTCATTGATTTGACACCAAAAACCTATATGCATACATACACATATATATGCCATGATGCATTTATATATATATATTTATTTTGGTATATTTAGCTATAAAATAATTATTTACAACCCTTATTTATATTATTTATATACATTTTATCTAGAGATGTGTATATCTATTTATATCTACATATTTAGCTTTTTATTTCTATTTACATTAATATTTATTTATTTG